>OZ008344.1:7269663-7869663 GCA_963931975.1 Cataclysta lemnata | reverse complement strand
GGAGGTGCATTAAAGTCTCCTGTTTTAGTCAGCAGTCCTAGGTAAGTCTTTCAAAATGCTATAATAACATCAATGACTACAATGATATACAGATGGTCTTCAAGAGTGACGTATTGGTCAGTTTATATCCTCAGACATATTTTATAAATCATTAACCGCCACTCCTATCCTGTTTATCCTTAATTATCCTATTTATGTTGATAATAATCATAAATGAAGATATAAATTCGTTAATAATTTGGATAAACTAAAAAATAAATACACAATCCAATTAAGCAAATGTCATTTATTCAAATTACCTAACCATGTTAATGATAAGTAGGTAGGTATATATACAATAGGCAGGAAAGCTGTGGGCACGTAAATACTGGGCTGGTCGTTACATCGATAGTTATCATGATTGTCATGTTGAAAAAAAAAACAAAATAATCAATAACATTATGCGAAAATATCAATAGTCAACGTATTGAACACCTGGCAACTTTGAAAATTTGTAAAAAAAAAATAACCTATGGCAAAAATTAAAAATATCGGGAAGCAGAAATTCTTCTAAAATTTTATGATTTTCAACTAATCTGATTTAGTAACGGGCCTTTGGTGGGTTACTTATTTATCTGTATATATTATTACTTTACGTTGTTATTCAGGTGCAGGTTCAATAAAGTCATTTTATTTATGATGGTATGTAGGTGTAACGATAGTTGCTGTTGTGGTAAGTAGCTCATTATAGATGATAGAGATATATCCCTATGGTATCTTACGAAAATATTTCACGGCAGTAGCCCAGAGCATCGGGTTTGTATCCCTGAGGACACTGATTCGGCACAGAAATGATGTTTCTTTCCAAGTTGACGGGGTCTTTTGCCGTATCTTCCTTCAGTTGTCTTTTCTGTCTTTCATCGTCATAGGTGTTACGGTTTCTTGAAATCAATCTCCATAGCTTGGATTGTCTGGAAAGTAAAGGAAATCATTTATTTTCTACAACAAGAGTGCAGAGGTCTGTCCATCAAATGTTGAAAACGGTTTTCAAATAAAGAGGTGCAATAATAAGTCAGTGTGTTTAATTAAGGTACTTCGATGCTGTAGGCCTAGCGCGGGACGTGGACAAATCTCTCTCCATCACTTGACAGTGTTTTGTCTCAGGATTTAGAGGGAGTTAGAGCGAGAGGAAAATATTTTCTTTTCCCGGAGGAGATTTCATGGAGAGTCCATGGAGTCCGATTCACGAGAGGGAGACGTGTTTACAAGTAATGTTGATCTACTACTACAAAGCTGACCGCAATGAATTGACAAGCTTTAGTAGTAGGTATTAAATCAGGAAATGTGCTATTTATGTCATTGGATATTGTAAACTGGCGCATTCCAATCCATCTAGTAGTGTAGTAGTCCATCCATGTTACTGTCTAGTGTTACATGGCTTGACATGAAACATAATACATACATAATATTATATCAAACGTATATATCCCCGAAGGGGAAGGTAAAGGTGTATTAACAACCACATTCCGCCGACTATTCCCAAGTGGGCAAGCCTACTGCCAAAAACTGGGCACCTTTATCGCAGCTAGCTGGTACAATAGGAACAGTGCTGCCATTCCTCATTACTGTTTTACGAGCAACAGGCAGCAAGCTTGGCCCTGAGCGGCGGGTTCGAATCCTGGTATTAGGGAATTTTTTTTGACGAACACAGATTTGTTCTCGCGTCATGGATGTTTATAATTATGTTTACTAGCTGACTCGGTAAACGTTGTTTTGTCGTTATCTTCTAGTTAAGGGTATAAAAAATAGCCTACCACCCTATTCTCAGACTTATCAAATATACAAAAATTTCATACAAATCTGTTATGCCGTTTCGGACAACAAACAAATCAAACAATATTTTTATAAAAATCATAATTAAAAAGCAAACCCAAGCATAATACTTACAACCCAAGCTTAACCCAATAAAATAATTAATGCGCAAGGAATTCACTAGACGGGACGAGACGGGAGTTTGCGGTCCTACACTAGGCAAACGTCGCACAGGGCACACACCTAATAGGTCCGGCGGGCATGTCTGCGGGCATGTCTGCGGGCATGTCCGTGTAGTGTATTTCCCGCTTAACCGGCTTAGAATGTTTTTTATAGATTATTTCTTCAGTGCGAGGGTAGCCGTTGGCTTACAACGTGAAACAACAAGTTGAAAGGTTAGAGAAATCGAAAATTTAATTATTGTCTGGTTGGCCGACTGGTATAGGCAGCCGCCCCTGGTTGCGGAGGACGCGGGATCGAAAAGTTATGTCCTGATGCGAGGAGCTAAATCATCTGTAACTTCTTCTCCCTGTCTATCTGGGGTCGGCGCAGTATGTTTCCTCTTCCATTTTTTTCGGTCAGATGTCATCAAACCATCCACTCCCTTTTGATTCATATCATCCATCTCACCGTAAAGGTGCTTGTGGTGAATGAATGTGTAGAAAAGAGACGGAATAAACCATGTCGAGAGACCGATGAACGGATAGTAATTGGAATGACAACATTCCAATTCATACTGCTCAAGGTTTAAGCTTAGGTTTTACAGCCGGCCGCCTGCCTGTCACCAATCCTCTTTGGGTATGCAGTTGTTGGTGTTTGTCCTCCACCATTTGGGTGCCCCAAGGTCTAAACCGGGCAATCTCCCTTAGTCGACTTTTACGATACCCATGGGATGAGTCGGGGCTGGCCCATTCTACGTTATTTGTTCTCTCCCAGGCCACCAGCATAGAGGATCTAAAACATTTGCATTCAAAGATACTCACTCTAAATCTACAATCCAAACGTCACGGCATTGCTCGTTGACTAAGATCTGCCCTGGAGCACAGTTCGGAGGAACCGTCACAACATTTTGTGGCACTCCATTTGTCTTCCAAACATCGCGACACACTCCGTTAACAACCTCCTGGTTAGGTTTGCAATTAGGGGGAACAACAACAGTGTTATGGTTTTCTATATTTGCCGCGTTTAGAAGATGATCACTGAAACAAAGGAAATGGCAGTAAACCACCAGAGCTATTGACTGACTCATGTTGGACTAACATCTATTTATCTCTTTCTTGCTATCTTTAGTTATTGAAAGGTACAAATTGTATTTAGTTAGACCGAATGAAACTCAACGTGTGTAGTCATGTTTTGACAATGTACAATTTTCTTGAGAACTACTGTTTTCTGTGTACGTAAGCGTTTTTTTATCGTGTCCCTCTCTTATCTTGTTAAAAACCTACTGTGCGCCACAATGTTACTTTTAATGTTATCAGCAGTATGCGAAACAAATACTTAAGTATATCCGGTATATAATGTGCCTATCTAAGTACTTTTAAAATCAAAATTTCAAGCCCTCCAAAAACTCTGAGAGAGTGATTGGGATGACAACCTTCCAGTCGATATTGGCTTAGGTGGCCTGCCAGCCTGCCTGACACTAACACTATTTCAGTATGTTGTCGGTGGTTTGCTTTCCACCCTTCGGATGCTCCTAACTAAGACACAGAATCTATACTAATATTATAAAGCTGAAGAGTTTGATTTTTTGCTTGAACGCACTAATCTCAGGAGCTACTGACTCAAATTTAAAAATTCTTTTTGTGTTGGATAGTCCATCTATCGAAAAAGGCTTTATGCTATATAATACCGACAACAACGCGAGCGAGCGTCCACTAGTAAATTATGATAATTAGTCCTCCCTTAGTCGACTTATATTGGGCTGGTAGTCTGGCACATTCTACGTACTTTTTCGCTCCTAGGCCAGCATGGAAGGATGTGTGTTGATATTGTATTTTGTCTGAAGCACGAGTGGTTATGAAAGGACGGCACATACATACCTACATTGTAATGTCAATGCCTGCACATTGTAGGCCTTATCTATAAAAGACAATATAATATTTTAAGCATAATAATCTGCCATTGTCTGTCTTGCCAATAATATTGGCAACACAGAAACAATGGCGAATATAAAGTGTTGCATAAACGCTGGAGCAAATAAAACTAATGAATAAGGTCCCCATGAAGTAATTAGGTACCTTCATGGGGACCTAACATACTTGACTTTATTTATAAGTAACTTTGTTAATTTAATGTTCAATATCATTAGAGACGACGGAAGACGATCAAAAAATGGTAGAATCACGTTGTCATTGTCACGGAAAATATAGAGCGGTTGCTAAGTTACGGATTTAGTTGTTGATTAATGTAAATGTGAAATACGGGTTCGAGTAGAAGAAAGAAGGAGAAGACTTAGATTTTACGTAAGGAACGATGCCTGAAAGTTAAAGATACGCCATAAGGCATTAAGTCCACCAATTGTATAGTTTCTTATAATTGTGAAATAAGTTTTTATAAATCTGTACAACAAAGAATATTATGGTGGTTAGAAAAAAATCGAAAAATTGGGGTCTTGAAGCGGGAATTGAATCCGCGTCCACTGCATTTTTTCGAACTTTTTATAACCATCATCTTTGTACTAATTTTTGTAACATTTATAGTAAAATGTTGAAATTAAAGTCAATATTTTTATAAATCTATCAACGGCAGGGGTGCTCAAACTCGATTGCGAGTGCTTTTCGTGTCGATCTCAAGAACAAGTTTTTTTCATTGAGTTGTAGAGCAGACCTATACTTACCTTGACTGAAAAAATGCATATCCATACATTTTTTCCGTCATCTAGTTTCCATAGGGCCAACAGGCATAAACTCATATCATAGCACAAAGTGCTTATCGTTGATACCTACCTTTTTTTTTTTTTTTTTTTACCTGGGGTTTAATGCTTTTACGCATGCCCCGCGATTCCAGGGCAAAATCGCGGGGGTATGTGGGGCTCCCCGACGTAAAAGGCGCCGGGACTACCCACTAAAACTCCCCAGGGTGCTCCACCATCTCGCATGGGCGGGGAAAGGATAACAGCTGAGCCTTGTGCCTAACCCCCGTCTTGCGCTTGCCTGCTGTCAGGCTCCACTCCGCAGCTGAACTGCGCCTGCTGCTCATAAGGCGACGGCATACGTGAGCACCGATATGCCGTCGCGACACCTCCGAGGCATCTGTGCGGCGGGTAAAAGTACCCTGCCCATCGCTCAGGGCCAGAAAATTAGGGGGCGATGTTGCGGGCAAAAATGCGCCGGCGACGCCCAGGTCTCCTCCGCCTTTGCGGATCTGCGGAGGGGTCCTCTTCGCGGGTCCTCTCCTCCGCCTCCTTCGCCTCCATCACGGCCTCGGCGAACCTCCGCATAGCCTGCCATGCGTCGTCGCCTTCGGACATGGCCTTCACCAGTGCCGGCAGGGATAAGTCTTGGCCGACTGCAGCCCTGAGCTCCAACCTCTCTGTGGCCCACCTCGGGCACTATCGTTGATACCTACCTACTGCAATACCGCGTAACCACAGTGGTCAATACCATAGAACTACAAAAAAATCTAATTTTGACGCGATTTTATAATAATTTTGACGCGGGAAAATCTAATTCGATTTTTTTGTAGTTCCACGCTATTGACCACAGGTTGGTTACGGTACGGTATTACTACTACTTTGGCTGGATTATATGATAGCTGTGAGTGTGAGAAATAAGTTTACATAAATACACGATATTATTTTGAAGACAAAGCTTTTCTTTAAGAATTATAATTGGATGTGGTCCCTCGCCTAGCTGATGTATATAATCACTCTTATTTTTTTTTATTTTGTTACATAATTGGCGTTTAATTTTCGGTTCTAGGCGTGGGGCCACACCCAGTTTTATAGAAGTCTTAAACAAAAGTTTTGTGTTCATCCGATATATATGTATTGTATCCAAAATATACATAACTATATTATCTAAATCGATAACTTATTGGTATGTATGTTGGTAATTACCTAAGTAGATAATAAACCTGTTTGTGATAAAATTAAAGCTACAATTAGGTAGGTACTTGCATATCACCGTAGTCACCGTACCTAATTATAGCTTTAATTGCCAATCAGGGTATTTTCATATTTCGCAACAAAATTATTTAAAATTAAAATTAACTAAATTATTAGTAACTATAATCTTCTCCCTGCCCTATTCCCAGTCGGTCGAATGGCGCAGTATGTTTTTTCCTTAGACATCAAGCCATCCACTCCCTTTTGATTCATATCATCCATTACATCGGAAAGGTACTCGTGATGAATGAATATAATAGAAAAGAGACGGAACGTACCATGTCGGTGGAGAGACCGATAAACGGAGACAGTGATTGGAATTCCAATCCATACCGCTCAAGGTTTTGGCTCAGGTTTTACAGCCGGCCGCCTGCCTGACACCAAACCTATTTGGTTATGCTGTTGTCGGTGGTTTGCCCACCACCATTCAGCCCCAGGTGCTTATTGGTCTACATCGGGCATTCTCCTTTAGCCGGATGAGACGGGATTAGCCAATTCTACGGTATTTTTTCGCTTCCAGGCCAGCATGGAAGACATATAAATAAAGTACCTATTAAGTATTGATAAATGAATGATGAGGAACGGGCAGCAGCGTTCCTCTTATACTACCTAGCAATAGCAATGTACTGCGATTTTTGTTCCCGATAAATGGGAATAGGCTCGCCACCTATTACATGGAACCTAACATAATTGGCGAAACGTGGGTGCTAGTTCACCTCTGGCTACCCCTTCGGGGATATAGGCGTGATTTATGTATGTATGTATGTATTAACTATTCATGTGCTTATGATACAGTAAGGCCAAGTCAATCAAACAGTCTATATTCGGGAACTAAGATCTCACACTACATGGCTACAGACAGACATTTGAATGTTTTAATTACTGCAAAATGCTAGTAATTACTAAGACACATATGCAGGGGGGGGGGGGGGGGGCGAGCCTTTGTCATCTATGGGGCACATAATATATTTTTAGGGTTAAAACTGAACGTTCAAAACCTATATATTTAGGTATATCTATTGCAGGCAGACCCTAATAATTATTTCGAAATATACACATTAACGACGCTGTAATCTATATCTATCATTAAAGATACATTGTCTTTTTCATTGACAATAATATACTTACATTAATGTCTAGCTTTAAGGATAAAAAGGCTTTAAGAATTTATTTGTTAAATGAATTGATTTGTTACCATTATTAGCACTGTTACCGGTTAAAACATCAAATTTGATGATGAATAAATGCTTCTCTGATAAATTCGTAGCAGAGTTAGCAGTGAGAAAATGATCAAAGTAAAAACGAAATCATTATTTTTAAAAGATAAGTACCTAACATCTAAATTATTTTGACGATGGATTTTAGTCTTAACCCTAAAAATATATGTGCCCTATATAATAGAGTGGCGAAATACTATATTGGCGAAATGTGGGTGCTTATACCTCTAATGCCTAACCCTTTGGAGATAAAAGCATTGTATTGCCTAATTATGATGTATCAAAAACCAGTAAGTAATTAATACTCACGAGGGTGTGCGTCCGATGAAAACAATTTTCCACACTTCACGGCACTGTCCGTTAATCCATTCTTGACCTTCGGGACAGTTAGGGGGTACAGTGATTACATTCAAAGGGCTTATGGTGCTCGGCCTACAATGGACCGAGGCAATAAACGCCACCATAATAAATAAAAGCTTCATTTTAATTATCGACAACTTGCTCTAGTCTATATTCAAAGGATTTGGATTGTGGACAATTACTGACAATAGAACAATCAATACTGTATCTTTTAAACTGTTATCAGAGTCAAGATAACATTGTTTCAATTGATTAATTTGGATTATTAGAATAATTATTTTTGTCGATAACACAATAACTATTATTGATTGTATTTGTCTTCGAAATTGCACTTCATAAAACTGTCGGGGATGATTTTTAAATAAATACATACATAAATCCCCGAAGGGGTAGGCAGAGGTGAACTAGCACCAACGTTTCGATAGGTGGCGGGTCCATTTATCGGGCGAAAAAGTCACAGTAGGTACATTGCTAAGTGGTTTAAGAGAAACGCTGTGGCCCATTCCTCATCACTGATTTATCCTTAGTCGCCTTGTACGACACCCACGGGAGAGATTTGGGGAGGTGACAATTGTATTCTACTCTGCCGTCAAAACACGGATGATTTTTATAATAGGCACAATCATTATAATAGGCACAATCATCATTGAGTTATAAGGTTTAATGACATTATGACAATCATAGGATTAGCAGCGCTTAAGTAGTAGGTCTATGTAAAAATGTGACAACAAACGGTCTAGGTATATCTAAAACTTCAACAAGCCCACATACCGCACTTAACAATAATTGTTACTGAATCATTATTGCCACTTGTTAGATAAACTCTGGTTTTGTAACTACAACGTCTTCCAGCAGGGTTAACATTCCTGAAGGTAGCTAACTAAATTTAGTCATCGAAATCAATTGCGCATTCGTCAAGATGAAAAAATTTATGGTTTCATTGGCATGAATTAATGATATCGATATATGTATAGTTTACCCTAAAAATCATGACCTAAAAAACATTAAGAATGAGAAGAGCTTCTTTAGTTTTTGTTTTTTTGAGGAAAATCGTATCTGTTAATTTCTAATATGCATATATTATGTAATTTAAATCGGTTTGGTCGAATAGTCAGTTAACTAGCTATCGGCTGAGGTCTCGGATTCGAATCCTGGTATGATTGTTTACAATGTATAATTGTTATTATTATTACAATAAAGACATTCCTATCTATCTGTTCTATAATTATTATGTAGCTTTATAATTAAAATTCATCTATAATCTAATCATCCCATATACCAGGTGACTTTTTTATCACTGAAAATTTTTTGGAATTTGTTCAGGCCATCAAACTGAACAAATTTCACTATGGGAGCAACTTCAAATTCATGAAAAAAATATCAGCTGTTTCATACAAAATGATAATACCTACTTGACCCAAATGTGTGAAACAGCTGATATTTTTCCGTGAATTTGGCGTTCCTCTCATAGTGAAATTTGTTCAGTTTGATGGTCTGAACGAAATACAAAAATTTTTGCAGTGATTATAAAGTCACCTGGTATAGTAGGTCCTACCTATCCGTAATACCTACAAGCGCTATGCTAGTTATTTACTTTGGGCTAAAAAGTATGAGTGTAATGAAAAAAAAAAATGATAAGTAATTAGGACAGCAAAATATAAAAATTACATTTTTAGAACAGTTATTGAAACCTAAAATGGAGAAATAAGCACAACACCTATATTATTTTTGGAGCTTTAAGTTATCGCTATTGTAATTTTGCCTAATTCTAATGTTTCACCTTGGAGTGGAATACCTACCTATAAATGTAATGTTTGGTAGTTAGGGTACATTCGTATGTACATACGTAAAACATGTTATTGATCCATTACTCACGTAGTTACGTACTGGTAACTTCCAGATAGTCAATTTTCCAATTGAGTCGTGAACCTACCTAGCATTCATCAATTTATCCTTATGTTTATCTACTACAAACTTGACGTAAATAGATAGGTATATTGGTACTGCGGATTATTCTGAAAACATGAGAACAGTGTGTAATAACAGTAGGATCAATATTTTGCATTGCATGATATTACCTATACTAATTTCTTTGAAGTCTGATAAGGCTCAAAAATCAGCTTTGTAATTAGTAGGGGTAATCGCTATCTACTGATAATCACGGCCTATCCCATGGCTGTTGCAAGCCATTAAAATACTATAATTATAGACAAAAATTTCCGACTTTTAAGTAGAAGTCGTTTGGAGTTATAATGAGTACAAAGATAATTGTAGGAGTCTCCCACGCTAAAAAATAATGTAGAATATGCTAGACCCGACTCACTTCAGGTAGGTAGCGTAAAAGTTGACTAAGGGAGATTGCTCGAAGGTATCCGAATAGTGGAGGGCAAGCCACCAACTTACAGCACAACCAAACAGTAAAAAAGGGGTTGTTGGGAGGCAGTCTGTCGGCTGTAAACCCGCTAAACCCTAAATTATCCATTAAAGATTAGTAGCTCTACGAAAATTTGTTTCTTGTAAACACAACTTCGACTAAGCTTAGGTCCCTACGTAGAAAGTATTGATTTTGTGATGTTAGTTTATTTGCGTGCTACGAAAATACAAACAGAACCGAGGTAACCGAGGTAGGTCACAGTCGACTACGTTCCAGTAATGACTCTACGTCCGCAGTGCGCGGAGGGGTGGGCGGACAACAATCAGCCTAATCATATTTCACTCCAGTCCAATGCTCGAGAACACTTTGTCATATGGTTATTTAATTTAGTCGTGGCATGGACCTCTTACGAAGCGTGTAACTGATACGTTTAAAAGTACTTTGTGGAAAAGTTCCGACGTATGCAGTGACAATGAAGAAAAGTATAGCTCTAGCACTATTCCTGGTGCTGTTCATTATATGTGTCGAAACTAAGAAGTCTTATAAATCGTCTAGTTCAGGGTCTCGGGGCAACCGAGGCAGCAGCCGGAAAACTAATCCGCAGCCAGCGCCAACTTCATTTAGTAGCCCGCAAGCTTCTGCTCCAAAGCCGTCGTTGTTCGGATGGCAAGAAAAACCAGCTTCACGCAATACACAGTCGAATAGTCACAGTAATCCGTCAGGCCATTCGTATCCTTCGAGTCAGACAGGCTTATCTGGAAATACTCCTGTCAAACAACCACCAGCATATCAGGAGAGTATTCAAAGAAGCAATGTGCCTCAACAAACAGCTCAACGTCCTGTAGGCCAAACACAAACTAATAATCAACCTAGCCATTCGTACCCCTCGTCTAATGGATTGTCTGGTAGCTCGGGAGCTGCGGGATATCCACAAGGAGGCGGACTTTCCGGATCTGGTTCAGTACCAGCTCGCAACCCCGGTGCCGGTTATCCTCAAACTAATGTACCGACTGGCACTGGGGTCGGATATCCACATGGCAGTGGAGTTGCTGGTGCTGGTGGACAACCACCACCGTATTCTGGATACAACAAACCAGGAGGTTATAATGGAGCTTCGTATCCTGCCCAAGGAGCTGGATATGGCTACCATGCCCCACAAGGCCCCCCACCGCCCTATTCAAATCACGGCGGTTATTCGGGCTATGGAGGAGGCCATAACATGCATAACCCTAACTATGGTCCTCAGATGCCAGGATACTTTGGAAACTATGGCAACAATGGCAGAGGCGTTGGAGGTCTTAGTCGAGGAAGCAGCGCTCTCACTGGAATAGGAATAGCTGGTGCTGGAGTTGGGACCATTTTAACTGGCTTAGCTTTATGGAATATGGCAAGAGCGACTGGCCGCACTCATCATACAGTGGTCTATGATAACCGTGGACAGCCCGTCGCAGTAGCAGCAGACAACGGAACGGAATCTGCAACCGAATCCATATTGAAGGACTTGGTCAACTGCACATTGACTATCGCCACTGATAATTCGACCGAAGTATTAGCTATACCTTGTGCAATCGCTACTTCTTTTACCCCTGAGGCCGATGTAAAAAATGTTGACGGATCATCCAATAAAACCGACTCCACGAAATGTACGGTGACTGTAGTCACCACGGCGGGAAAAGAATTTATGACCACTATACCATGTTCTATTCTTTTAAATAGTGCTGCCGAAAATAATGTTACTGAACCACCAATACTTGATCAGGAATCTACAATGTTCGATATGAATTCAACTGCAGTTCCACCCAGTGAGAATACAAGTCAACCAGCGGCATTAAAATTCACCGAAGAAAATAACCCGTCGACCAATCCTGATTTGAATTGTTCACCTGTACCTGAAACGGGAGAAGTTAGAGACCCACTTAATCCTTGCTTAGCTGTAACTCATAATTTGACAGTTATTCCATTAGATCCAACACCACCTTCGTTGTTAACAACCGAAAATTAGTAGCATTTTGCTTATGTATTTCATCTATTAGACTTTATATATTGTAAACCTTTAAGTAGATATAAATTAATAAGTACAATTATAGATACAGTCACAGCACGTCAGGGTTTGTAAAGTCTGACATGCTGTTTTAACTGTACATTTCTAGGTATAACAAACTTTCAGTTAATGGTAAATTTAATCATATCAACCTGTATTTTGATAGTTTAAGCGTTTCTTAATGAAAATTGAAAATAGCCGGTCACACGATTCTGTGTGATAGTCACAAACATAACTTTTTAAGAGCATCAATCACCGCAGACTTTACAAAACTGTCATACAGACCTAACTATGTCTCCAATCAATAAAGCATAATATCGTTAAAAATCTTAAGATAAGCCTTAAGATTAGACTAAGTTCTGTGCATTCAAAAAATTACTACATTCAATTATACAGCTTAACATAAGTTGGTAAAATTTTGTTAAATGTAACTCTCAAACTGTCTCATTTTTTAATGAAAGTTTACAATAAAACATAATATATTAAATGCATACCTACCTACCCAATGAAAAATATCTAAAGTTGAGGACCGAATCCCGTTATTGTTTTATTAAAAATACCTTTGCTTATCACAACATCGAACAATGCCTGTAGCTATAAGTATTAAATATTTAGGTGCAGTCAGCAGCAGGTTACGCAATATGTATTATTCAACGTTATCCTTTATTAGCCGTGTGGTGACGGCAGAGTAGAATACAATTGTCACCACCCCAAGTCTCTCCCGTGGGTGTCGTACAAGGCGACTAACGATAAATCGGCGATGAGAAATGGGCAGCAACGTTCCTCTTATATCTTATACCTAGCAATAGTACTGCGACTTTTGTGCTCGATAAATGGCAATAGGCTCGCCACCTATTACATGGGACCTAACATAGTTGGCGAAGCGTGGGTGCTAGTTCACCTCTGCCTACCCCTTCGGGGATATAGGCGTGATTTATGTATGTATGTATGTATGTATCCTTTATGACCAAATCTAACTAATGAGTAAATGACTTTAGGCTTTAGTAGTAGGAATAAATGACTTTTATTTTATTTATATAATTGATTATGATCAAACGATGATCAATATGCTGTTCTGTCTATAATGATGTTGATAGCTTCAGAAATTGTGGCTATAATATTACTTGAGGTTAAAGTTATTGACATCTTTCTTTGAAATTTTCATTGAATTTAGATAATATTACTTAATTCTATGTAACTAAGGGAGGAAAATACCCGACTGAGTTTCTTGCCAGTTCTTCTCAGAACAGGGCCTCCCGGTAGCTTACGAACGGATGGCGTAGAATTTCGCTAGATATTGAAAACTTGGGTGTCCGTATAGGTAGGTTTGGGGGTTGGGGGGTTGATTGGTAGTGCGCGGCATGTTTCGGTTTATGTGATTGGCGAGTTGTGGGATTGTATCTGGTCTCAGAGTAAATAGGACTGGAGCAGCCATTAGTCAATTTCTCGTACATATTTTTCTGCCATTTTTTGCGGGTGTGTGAGGTTACTACTACACTGAATGCCAGCACACAGAAACAAAACCTTTTTGCGTATTTACAAACGCACACATGCATAATACGACACACATTTTTAAAATTCACGCACACATACTTAAAATAGTGTGTTAACGTTCTATTCAAACACACGAATGTCATTGTGTGAGTAGTGACATGACATAGCACGAGAATATCAATATCGATAAATCAGTTTCGTTCAATTTTGCGTTAGTATTCTTAAAGACTGGGAATTGGTAAATTTTAAGGGGAATCAAAAAACATGTAAAATGTGGCGAGCCTATTGACATTTATCGGGCACAAAAGTCTCAGTACACTGCTAGGTGGTATAAGAGGAACGCTGCTTCCCATTCCTCATCACTGATTTATCCGTAGTCGCCTTGTAAGACACTTACTTACACCCACGGGAGAGATTTGAGGTGGTGACAATTATATTCTGCTCTGCCGTCACCACACAGCAATTACTAACATCATATATGCCATTTGGTTTAAGGTGGACTTGACCTGTTTAATTCTATATCTCTATAGTTTTATTCTAGGATTTCAAAATTAAAGGAACTTCAATTCATAAAAGTATCATAAATTTAATCTATATTAAAAAATGATCAATTTATTAGTTTGAATAAAATGCCGAAGTTAATGTATAACCTCAGGAACACAGTGTATAGATATAAATCATAATACATATTTTAAATTTAATGTTACTTTCATTCATTCAGTCATTCATTACTCCCTCGTAAAATCGCAATATCGATGACGTTGACATCACTATTAATGAAGTGCAATTCAATTAGGGTTGCTGACTACAAAAAAAAATCAATTTGTACTGTGGCTCGAAAAAAAAATTAGGTTTCTCAGAAATAATCGGCTGTGCTGTACCTTTTTACCCATGCTTATTTTATAAAGTCAGGGACGCTGTAAGCATATACAGCATGAATAAAGGGCAAAATAGTCTTATTTTTGTTTTATTTTATTAATTCACTTATGATTTTATATTTCCATGTAGTGTGGCAAAAAATAGGCTTCAAGCAGTCGCAAAAGTGTAGGTAGGTATGTACTTAATACTAAACTAAATATAAACACGCAACGTATATTGTTAAAACGAAATTATAATTGGTAATTAATTTATACAAAATGACAAAATTACACTTATTATTTACAATAAACTTTTTTTTAATTATTGTCTAATTAATTGAAATGCGATAATGTTCAACCCTAGGTAGTCTCGTGGGGAGTGCGCTGGAAGATCGTTTGATGACGTCACGGCCGCACTCACCACGAGACTATAGCGCGAAATTTGAAATTGTAGTATGCTAAAACATGAAATTATGAAGTAAATAAATACCAAATCTTAAAAATAATACTTAAAAATTAAATGTGACGCCATCTTTTTGAATACTAGATGTTTTCGACTTTTTTTTACGGTAAAAAACAGCACAGGCAGGCATTTTAGTGGGAGCTCTGCACGGTAAGACGTTCAGTAGGCCTATTCCGTAACTTTTTTTGACAGTTGAAAGTGATGATCACCGAACTATTTACTAATACATTGCTGTTATCACAGGACAAGTGTCACAATAGCATTATAGTAAAGTAGTAATGGATAAGTAAAGAGTTCGGTGATCATCACTTTCAACTGTCAAAAAAAGTTAGGGAATAGGCCTACTGATTATTGTGGCAAAGAGTATATAATTTGTGGTTTTAAAATGGCGGCTCAACTAGTTTTATATAACGCACAGGCATCCGATGCTTGTGCGTTTGGCAGAGGGGAATGTTAGGCAAAGGCTACTCCAGTCCTATTTACTCCGAGTATCTGGTGCATAATTTACAATGTACCTGCAATGTTGAACATGGTATATAGGCATAACTCGTTGACAATGGTGGTTTTCTCTACAGCCTTCTTGCGTGTCGTTCTGCTAGCGGAGCGTTAGGCTCTGATGCGTTTAGTATTATCATCTTGGTATTGAACGCGTCAGGGTCGGCGCTTCGTTGCGGATCGGGGCATACGCGGGTTTTGGAGACCTATCATTACAGACTGAGACATGCTGCGCACTCCCCTATTTTTTTCTTGGACACACGGGTTTTCGGTATCTAGCGTCTTGACGATTCATAAGTGTATTGTAATCATATCAGATATGAATAAATGAATTTTGACTTTGACTTTAACTAAAAATAGTTATTTGTTATACGAGAGTGCAAAGTTGATTTTTAATCGCGTGCTCAATTTTGATGACTGAGCAAGCGAAGGATACTAAAATTAGAATCCTAAGCGTAACGAGGGAATCAAAAGAGCACAACGTGAAAAATCTTTGCCCTCGAGTGCAACACGTAAATTTTTATCTCCCCTCAGCGAGGAAATGGCAAATGCAAAAAAATCACATTATTTATAACAGTTTCTGTCAATTATATTTTACCCAGACGCACCCACAACATCCACCCAGACACACCCACAACACGCACCCATTAATCCAGACACACAAAATTTTATAGTGGTTTTCACCACCTCATTAGTCGCCGTCATGAACTCTGTTACCATTCGACTCGCGCCAAGCACTGCGTTAGAATGACTGTGTTTCTGTTGAATCTCATACCATATTATTATTACATTTCCAATAAATATTGAGAACTAATTTTACAGTATTCACTGGTTCACCATTCCGTGCAGACGTGTTTGTAGGTTTACCTACATTACAATAGGGATATCAAAATTGATAATAGTCGATCGAGGGCCTCATTCCGTTTAGACTTGTTTTTGTAATGTGGATTTGTAACCATCCAGAGCCCCCGTAGCACGGGACGTGGACACATCTCCTTCGGGGGAAGAAAAATTTTTCCTCTCGCTCTAACTTCCACTAAATCCCGAGTCAAAACAATGGCAAGTGGTGGAGAGAGACTTTTCCACGTTCCCGTGCTAGGCCCGCAGAAAGCGTTTCGATTCGAAAAGCCACTCAATCCTCACTTAACGCGTCGTCCGACATGTTCATGGTGCGCAGGTCAAGGTCAGTCACGTACTGACGGTATCGTGATCCGCGAGTGCTCAGATAGTCAATAAATATTGACTATTAATAAAAGATTACAAAAAATCTAGATTTATTGTAGAATCATAAAACATCAATAAATATCGTGATACTTTTTGACTGTCTAGTCCTTGCCTAAAAGACTTGTTTTCAAGATCGTTAAACCATTTTTTTTTAATAGTTGACTTGACAATGATATGACATTAGTCTGTCACTTTAGAACAGTATTTTAAACTCTTTGCTTTAGAACTCCGTGATGACAGAAGAGGCTCGCTTGCTTGCCAAATGTAAACAAATACCAATCCTGAAGTGTTTAAGATTTTAATATTAATAAATTATGTCTGATCCAACTATTCAAACATTTTGTTGCCACCATACAGGCAACAAAGAAGATATGGCAATTAAAATAATGAGTGAATTTAATACGGATTCTTATAATATTGTGTGTCTAGTGTCATCTGTGATAGGTATACTAGGGGCTCTGTATCAGGTAACAGTGCAGTATATATTAGTATTCTGTAATTCAGAAAGTAATTAATATTTAATTAATTTCAGATTCAACCTGGGCTTTTTCCTAAGGGTTCACAAATGCGGCACAGGGGTCGACGTATTATAATTTGGTTGGCTGTAGCAGACTTGTTGGCTTCATTTGGTAATTTAATACCGTAGTGAATATCTAAAACTAATGGCATGGTTATCAATTGGATTGAAATAAAATTCTGCTATATCCTTATTCCTCACCTTGCCTTTTAAGATTATAAACATTTATACATTATAATATAACATTTCAGACATATGAATTTATTTATTCAGTAATTCTTCTATATTTTATATTTCAGGAGTATTAGTTCGTTCTTCTTTGTGGTTGAAATACAAAAATATAATGCCAATGCCTGATGATGATGTCAGTGTCTTATTTTGTGCAATAATTTCTGTAAGTTTCAAATAAGATTAGTGCTGTTTTAAACATACCTGCAAATATTACTATAGAATATGGTTTCAGGCATGGACACAATATTTTTACACTGCAACATGGTTCTGGACACTGTTCTATGCCATTGATACTTGGTGTGCCATAAAAAGTCGTGATTCTCATCCTGTTTTTTACCATTCTATTTCTTGGGGTTTACCAGCTGCAACTACAAGTATAGGATTATCTATTTTGTACCTTCCAAATGCTACGTAAGAAACATTTATTCCTTGCCTATTCCAAGAATACAAAAATTGACAAAAATTTACTACACTTAGCTGCAATATTTTTTCTATTTTCAGATGTCATAATTTATCATCAGTCACCAGTGCATTATACAAAATTTTACCCAACTATTGTGCAACATATTTTCCTATTGCCATGGTTATGATAATTAATCCTATTATGTACATACTAGCTAGTAAAGATATTGAGATGGCAGTTGCATTACCATTAGCTCAGGTAAGGTTAATGTATTATGTGCACTTTGAAATAGTCTACATCATATTATATACTCATAATTTGACTTTTATTCCAGTTTACAAGTAAGGAAAGAAAAGTAGTGGATACTTTAAGACTGAAATTCTTATTAATTAATGTTGTTTTCTACATTTGTTGGTTACCTAATCTGATAAATGGGATACTGTTATGGACTATGTGGTTTAATATGCCTGTGAAAGTTATTATTATAATATGGTACACTATGGTAAGGATTATTACAATCAAATCAATATTAGATTTTATATTTCTTTACAATCTACATTATCATTATCAATTTCAGGCTTTGATTAATCCAATGCAAGCTTTGTTGAATGCTTTGGTATATCGAAAATGGAACTTTCAGACAAATACTACAAGTTTTATACGAATGCCACATCAAACATATAACTTTTATGATGAACAGTCTCCATTGCTGGGCTCTGAACCTCCTAGATTATCATTATCTCCTATTCCCCCTAGTATTAATAATTATGCTACAATGTGAAAACATGAATGTGATTCAAGCCATTGATGATTTAATAATTAATTCTAAAAGACATGTTTACATTTTTTATATTTATTACCTAAAAAAAAGACTGGTTTTATGTAATTTATAATAATTATGATTAATAAAACAATATCACAGATTAAGGAATTAAATTTTACTTTAACATACACATGATAATACAATTGTCATGTTTACATGTTATTTTTATATTAACAATATAGACTAATACAGACCTTTAAAAATATTATATATAAATATTTTATCACATACTTAAAAATCATTCTCTGGCGGGGCCATAGTCAAGTCTGTCACATCTTTGACTATCATGTGGGCTATTTGCCAGGCCATTTCTTCTTCCACTTTTGATGCTGCACTTGGCACAAACCTATTAACCATTTTCTTTAAAACAGATCTATCTTTCTTATCTGGATCAGGTTCAAACTTGGATTCAAATCTCCCTAAGCTATTGACTCTGCCTAAAGTTAAGCCATCATTTCTTTTTCTTTGCCACAGGGCATCTGCATTATATAGCTGATTAGAATCTATTGTCATATCAGGTACAGAATAATTGCGTTTCTTTTTACGAAAGACTGGATCTCCCATTGCCAAAAGAGTGTTTTGAGTGCTTATACTGAATTCACTACTACAGTCTGAGTGGGATCTATTATTGGATAACCACATTTGATCCACAGAATGAACCATCTCTGAAAAATATTTATTATACAATTCAGATTCCCTAAATGTTTTGACATATCTGGACAATGTTTTAAACACAATTCTGTAGGGTAAGTCAAAGCATGAGTAGTGAGGTCCACCGTCTGTACAAATATCACTTTCAATTTTTAATCTGATATATTGAGGGAATCCTACAGGACTTGTTGCTTGAAGTGAAAAATATTTATCATAAAGAACAATAGCATCATCTACTGCTTGGTTTTGGCTGGTGGTGTTACCATTAATCATGTTATCTCTGAAGTGCGAGACAGATATCAAGAATTCCAGTAAATGTCGACAAGACTCCTGTTCTAAATATTCAGTAAAGTAGAATAACAATGTGTCATTATATAAGATATCTTTCAGTATTAGAGAGCCACTTGAAAGCACATCAATTTGTGCTTTTACATAAAATGGACTATTCACAAAGTCTTTAAAATAATAATTTTCAATCATGGTGAATACAGTGTCCTGCACCAGTTTAAAGCAATCTTCTTTTATAATCCCTTCAGGCTGACAAATATTAGATATTACTGATTTCCTGTAGCTGTCTGGTAGGTCAAGCTGTAATGGTGCTTCTAGTGCCACATATTTCTTGAACAAGCTAATGGCTAAATCTGTTAAGTTTATGGTGTTTACAATACCACATTCCTTACAGCTGTCTAATGTATCATTATGCTCAGCCAAGTTCAAACATGAACTTGATGAAATTCCAAATTTTCTAACATCACTTATAGCACTTACTTTATCACTTACATTGTCTTTCCATACTAAACTTTGTGACCCAACTTTTCCTTTTTTTTGAGAGCATTTACATTGAAAATCAATACTTTTTGTTCGACCGATTTTCAAATGGTTGTCATAATTCGTTTGATTTTCTGTTATTAGCAATTTAAAACGTTCCAATTCCAACCAAGACTTAATTAAACTATATTTGTCAATAGATTCCATATATTGAATGAAGTAATTCAGTGATTTTTTCTGGGTGAGTATATCCTGTAAACTTATGCATAACTTTGATTTTTTTTCAAATATGTGCAATTCATCTGCGAAAGAATTATTATGTTTTTAAATTATGTTTTTATCGTAATAAAATTGAATTCTTTATTACAAGACGTGTGACTGATACCTACCTTCAACATCATTTATTTGCATATCCAAAATCATTGTATTACCTAAATTACTAGAACTTGTAGTAGGTTCTGGAGGCCGCACAGGGCAACCTGATTTACCTTTAGCTAAAAAATAATATTTATGTTAACGTTTAGACATTATCAACGTCGCAGTAATTAGTGATAAAACAATGTTGACGTTACCTGCACTCTTCCAGAACTTGATCATTCTTATTAGTACTCGTTTGTAGTAGTAATACTAAATCTCGTAAGAAGATACAATCCAATATTTCTTGCGCTACACATTTAATTAGGTTTACTTTAAAATCGTCAGCGTATTTTGTGTAAACATTCTAAGTAAACGAAAACAATTTTTGTTCACACAACACAACACAACACAGATTATTAATTAATAATTCTTCAGATTTTTTAATTCCCCCCCTGTATTTTAGGGAAGGCAAAGGGTCTAGCACATACAGCCATGTCTTTAGTATTATATTTTATCTGTATTCATGTGAAAAAAATGACTGAAATGAATAAATGAAATGAGTTTTACGTTAAAATATGGATGTCATTTAGGAAGTGCTTGGCGCGAATTGAATTGTTACAAAGTTCATGATGATGACTGAATGATGAAGTCGACAAAACCACCTTTTATAGTGGTTTTCACCAGAACATTAAACACATCTCAAGACTTACTTCTGTATAGTTAAAAATAACATCACTTTCACTGCACAAGATTCACTCTAAAAAATTTAGAATTAATGAAAAAAACCAGACTGACATCAATGATATTAAAAAAATAATATCATTGACTGACAGCGTTGAAACGCGCTAAACACTCCTGACATTAATTCTTTAAATTCTTTTTGATGACAGATTTTTAACGTCTCCGCATACGTAACGGGAAAATTCCCCGGAGCGGACGGGGACGGAACCTCTCTCGTACTAAAAGACCCGTGTGACATAAGTCACGGAGACACGGACGGGGCTTTTGTATGAGAGAGGCCCCGCCCTCATCCCGTCCGGGGAATTTTTCCGTTACATATGCGGAGACTTAATCAGAACTCTTACTGCCGCACTCAGAGACGTTAAATAACTTTAATGATTACTCAATGACAAACATTTTCATTTATATCTAGATTCTAGACCATAGACCCGGCAAGAATAGCGACTAGTTTTGACTGTTCATTTTTTGATATTAGGTAGGTACTCATTAACGTTAATTGACGTCTCTGAGTGCGGCAGTTAGTCACACAAAAAAAAACGATACAAGTTGTACAAGTAATACTTATTTAATAGTAGATTTTCCATCAAGTGCACAAAACGAATCATTTTTGTCCGAGACTTTTAGCAGCCCGAGCTGAAGGCGAGGGCTGATAGTAATGTCGAGGATAAAAATGGTTTTGTGGATGAGTTAGAAACTCTGCTTTTCACTTCTATTGCGAGGAAATAAAACAGTAGTTTATCATAACATTTTTTTAAAATTTAAACTAAAATTAGTACAGTTTTGAATGCTGAAGGAAATTGTTTTTCCCATTGATATTAGGCTTGGGCTACAGACCTATACAGCCAAGTATTCAATTAATTTTGAAATAATAATTTTCGTAAATTAATTTAATAACCTACCGTACCTACTTGAATTAAAAATTTATTATCTTTTATATCTTAAAAACACATTGGGCAAATAAATTTAAGTTAAAATTTTAAAAAACAAATTCTATCTCATAATTTCTTATTGTTTGGCTGCATGGCTCATTTACTTTGCCTTAATATAGACAATACAAAACCGAATTTTGTGCTCTAGAGCATTAACGTATCTACTCATAAAAGTGTCTATATTAAGGCAAAGAAAATGAGCCATGCAGCCAAACACAATAAGAAATTCAGAGATAGAATTTGTTATTTTTTAATATTTCCTTAAATTTATTTGCCTAATGTGTCTTTAAGACATAAAAGATATTAAAATTTTAATACAAGTAGGTGCAGTAGGTTATTAAATTAATTTAAGAAAATTATTATTTCAAAATAAATTTCATACTTGGCTGTATAGGTCTGTAGCCCAAGCTTAATGTCAATGGGAAAAACAATTTCCTTCAGTATTCAAAACTGTACTAATTTTAGTTTGAATTTTAAGAAATGTTATGATGAACTACTGTTTTATTTCCTCGCAATCGAAGTGAAAAGCAGAGTTTCTAACTCGTCCACAAAACGATTTTTATCCTCGACATTACTATATTAGCACTTGATGGAAAATCTACTATTAATCTGTTCAGGGATATCGGGATAGTAGGTGGTACACATTGGAACAACCAACACTTTTATATCTTTTGTGTCTTACACACGGGCTATTCTCATACATCCTCTTCTAGATAACTTGTCCGTTGTTGTTACTTTATCCCAACCTCAACATTCCTAAATTTGCAGATTATATCGTCCTGCATACATTTTTTTTCTTGCATTTAGATCCATACAGTATAAATGGCTTTTAACAGTTTATCAGCGAGTAGTCGCTCAGTGAAACCTAAGTCAGACACTAACTGCCGCACTCAGAGACGTCAAATAACGATAATGAGTACGTAATGTCAAAAAATTACAATTTAAAACTAGTCACTATTCTTGCCGGGTCTATGGTCTAGATTTAATTGAAATTTTTTACATTAGGTACTCATTAAAGTTAATTGACGTCTCTGAGTGCGGCAGTTAGTACCTTTTTTTTGTCGGAGTGGAATGCTTTTACGCACCATACCAGCCGTTAGCTAGGCGACTGGCGTGTGTGGGACTCGCTCAGCGCACGAAGCATCAGCAATACCCACTAAACCACTCCGGTGTTCCTCCTAGCCCTTTAAGCGGGGAAAGTCTGGCGGCAGTTAGTACCTACCTACCTACCTATATTCTGAATTATGATGATCTACCGACAAACGACGAGTCGACAGATGAGGTTCAGGTATTTTGAAAATAACACGAAAAGTAGTTGGCCGCGTGGTGACGGCAGAGTAGAATACAATTGTCACCACCCCAAACCTCTCCCGTGGGTGTCGTAGAAGGCGACTTAGGATAAATCAGTGATGAGGAATGGGCAGCAGCATTCCTCTTATACCTACCACCTAGCAAAGTACTGCGACTTTTGTGCCCGATAAATGGCAATAGGCTCGCCACCTATTACATGGGACCTAGCCTAATTGGCGAAACGTGGGTGCTAGTTCACCTCTGCCTACCCCTTCGGGGATATTGGCGTGAATTATGTATGTATGTACGAAAAGTACCAATACATAGTCCATGTATTAATATGTAGGTACAAAGTATGTTTTTTTTCATATCTTATTTTATTCATAGTCATGTTCTATATGATACACAAGTTAGTTTACATGGGCAACTTACACACTACGTTTGTTCCGATGTGGACCAGTGTTGACCACTGAGATGTGGGCCAACAGTAGCCAACAAAGTGAGGCCGAAGCAACTACAGTATGTCGCGAGGGCCTCAGGGGACAGACAAGAAAATATACATATGAACATATAAATATACATAATAAGCGCAAGGGCGGAAAGGGTCGCCCTTGCACGTACAAATGTGAAAAGCCGACACGAACAAATAGAAGGGAAATGTACAAAAACTTAAAACTTAACAAATAAGAACTAAACAGACTATTAAACACTAACTGGTTAAGAAGGATGAAGATTGAATACAGGGCGTTACCGGGGTGCGATCGGTAACAGGGTTGTGACCTGTGCCCGGTAACACCCCGTAACCGGGGCGGATACTTACAAAATTAGCATATGTTCACACAAACGTGCCCAGTAACGGGGTGTTAGCGGTAACACCCCGTTACCGGGGCGGGTACTTACAAAATTAGGAAATATTCATACAAACGAGCCCGCTAACGGGGTGTTTAAAGATAGCGTAAAAAACATAATAATATCTAGTCTGTTTTTTTTAAAATAATAAATAAATAAATATTTTTACACTCACACCTATCATCTAGCCCAAAGTAAGTAGCATAAGCACTTGTGTTATGGATACTAGTTGAAGGACATATTTTTAATATAATTATGTATATAAATGTTGAAAATATACTACATAAACATATACACAACCATGACACGGAAACAAACATTTGTGGTCATCACAAAGTTTGCCCCTACCAGGATTCGAACCCGGGACCTTTTGGCCAATACCCAGCAATCTGAGCATTCGACCAAGGCGGCCGTCTTCTGTTACTATTATTAGTTATACGTAGGTAGTATGTATACTGCGGTGTAGTGAGGGCACGCAATCTCACCCTCGCGTGTCGTATAAACAAGGCATACCTAAAGCCGGGTCTCTTGCGCCGTGTAACAATGATAACAATTCGTCGGAACATTTTCGTGTTAGGCCACGCCCCTATCGGTAAGCAAACACTATAAACACGGCGCTGGAGACCCAGCGTAAGATTATAATTTGCTCGATAGCATGGCTATACATATATAGCCTATTACATTGTCATGGGACAGTCCCATGTTAGGTGAGGGACTAGTGATACAGGTTCCCCTGTAGGTACAGAAGCACTCATAGTCGCTGATATTTTTTGCTATACAATCAAGATTCAAGATGGTGTAGCAAATAGATTGTATTGGCAGTAAGCCGAGTGGTGACGGCAGAGTAGAATACAATTGTCACCACCCCAAATCTCTCCCATGGGTGTCGTACAAGGCGACTAAGGATAAATCAATGAAGAGGAATGGGCAGCAGCGTTCCTCTTATACCACCTAGCAATGTAGTGCGACTTTTGTGCCCGATGAATGGCAATAGGCTCGTCACTTTTATATGGGACCTAACATAATTAGCGAGCCGTGGGTGCCAGTTCACCTTTGCCTATCCCTTCGGGGATATAAGCGTGATATATATATATATATATATATATATATATGTATGTAAAATAAGTAGGTATCCCGATTGCCATATCGATCTGTCTAAATCTGATCGGCTAAATGATTAAAAGCTACTTGACAAACACCTGTGTTTGGCAATTAGCTTTTAATCATTTAGCTCTATCCAAAACATTTTTAATACAGGTTATGTTAATTATCCTACCTAGTAAAATATCTGGGTTAATTCGTTTTTAAAATCGGCAACAAGTAACGTCTGAATATTTTATTTCTTAGGATTTCTAAGTAACTAAATAAAGTACGAGTAGATTCCAGTTAGGTATAATATGTACTTGAATTTGTAATTATCTATGACTTATCTAAAATTTTTTAATTTTAAATTTTTATTTTAGCTCTCTGTCATTCTTTCATGACTGAATAAGCGTAGTTATAAGATTAGAGTAGGTACCTAAATTGGAGGTGTTATAGGTAACATGAACCTTCCATTGATTGATATAACGGTTGATCGAGCAAATTATCCGCGGTCCTTACGCAATCTGAGGACGCGCTGCACCGCGGAGGCTATCGACCTTCCCACGGTTACTTGAAATAACTGTTAAGTGGTTGGAAATAACTTGGTGTCAAGTAGTGCGCAGGGCGAAGCCGCAGTCGCACCTGCTCGTCGGACTGGAGAAGCCACCACTGCAACAAATCGGCAAAATGCTTAATTATTTGAAAATATTTTTAGTCATCTCTACATCAGCGCCCGCGATAGTCAAGGCAGCGTCAACGTACGATCAGAGTCAAACCGGAGAACTTAACGTGCAAGTGGACTTGAAGGATGTGAAAATAATAACTCTCATGAAAAGCAGTAAAGAAGAATATGTGGTACGTAAAGTAGATGTTATTCGTCATTTTTCTTTATTATTTAATCTACTACCTATTCATACTACAAATTCAAGTTTTTTTTAAGTATTTATTTAAAAATAGTCCTCCTACTTTAATACCGTCCGACGGTAATGCCGCCAGTTCCTATCAGGATGTTCATGAACTTGCCGGTCGTTTTTATGGAAGATATTGCCTACAGAACTATAGTTCCCTTCGCTACAAATAAGTTTGTAATTACAACTTAACTTAATCATAGGAACATTATTATAAGCAAAAAATAGCATTTCTACGTTAGATATTAATTGCACAATTTGCAATTATTTTCATATATTCAGGATGAACTTTATGTCTTCCTATATTGTGGATGCAAAGTTTTTTGGAACATTTCTTTTTAGATTTAATAATCTTCTATTTTTAATTAATTGTTCCGTACCTATTGTAAGTGTTGTGGCAATTAAAATAACGAAGTTTTGTAGCTATATTAGAAGACAAGAGTCAAACGTTTTAAATGAGCTTATTGATAAAAAGACAGTTTATTTGCACGAGGATAACAAATAATGTCTCATACGAATAAAAAATTCAATAACCGTTATTCAAATGTTTTTGTTTCGCATTGCTAATATTTATACTGACATTTCGACCAGTCCTAATCTGCTATACCTACTTACCTATGTCAAACTGTGTCAGTGTGTTAAACACCTAAATACAAGAGTCATAATCATAAATATTAGTAATTATCAACGTGCTCCTATACCGACATGTGAGCGAAAAAATAACATGGAATGGTCACACCCCATGGGTGTCGTAAAAGTCGACTAACGGCGGGTCCCCAAAATTCTATCAACAGTTCAACTGTTCATAGACGTACCTACTACAGCTTAGTTGCTTATCAACGTCTGTTATTTATCGTAAGTAATTTAACAAAAAATGTCAAACAACAAAACTTTAGTAAGCTTACTTCTAACTGTAGATAGAATATTGGGGACCCGCTGTAAGGGGAGATCGGCCAATAAAACCATGCCCGAAGCAAAGAGGGTCGGTGTCATCAGGCAGGTGTCCAACTGTAAAGCCACAGAACAATGAACCTCTTTCATGTGTTCTGTGGTAAAATCTATGCCTAAACCTTGAGCGGTATGGATTGGAATATGTTGTCATCCCCGGCAATCGGTTACTTGACATAGATAATAGTTCTTTCCGTCACTTTTCTATACATTCATTTATCACAAGCACCTTTTCAGGTGTGATGGAAGATATAATAAGTGGATTGGATGGCTAGATGACGTCTGACCGATGAGGTGTTGTAAATCTTTAACCTGCTTAATTTAATCCTGTATCCTTGACTGTCAAACGCTCAAACGACTGCATGAACTTGACTTGTAGGAACTTGATTAAATATTTTTTGGTCACCCATCCAATGACGGGCCTTAGCGAATATTGCTGAGTTTACGTAATAGTAGGCCGAGCGCGTTAAGCCACTGCGCCATCGAAGTCCTCTTTATCCTATAGTTTGTTATTTACTAACTGCCCCACCCAGAGATGTCAATTAACTTTATAATGTCAACTAAATTTAAATCTAGACCATATACCGAGCTACATTAGGACTACATGTATTTGTTTTTAATTGTCATTTTTTGACATTAAGGCCCTAGTTCACCAACACTTAAGCAGTAGGTGATTAATAATTTATCCGAAGGTTATCGGTTTTTGACATTTTACCGTATGGAAGAAAACTGTCAAAAACTGGCTGTTATCATTTGATCGGTTGTTTTACGTGTTGGTGAACTCGAACCTAAGTACTCCATTATGGTTAAGTGACGTTTCTGAGTGCGGCAGTGACGGACAATCTAAATAATATTTTATAATATTCTAATATCGCAAATATATTACATACACAATAATGCAAACACGACTCGAGATCAAATATCCTTTTTCTTTTAATAAATTGCCCGTACCAGAATTCGAACCTCGATGACCTCTTGGGCGATATAGACAGCAGTGCAGTGCATCTGACTATTCGACCAAAACGTACCTCCATCATTGAGTTAAAAGGTAAACAGTAATAGTAGTTCAATGACCTCCATCCATTTTATTGAAAACATTACTTCAGACAGTTGCATGATCATTAGGTACTTCCCGTCCTGTAGGCCTATTCCCTAACTTTTTTTGACAGTTCAAAGTGATGATCACTGAACTATTTACTAAGCATTACTGTTTTCACAGGACAAGTGTCACAATAGCCTTATAGTAAAGTAGTAATGGATCATTAAATAGTTCAGTGATTATCACTCTCATGTGCTACTACTGTATAATAAGTAGGTATGTAGGTCCACTGTTAATTGTGCTTGATTCTGCTGTTGTTAACGAAGCTATCGTGCCTCAAAATTAGGTACCTATTGGTTTTTAATACAGTTGGTAATTGTTTAGGAATTTGGTACCTACAGTGTAATTATTAGTACGGATTATTGTTTACATTTTATTAAATACCTAAGCTACTAGATAGGTAAGTGGTAGCTTTGCTAATGGCGTCCCAGCTCGCAGCACCAGTAATGACGATACTGTTTTGCTTAGCAGGCGGAGCTCAATCAGCCTCAGCTTGCGAACCAAGTATAGATTTCTCTGAGGCCAGTAATTGTATGGGTGACCAAAAATATTAATTCGAGATTCTTCGTGTTTAGGATGGCACACGAAGCCGTTGGTCCCAGCTCCATCTGCAGTCGTTAAAGCCCAAACACGCACCGGGCCAGCACGGTGGGTTGCGGCCCATTCTCCCTATATTATTCCATTCATAGGGAAGGCACAAGGCCCAAAGACTATACCTACCTACCTATAAGGTTTAGTGCTCCGTGCTTGTACCCCGCCCCAGCTGTGTGGACATTAAAGGGTTGGTGATTATGTGTTTCCGAGTGTTAATATACTTAATAAATTTTTAACTTCGCCATGTTGCAGGATTATGATTACGCCTACGATTATTCGGAAATGACAATAAAACCACAAAACGGTATTACTCCGAAACCGTTAAATGTAAGCAGCACTGCTACAGAATTTGTAAAAGATAACACCACTACTGCCGCCGGCACAACGGTTTCTGTTGACACTACGACACCTGACTACATAAGAAACAGTACTCTATCAACTCTAGACAGTAAAGTCACGGAGGAATCTTCAATTGAAACCACAACTCCGACAAAAACTGCACCAACTACAACAAAAGCTCCGGAGGTTCCCGACAGCTCAATGGCGCCTATAACTGCCTCACCAGTTGCGAATTTAACGAACTGCAAAAAAGGTTTTGTTCTCAATCAAAAAGGAGGATGCGAATTTAAACTGCAGAGCGCATCAAACGCGTAAGTATCTAAGTACTTCGACAAATCGACATAAAATGTTCCTAACACTTAACACGTATCATTCTAATTTTTTATTTAAAAATCATGTTACGTGGAACGAGCTGCCATTAATTTTAAACCAAATTAGTACCTTACCTACCCGGAGCGGACACATAAACATTGACACGATTAGTATTTAATGTTGCCTTTGCCTATATTGTGTTAAGATGTTATTTAATATTATGTAAGGCTACCACAAATATCTCGAAAACTTATTTCAAATTAACTTAACATATAGCATTAAAGTAACTTAAGCGTCGATAAAAGGTGTCATATTAGTATCCAATCGATACCTTTCGAGACATTTGTGTTAGGTGCACTTACCCGCTAGACGCACTTTGCCACCTTCACCTTAATTTTTTTGTTATTGAACAAAAGTATCAGTCCGATTTATGTACACCAGCCCAATTTAAGTGTAATCTTAACATATATGTGACTCGCCAAGTAATTGAATTTAAAATATTTCCCCAGGCTCCTCAAAATAATCAAGCTGTCACAAAAATTGAAAAGGAGAGAAAACCGACAAGAAACGGCAGACGAATAATATCAAGAGAACATAGGCATTAAATTTGCTAGAACTTGCAACTTGAAATAAACATAGGTAGGATAAGAAAAAACAGACAAGGAATAAGACTGCAATAAATTATATTATTTTTATGATTGCAATTTTCATTTCGATGGTTTCAAACACTTTGAATTACTTTATAATGAATGTGCAAAGTCAGTCAACACATTACCGAAATACAAATCTAATTATGGTATTATCCCATAATTAGTGGATAAATATTTATTATTATTTTAGGTATGTACCTTTTATAAAAATAAATATTTCATCTCTTCAATATAACTCATATCTTATGCAATACTAAAAATAAAATTTAAAATTAAGTAATTCTGTTTTCAATACTCAGTTCGTACACAGACTAGTGTACCTATTATTAAGTTATTTCTAACAAATACTTTCTTATATTTTTTATGCAGTGTTGAACTGCATAAAAAAATATAATTTTAGTTAGCAATAAAAAATGAAGATCTAATGATATCATAGTCAAACGGATCTAAAGCATGAAGATTTGTAATTTTTATACAATTGCTTAACAACATTCAATCTATGCTGAACATATTAAGTTTGAAAATCATTGGCCATATCGCACCTTTAATAATAAACCGAAATTAGTAAAGAAAACTGGATTTAGACTTTTTATCATAAAACGCATTAAAACAGTGAAATGATCAGTTTTACAAGCGCTCTTACAACTTAAATCCTTATATCGTATTTCTCCTTTCTTTAGTTTTAAAAAAGGTAGACCGGGTCATACTCCCAAAACTTTGAACATGTTTTCCCAACAATCTTGAATTTTGCATTATTTCAGTTTATTATTAAAGGTGCGATATGATATATAACATTAATGACATTAATATTCAATATCTTATATACTTGATTAAAAAAGTTTAAAAAAATCTTAATTTTGACAGAAAATAATTTAAAAAAATTATACTTATGAAAGAGAATGAAATATTATTCTGTTCATCTAAATAAACTGAATGCACAACAAATTATTCCTAATTGTTCATCAAAGAAAAAATTTGCTGTGCAAATAGTATTTTTCAAAAACCAACTTTTTACTACACATTCTTACCAATGTTATCAATATTATGCAGATATTTATTAGTTCAGAGATGGTCCACAAGACTGTAATGTAAATATTGTGTCTACTTATATAAAATAAGATGGCATGGAATTTCTCTCAATGACTATCTCATCACAAAATATAGGCACTGTATGACATTTTGTTTCAAACAAACTGAAAGTATGTTGTGTGTTTAATAAGACCTAATTTAAATGTGCAAATTGTTTTTGCAGGTTGATAATTCCTATTAATAATTAATACATAAATAAATTGGACAATATTATTATCAATTACAGTACTGACATTATAGTGTAATATCTAAAAAAAAATACAACAACTTAAATGTTTTCCTATTGCTTTATAAGTATCTATTTTGTGGTAATGAAATCAAATACCAATATGAAACATACTACTCATAATAAATATAAACAGAGTAACAAATTAACAATGCCATGGCCGCTTTGTGATTGTGCTTACTGTCTGGAAATGTGCATTATAAGTTTATATTATAATGGTTTGTTATAAAATTACTTATTTTAATTTTTAACAAGTAACAAGTTTATGAAGCAAGCAGATTCACTACCATAATTTACTTTAATAATATCTAATTAGTAATTTGGTTTGAATGATATTAACAGGACAACACTGCAATTGTTGTAAAATAAGGAAAAATATTTATATATTAATGTATACTATCAATCATATAACCCTAACCCCATTAATAATAATATTCCACACACATAAAATACTAGCTATCCAGCCCAGTACAGAACTTCTGTCATGGATGTTAGATAATAGCTTTAAAATACATAATTTTTATTTAAAACATACTTTAATATATTAAAACAACTATATAACTAAACCTCATGTCTTTACCTATTCAATCTCAAATCTTGAAGATTAGGTTTGGTAATAGACTATTAAGCTAGATCTACAGGATTTGAAATTGTGAAGGCAGCTGACAATTAAACATTTAATAATATTAAAGTTTGCAAAGGCAAAAGAGGAGAGGTACAAAAGCACCAATAGTAATAAATACAGGGATTAGGATTGAGCTCTCGTCCATTGAATATGGGTCTGGTTGTTTGGGGCCACTGGCTCGTCGAGATTTTTCACTTTTGTCTTCTGTCTCTTCTTTTACTTCTTCCGTTTCATTCTCTGGCCAAACCAGCGGCGGCAACTTTGGAACTTCATCAATTGTACCTCTCATAACAAACAAAGCATTAATTTTGGGATTATCTCTGTAACCTTTGATAAATTCGACCTTAATTTTACCACCACGAATATCAGATTCCTCTTCATTGTAATAAAGTTTACCACTCTTTATTGTGTATGGAATATATTCATCATGAGCAACACCTCTGCCAACCTTATCAAATATATCTAAGTCAGCAACAATTGTGTGATCTCCATTAAGTACAACATCAAATACTTTCATATTGGGCGCATTGAAATACACTTCACTAAATTTCAACACTAACACGTAGTCACCGTCTTTGTTAGCAGGAATGTCATAGCCAAAGGTGCTGTGATGATACCTTTCTGTTTGGTACAGTACTTCATCTTTTGAACTGACTCGACCGATCATGACAAGTTGCTTGCCATAGTCAGAAGCTGTGCCTATTCTTCCTTGTAAAGGGTCTTTCTCGTAGTGTATCCCATAAATATCGATGTGTGCAGGTCCGCCGGCGTTTATCGCATATATTATTTCCCCCAATCCCGTTGCAGTTTTGAGAAGGAAACTCAGGCCAAGCAGTACGTATATTTTGAGCGACATATTTGAAGACAACAGTCGGCTGTACTTTGAATTAGACAAACACATAAATAAATTGTTTTTAACTATATGCAGCTTAGGGGTGGTTAATACTTTCACTCAGGATTAAGAATTCATTTTCTTAGGAAACAGAATACAGAACAGCCGGTCAATGCGGCAAAAGTCACAATCACAGATTAAAAATCACAGGTATATAGGTACCAAAGAGTATATAATACACTACGTTTACGTACGTTTTTGATAGGTACCAATTAAATCGTCGGCATGGCAGTTAGCTGTCAATTTTTGTTTTATTTTTTTAGTTTTAAATTCTCCCTATATTTTAGGGAAGACAAAGGGTCTAGCCCATACAGCCAAGTCTTTAGTGTATATTTTATCTGTAGTCTTATGAAATAATAAGTGGGTGAAATGTATGAATGATATGAATTTTACGTTAAAATATGGGTGTCACATATTTAAACGCATCTAGGGAGTGCTTGGCGCGAATTGAATGGTAACAGAGTTCATGATGGTGACTGATGAAGTGAGCAAAACCACTTTTTACGTAGTTTTCACCACAACATCAAACACCATCACAAGACTCATTTTCAATGATTCTGCATAATTGCACATCAACACGGATGCTTGTGCATCAAAATAACACCACGTTCACTGCACAAAATCCACTCTGTAACAATTTTTGAATTAGCGAAAATAAATCTGACTGACACCACGAAACGCGCCAAACACTCCCTTTTTGTTTTATTTTTTGGAAAAGCAAAGAGTTTAGCCCATACAACCATGTCCTAAGTAGGTATATTTATTCTGTATTCTTTTAAATGAATGAGTCAGTGAAATTAATAAATAAATAAATTTTAATTAAAATATGGGTGTCACACATTTTAATGCACGAATAGAATAAAAAAAAACTGTTTGTATGGGTTACATTTCTTTGCGACAATCATCATGATCATCATCATCAATAGCCCTTTAGTTTTCCCACTGCTGGTGCACAAGCCTTCCCTATGGATGGAAGAATATAGGGACAAAACCTAAACATCTTCGTATGTAATTTTTATTATAATTTTAAAATGCTTCCAAATTAAAACATGTATAATCGATGAGAAAATTGACTAAATGACTATCTATTAGAGATGTGCCGACTATGACTTTGGCCGACTAGCCGATTAGTCGGCTGTAAGAAGGCCGACTAATCGGCCGACTAGTCTAGCCACGCCGATCATGGTTATTGGAATTCGCGAATTGGATTACGAACGCTTTCCAAGACCTTCGTGATGTTTGACAGCTACAGTTTCGAAATTTTTTTTTCTACGCATGCATTCTCGCCAAAAAATTTTTCGTGACAAAACTTTCGCATTCCAAACTTTAAAAACCAAACATTATTTATTTTCGTCATCCATTAAAGTATTTTTTTTTAATTCTCCCTATATTTTAGGGAAGGCAAAAGGTCTAGTCCATACAGCCATGTCTGTAGAGTATATTTTATCTGTAGTTTTATGAAATAATGAGTGGATGAAATTATGAATGAAATGAATTTTAACGCACCTGAGGAGTAAATTTATGGCTGATGAGGTGGACAAAACCATTTTTTATAGTGGTCTTCACCACAACATCAAACACGTCACAAGGCTTATTTCCAATGATTCTGCATAATTGCACATCAACACGGATGCTTGTGCATCAAAATAACACCACTTTCACTGCACAAAATCCACTCTGAACCAATTTTAGAATTATCGAAAAGAAATCTGACTGACACCATGAAACGCGCCAAACACTCGTTAATTTTTTTTTAACATTTTAACATTTTTAATGATTTATTCAATATTTAATTTGTTAAATCAAAAAATCAAAAATCAAATCAAAATCGTTTATTGCAGTCTATCAGAGTAATAACTATAAACAGTGATTGGGACTAGCCTAGTAAGCATCTTAAGATGCTTGTGTCAGGAGGTCCCGCTCTTCCAAAACACAGTCATACATAAAATCCTTAGAGTAGACAATCATAATGACAATAGTCTGAACATAAGCAAAATTCTCTTACAACTATTTTTAAACTACGTTATTATTAAAACATCAATATCCTGTTGTATTTAGACAAATAAATATACATGTTACACATATATTCTAACGTACACTTACATAATTATATATACATACATATACATACATACATATATAAATATATACATATATAGATACAGAAATATATATGCTTACAACTAAGTCAGTTCAGTCGAAATTTAGTAACAACACTTACTTAATAATGCCTCTGTGTCAATATAGTTTAGAGAAAGTAGCCTGTCCATTAAAAACATCTTGCATTCTCTAAGTTTCATGTTGTGAATATCATGCATTTTATCTAATTTGTTGTAAATGTGAGCCGAAAGTGCATAATGTTGCCGTTGCGCAAACACTGTTCTTACACAAGGGCTACTTGCTATTTTATTTTTTCTTCTTTTTTTTGTGGTAATTTGATCACTACAATGTTGAATCTTTTTGTGTAATTTTAATGTAACCATTAGAATAAATAACTTTCTGACTGAGAGTAATTGACAATATTTATATAGCTCGTCGGTTGGAAATCGAAATGGCTTGAAGAACATAACTTTAAACAAGCTACGCTGACCTCTTTCAACTTCCAGAAATTTAATTTTTGACGCTCCGCCCCAGACGGATATACAATAATTTATTACAGATTGTGTCAATGTAATATAAATTTGGTTAATCAATTTTTTTGAAGTGACGAATCTTAGTGTTTTAAAAATCCAAATAGATTTCCTAACTCTAGCATTGATGTATTCGATCTGTGGATGCCAGGATAGCCTTTGATCCACTATCACACCGAGATATTTAGTAAAAACCACCCTTTCGAGTATTGTGCACTGACAGTTCAGCCTATCGGCACCCACGCAAGAATGGATTCTTAGTTTAAATTTGTTATTTGGTTGTGTTTTTTTATTAATGGAAAAGCAAATGTAATTGGTTTTGGACTCATTTAAAGTGAGTAAATTAGTTTTTAACCAATTAGAAACCTTAACAAGACCACGGTCTGCAGCACAGAACACTGATGTCCAATCTGAGCCTTCAAACACAAGCGCTGTATCGTCAGCATATGAAAAAACTTTACCCCCTTCAATACACATATTAGTCAACTCATTGATATAAATGAGAAAAAGAGTCGGGCCCAAAACACTTCCCTGCGGAACGCCATAAGTGACCTCTAAGTCATCACTCTCATATTCGCCAATACGAACTCTTTGCTTACGACCATATAAGTAATCCTGAAAAAGATTCAGAGCCACACCTCTAATTCCAACGAGTTCTAGCTTTCGTAGAAGAATGGAAAGAGAGACAGTGTCGAAAGCTTTTTTTAGATCGAGAAAAATAGCCATGCATCTTTTACCATCGTCTAGTGTCTTAGATATTAAAGTTGTCACTGACAAAACCGCATCCTCCGTCGACTTACCATTTCTAAAGCCATATTGTGATTTTGATAGAATATTCAACTTATCTAGATAGTTCATCAAGCGTGAATTTATGAGCTTTTCAATGATTTTAGCCAACACTGGCAAAACAGAAATTGGCCTATAGCTATTTGCTTTGTCTCTTTTTCCATTCTTATACACCGGAGTGACGATAGATTTCTTGAGAGCTGAGGGAAACTTCCCGGTACGGAAGCAGACATTAGCCAGGTGACTGATTATGGGAGCCACAGAGTTCTTAGCCGATATAATGAATTTAGTTGGTATGCCATCCCAACCAGTAGCGCTATCAGGTTTTAACCTAGAAATGACATTTACTATTTCTTGCGGGTCAGTCTCAAAAAAAACAAACGACGAACGCGGCGGATTATATTGTACCTTTACATTACTTTGGTGTCTGGAGCAAGATCTAGTAGTTATAGCTTCGGCAAGTTGCTTACCGATATTCGCAAAATAATGATTAACCAAATTTACGGCATCACTTGGAGTGGATGTAGAACTTAGAAGCTCAACGTTTTTAGTCTTCTCTATTTTTAAATATGTAATTGTCTTGATTGTATTCCATAGGGATTTTGAGTTTTTTTGTGACTTTTCTAATAATTCTCTTTGATAGTTACGTTTTAATTTTTTTATGAGCTTGTTACAAAAATTGCGATATCTTGTAAACGTGACTTTTAGAATTTGATTTAGCGGATCTGACCGTAACCTCAACTGCATACTATTTCTATTTTTTATACATCGTAGGATACCATGAGTAATCCATGGTTTAATAGGTTGTTTTCTATTAGACAGGCGTTTCACAGTTTTAGTTTCTTTTATGGACTCATTTAATTTTTCCTGTAACTTTGTAACTATATAGTCCGGATCTTCACTAAAGAGTAATTTTTGTACATTTTTAAGTCTCAAATTAAATAAAGCTTTATCGTAGTTAAATATTTCATTTATTTTTAGAAGTACATTTTTATTTTTTATTTTACTCAGGTTCAGAAGAGTAGTGTTATGATCAGTAACTGTGGTATTTAAAACGGCAATTTGTGCTGACATTTTACCTGTGTCAAATTTTATTATAAAGTGGTCCAAGCAGTTTGGACCCCTAGTAGGCAATAGGTGCCCAGGCAGTAAACCATGCGAAGCCAACATATTTAAATAATTAACTCTGTTATTACAATTTTGTGAACTATCATTTGAATTTGGTAGAATATTAATGTTAATATCTCCAGTTATAATAATATTTTTATGAGATTTAATAGAGTCGAGAAGATTGTCAAGAGAATTAATAAAATTTGATGCGTTAGAATTGGAAGGTGATCGGTATACTGCCACTATTGTATTGTTCAGCACATTAGCTTGCAGACATGATGCATGTTCTAATTTAATTTCTTTTAACATCGGGCGTAATACACTCTTAACATAAACTACAACACCATCATTTTGGTTATAATTATAAGTGGAGGCTAGCGATGAATAGTTAGAAATGAGCGGAATTGGTTTATTTACATCAAGTCTACATTCAGTTAGTACCAATATATCTACATCAAAATTCAATTCAGCCAGTGTTACTTGGAAGTTATCAAAATTGCAGTATATACTTCTTATGTTCTGCGCTACGACGGTCAGGTCCTTTTTACCAAATGAGATATGATCCTTTAACTCATTGATGTCACATTTTATATTAAATGCAATTTCAGTTTTATCGATGTCATTTATTGTTTGTAGAGTATTATTCATATACAATTATTTTAATTATCTGAGTTTTGTCCTTACTTTTGTTACTTGTTTTTCTCTTAGTTTTATTATTAATCAAATTCAACATGTCAGGTAAAACTGAAAGGACACACATCACAAAATCATGTAAACAAAATGTTACAGACAAGTTAATAATATATAGATAAAATGTAGTTTGCGTAAAAGGCCATTCAATGCTAATGTATTTATGTAAGCCCTTTGATCCTTTTTCTTTGAAAGGAAGAGTTAAAAATGTATGATATCTTATTAAATAGTAAATAAAACAATATACAATATGAGGGTTTAGTTGTAACATAGAACTACGATTTATATTTTTGTAAATATTAACTGATGTATAAAACTGAGTAAACATATTTAACTTAATATATGTATGTTTTTTTAAAAAATTAAGAAATATAAATAAATAAAATAATACATATATATAACCATATAACCATAATCCTTTTTTATGCACTGGTGAAATGTGGTCTAAAATCGGAATGACTAGAAATAGTCATATACCGCTACGAATTCCTTGGATATCGGCTTCACTCTTGATCAATATTACAGGCGACTGTTCATCTCTTCTCACATATATTCTTCCATAGGCTGTCCAGCAGAACTTGAAGGACTTAGCCTTGACCAAATCTCGTGCCAAGAAGTGCAGGCGCGCCGCCTTCGCTGTAAGTTGCTCTGAGATGAACACTGGAGCGTCTTCGCTGGTTCTCAGTCCAAGATGTTTAGCACATAATTTGGTCTTTTGTTTAACATTGAACAACTTAGTAGATTTCAGAATATCACTTTTTATTAAGGTCGAGGATGTTTCAACTATTATAGGTGTGTTTTTCATTCCATCTCTTTTCCCCTTCAATCTAAAAATATCTTTGATGTCTTCTTTTTTTAATTTAGATCCCACTGCTCGTGATAAGTTTAAAGCCATTTCTACTAAGTCTTCTTTGGTCTCGTCGGGTTTTTTGGGCACATTCTTCATTTCAAAATTCGCCTTTCTCATATCTGATTGCATATTTTCAATTTTTTCTTCTAACAACACTATGTGTTTTCTATCTTCCTTTCTCAGTTCCTCCAAATGACATATTTTTTTGTGAAGTTCCTCGTTTTGAGCGGATAAAAATGAGATGGACTTTTCGATGTTACCACTCGTCTGTTTTATATCTTTAAGAGTAGCCGAGTGGTTTTTTAATTCCTTTTGTTGAACTAACATTAAAGAGGAAATCATATTTTTTATTTCATCCTTGAAAAGCGAGAACTCTGATGACAGTTCGCCCTCCCGTTTTCTTTTATTACGTACATTAGTATATTTATTCGGTGGAATTGAGCATTGCTGTTCTAACAATGTTTCCGAGTCCGAGTAAGACTTGTTAATTTCACTATCCATGGTACACACGGCCGCTCGTCAGACGTATACAGTTTGACCCGGGGAAAGTCCGTAGCCACGGTAATGTTATCAGGCAGTATTGTCGGCTCTGTCCGTGTCGTAACAGCCCTGTAGCGAAGAATGTAGCAAAGAATTTAGTCGCGGCGCGTAAATGCTTCCACAGCCCAATCGGGTAACTATGAGACTTCGAAACCACAAATCGCTGGTTCAAATCCTCACGCGACACTAAAATATTTTTTCACTTTATTTTATTTAGAATATATTAATTTAGACACAGATTCACTTGCACACGTCCACTCACAGTGGCATCCGCGGGGGGAGAGGTATTTTACATCTGAAGAATCCTGTGCCCCAGTGGTGGGGACAGTATAAGACTGGTGGTGATTTTATTACAATATGGTTTTATTGTACACTATTTTCAATGATCGTATTGATTATTATTATGAAATTATTAATATTGGCAGAATCAGGCTGCTGTGGTCTTTTCTTGATTCTGTATTACAAAACTTTGACTCGCGTTTTGTATAGCAGTTTGATCCTTTATTTTTGTAAACTTATTTTCCAACTTTCCATTAGACAAAATCATCTTCCCGTTGTTTATCGCGCTTAACGTTGCATAAATATAAACCTATCTATCGAGTTACAGGAGTTCAGAACTGAGAAACAAATGATAGGATTAATTGTTTGAAACCCTCGAGTCTTTAACATAGACCTTACATTTACTTAAACCAGCGTCATAATTACGGAAAATGTAAGAAATTTATACAGTGTCATAAACAGTTTGTATAGGTGAAATTGAAACTTAAGGTGCAGCCGCCCAATCGCGTTTGACGCGCGGGTTCGGTTCCCGCATCAGGATTTTTTTTTAAAATTAGCTACTTCCTAAAATACTTAAGGTATACGTATTAAAAAAAAATTGTTTATAATAAGTTTTGAAACGTGTGAAAAGTGTTTTATTCATCCCCCTATCTCTGAAAGAGTATTTTTGCTCTTCGATAAGAACGCAAAAGCCGTTTTTATCCGATATAAGGTAAAGGAAATTTGAATTGAGAACATCGTGTGCACTAAGTTTCTGAGTTTTGCCTCCATGTTTATCATGCAACCATTCTTAATTTGTTAAAAACTCTTTGTCTGGGAGGATGGGTGGGTGTGTGGGTGTGTCTGTCTGAAACTGTTAATAATGTGATTGTAAATGTTTTTTTGCAACTTTGGACTCTTGTTTAACAAATTACTATTTTAATGATGGTGGTTACGTAATTTTCTCAATAAGCTGCATATTCGATTTTCCAGCTTTCTAAAGCGAAGAAAAATAATCCAGTAAAATAATTCATTTCCTTCGCGATGTTAAACTTGACAAGTATATCTACCAGAGACAAATGAGGGAAAAAATGTTAATATCTCTCTCGGATAAAGGCACTACGCCTATTTATATTTGTCAACCACTTCCACGAGGCTAATTTATAATGTCCCGCTGAGAAATATAAAACTTGCGTGTAAACATGACCATTCCATAGATAAAAAGTAAGCGAAAAAAATTATGAATTTGGGTCATTCTCTTAACTTTGGATTGCACATTTTTTGCACTGTTGGGCTCAGACCGTACAATAAAGTTACTGCTTATAAACCGTTTTATATTTATACGGTTCTGTAAGCCAAAAACAATTTTGCAAGTCCCTCTGCCGAAAAGAGGTTCGTAACGACCCTTGTATCTTCTTCCCTGTTCCCAGTCTATTTAGGGTCAGCGCAGTATGTTTCCTCAATCATTCATATCGGTCAGATATCATCAAGCCATCAAGCGAAACCAACCGTAAAGGTGCTAGTGATGAATGAATATATAGAAAAGAGACGGAACGGACCATGTCGAGAGACCAATTAACGTTCATACTGCTGTTCATACTGCTCAAGGTTTTGGCTTAGGTTTAACAGCTGGCCGCCTGCTTGAGACCAATCCTCTTTGGTTACGCTGTTATTAGTGGTTTGCCCTCCATCATTCGGGTGCCCCAAGGTGCTTATTGGACTACACCGGGCAATCTCCCTTAGTAGATTTTACGACACTCATGGGTTGGTGGTTTTAGCTAAAAAAGTACAGGTTTTTCCTTTATGCTGCTAACTATACTGCTCTCTCGGATTTGCTGATAAATAAAGGCAGTGTCGAGTTCGATTGCCCTAAAGATAATGGTATTGTCGGGTTCAAACGAATTGTGCCATCTGACTAATTGATGTAACTTAGCGGATTACATTCCAAACTAGTGTGCCGCGCCCATGTTGTCGAGCTGTTTATTAGGTATGAATTTTGATAATAAAAGACAGATTGAATCGATTTTGATTCAATCTAGCACTAGCACAAGTGAAAGATACTACAGCATTCGCTGATTCAAGAAGAGCTCGATAGCGGAGTGGCTTAGCGTGCTCATACTGTAATTGCGTAAACTAAGCAATATTCGCTAAGGCCGGTCGTTGGATGGGGGACCAAGAATTTATTATTTCAAATTCCTTGGTGCTTTGGAGGCACGTTAATCCGTTGGTTCCGACATTATCTTCTCCTCCCTGCCCTGTTCCTAGACTATCTGGGGTCGGTGCAGTATGTTTCCTCTTCCATTCATATTGGTCAGACGTCATCAAGCCATACACTCCCTTTTGATTCATATCATCCATCACACCGTAAAGGTGCTAGTGATGAATGTATAGAAAAGAGACGGAACGGACCATGTGGAGAGACTGATGAACGGAAAGAGTGATTGGAATGACAACATTCCAATCCATACTGCTCAAAGTTTTGGCTTCTAGGTTTTACAGCCGGCCGCCTGCCTGACACTAACCCTCTTTGGGTATGTTGGTGGTTTGCCCTTCACCATTCGGGTGCCCTAAGGTGCTTATTGGTCTACACCGGGCAATCTACCTTAGTCGACTTTTACGACACCCATGGGATGAGTCGGGGCTGGCGTATTTTACGTTATTTGTTCGCTCCCAGGCCAGCAAAGAAGGCCTTTAAGGGTTCCGACATTATCTGCCGTCGTTAATACCCACCAATCCGCCAGCCAGCCAGCGTGGTGGGTTAAGGCCCATTTTCTTCCATCCATAGAGTAGACTTGTTCCTCAGCAGTGGGGAAATTAAAAGGCTGGTGATGATGATGCTGACGATGACAGCATTCAAGTCCTTACCTAGAATTCTTTTTATTCTTACCCTGATCCGTAATGATTTGATGTCTATAATTTAAGCCAGATCTCGGAGCAGTACGACAAAGTCATTTTGCACTGACCCCAATTAATTTCGTAGCAGGGTAATCAGAAGAAGAAGAGGTCGATCGCCATTAATAGTTATCTTCTCTATCGAACACACCATATCATAACCATAGGGGTTGAATATTTTTAAAAAATATATTGGCGTTTAGCTTTCCTTCTTTTGGTTGTCTATTAGATGAGTTATGAGTGAGTTTTGGCTTCTGTTTCGTTAGGTACTATTCAGACTTCATTAAGTTAAAAGTAGCTAGCAACCTAAACGTGGTTTTATAGCTTCAGAAACAATGTACTGACGTTAGTCTGTTCTTATACAATGCAAATATCTATATATGCAAAAGCTGGAACAAAAATTGTTCCTGGAAGTTTTAATTTAGTTACGAATATTACGTACCTACATGCATACCTATTTGTATCCTTCACAGAGGCATTAATACGAGGGCATGTCGAGTTAAATCTTATTATACCCCTGTGAATAACTTGGTGAATTACATTATAATTATCGAAATGGATTGGTTCTGAACTTTACAATTTAATAAATAATAATTTATTCTGACGGCTCTGTGTCAATTTATTTAAAATCTTACGATATTGTTTCAATTACTTCAGGCGATACTTAAAAAGTATGTTCTGTTATTTGATACTTATATCTTACTCAAGAAGTTCTCTCTCTATTAAAAGCGTGGGTTGGAGCTAATATTAATGTTGAACTAATCACTCGTCGTATATGAATTCCCAAGGAATAAGCTTTCAACTGTTTTTTAAATTTATGTTGCCGCAAAGACGGCGAAAACTTGTTAAGTTTTAAGCTTAGCTAGAATTTTGAAGACAACATAAAACATATATTTTTTAATTTGTAAATAGAAAAGAGTATTCTTGAAAGTTGGGATGATGCCGGTACCTACGAGCATCATGAGCGAAAAAGAAAGATCTTCCTGAGATTTTTTAGCTTACCTATAATTTTTATTTGCAAATATACCTATTTTTACATGTTGGAAAATTTTACGGATTTAACTCTTGTGCATTTATTATGATGTTTACTTACATATAGCAGCTGGAGCTCGGGGAGACGGGTTCACTAAGAGATAGAAACATTAGAACAAATAATTAAAATATAAACAATAATAAACATCTTAAATTAATACATAGGCGTTAAAACCGTTCAATTGTTTTATTTTAAATGTACGTGGGACAATGCTACCGACATAGCAGGTAAGTTTTGACTTAATCTTTGGATTCCATGTTTATTTAAGAATTTTTACATATTCATTAAGTATTGTTACGTATTTTTACATGTGTCTTCTAATGCGGTCAATTTGATTTTATAAGTTATTTATTGTAATCAAACCACATTGCTAAGAAAAAGGAATAGGTAACATTTATTTGAATAACAGTTATTTCCCTTGAGAAAAATAAAATAAAACTTACTACCCTGTGGGTTGTTATTGTTCCCCAATAGCCTCATTTTTGTCGAAATTAAACAACAACTCACAGACCGCAGAAGTAGCTTCACTAGATAAAAGCGTTAAAGAAAACAACATTGCAAAGATATAAATAATCTTACAGATCATTATCACAGATATATCAAAAGTATATAAATTGATATATCTGCCATCATTATAGTAGTTCTAAATGTATTTTTCTTCGTCTTTATTTCTTCCTGCCATGTTTTTAGCTTATTTGGGGCATAGGGTCTGCGCTGTATGTTTTCTCGCTTCCATCATAATTAGGTCAGACGTCATCAAGGCATCTACGCTTGCTCCCCAGGAGCATCAGTAGAAGTTATTAGCTAGTAATTTGTCTCTAATAATGTATCTTTCATGATTTTTTTTGCCCACATCACTACTAACTTATAAAAAGAAATCCGTTTGAACACACAGCGCTTCTAATTACGGAGTTAAACAATGCAAATGACATCAATACAGTGAATTTTATTACCTTGTTTGACATTAATATTATCATTATTATAGTTCACAACAAGTAATCCATGTAATATCGAGGCTAGTGTTTTCTAAAAAAACGTTATGTCTTTATTTAGTCATCATCATCACATGGGGTCTGACCGTTTAGTGGATAAGTGACCAAAAGTAACAATTCTGCTACAATCTATCTAATTCATTTAGAGCATAATCACTTTAAAACACTAACATTTGATAATATGTATAGCAAAAACAAAATCTACATCGTTATCCGTTCCGCATCTGAAATAGCCTATCATCAGATCTTTAATAGGGTTTTTAATAACGTTTACGATCCTATATTTGAAGTTAATTGATGTTTATTGCAATTTAATAAAACATTTCTCAAATAAAGCCTGCGTTTACTATGGGCCAACGAAAGATACGGTTGGGTGAACCCAATTTCCACGAACTAAAATAAGAAAACCTTTAATTTTCTGATGGAGTAACAAGACAGAGTACTTTCGTTTTCCTTTCTTTTGTAAACATAATTTTGTCTGTAATGTTTTATATGAAATGTAAATCTTTTGATTGTATTAGTACACTTTTTTCTTTTGTAGAATATAATTTTCTATAATTTTCTTATTCTTATAATATGAGATCATTTATGCAAGTTTTTTCAATCCATCAGATAAGAAAATAAAATATTCACTTCACACTAAACATAATAATAACGTTATAATAAGTATGCACCATTTATTGATTTTATGGTAAGGTTCGAAATCACTATTATCATATATATTATCATGTCAAGTGACGTTTTACCTACTTTCACATAACTGTCTTTCTAGTCCAAGGAGCGACGTCATTGTAAGTTCCTCTTTGTTTCAGTTGGTTCATTGGGTAGTGGGTAGTGGTTTTAAATAATTTACTTTAAATGAAAACCAAATTATGAATGAATCGTTTGGCACCCACAGAGTGGTTCGCTAACAACATTGCACCGTCTAGACATGGCGATTGGATATTTAGGTATAGCAAAAAGAAAGCTGTACATACTTAGAGGAAAAATAGATTTGAATTCAATACAAATCGTCCATTCCGGCGGAAATGGAGGATTATTTTTCATCAATTTTCGAAATGATATTTATTTTTTTGCTAGTATATTTTGTATGCCTGTTTCACAATCGACAAGTAAGTTCGAAATAGCTTACTTGGCAGTTCAATTGACATATATTTCATATTATAACTGTCAAACGATCTGCGAAGTAAGCTACATAAGACTTACTTGTCGATTGTGAAACAGGCCCTTACTGCCGCACTCAGAGACGTCAAATAACGATAATGAGCACTTAACGTCAAAAAATTACAATTCAAAACTAGTCGCTATTCTTGCCGGGTCTATGGTCTAGATTTGAATGAAATTGTTGACATTAAATACTCATTAAAGTTATTTGACGTCTCTGAGTGCGGCAGTTAGTCTCACTAGAATTTGATACACAATTAACAGTTACTGTTGACAATGTGATGTTGTTGGTTAGATTGTATCTATTTGTATTGAAGGCATACATTTTAGTCATATTCTTAATATTAATATCTACTTATTAGTTTTATGGTTAGGGTTTTATGCCGGGACGTGGAACAACGGATGCAACAGTCGCGCTAAGGCAACTATGCGAAAAATACCGTAGTGCACAAAAGAACTTGCACATGGTCTTTATAGTCCTCGAAAAAGCATACGACCGAGTCCCGCGTACAGTTCTGTGGTGGGCTATGAGAGAAAAGAGAGTGCCTGAGAAGTATGTGAGGCTTGTGTCTGAAATGTTCAGTCCGAGGCTGGCGTTATCGATGTGGCCGTAGGCTTGCACCAGGGATCGGCTTTAAGCTCGTATTTATTCCTCCTGATTATGGATGCTCTGACATCGGACATACAGGAGGAGGCACCCTGGTGTATGCTGTTCGCCGACGACATTGTACTTGTCGGAGAAGATGCATCCGAGGTACAAAGTAGGCTGGGAAAATGGCAGGAGAGATTGGAGAGCGTCGGGCTTAAGATCAGCCGGACCAAAACAGAACACATGTTCTGTGACTGGCGGCCCCTCCAGTTTCTCTCCAATTGCCTTAGATGGTGTAATCCTACCAGTTTGCTTGGATTTCCGGTACCTTGGATCGCTCTTCCAAAGCGACGGTGATTTTGACCGGGATATAAGGAATAGAGCGAATGTAGGATAGATAAAGTGGCGACAGGTCTCATCAACGATATGTGACCCACGAATGCCCCTTAAGCTAAAGGGGAAAATCTATAAGGCGGTCATTAGACCTGTTGTCATGTATGGATCAGAGTGTTGGGCTATGTAGAAAACTGATGAAAGAAGAGTGCATGTAACAGAAATGCGTATGTTAAGATGGATGTGTGGTGTGACACGGAGAGATAAGATAAGAAATGAGTATATCAGGGGAAGTTTGAAAGTATCGCCAGTGACAGTGAGACTGTGAGATGAAAGCTAACAAAGCTTTCATCTCTTCTTTTTTCAGAAGAATGTTAGGCATGAACGTGGAGGGACGTAAAAGGAGAGGAAGACCAAAGAAGAGATGGATGGACTGTGTAAAGGAGGACATGATAGCGAGAGGAGTGGATGAAAAATTGGTGAAGGATCGAAAGGAGTGGAAGAAGAAGACATAATGTGCCGACCCCGCTTAGAGCGGGATATGGGCAGGAAGAAGAAGGTTGGTTTTAAAGTCAGGTGATTTACAATTACCATTTCGGATGTCATTTCATCATCAACGCCGGCTTCGGGCATCAAGCTTGCTGACATTACACTCGCGTAAGTTTTATTATAATAAATAATGCATACCTCTCTCCGGCTCGACTGAATCAACGTTTACGCGGCCTTAAGCCATTACACGGGAGCTATGTGAATAGGTATGATGACTAATTTTGAAAAACTACACCATGTTTTTCTTACGTGTCTACTTTACCCAAAACAAATTATATTTTTGAAAAAACTTTTAATTTTGATAGAAATAACATGTTTTGAATAATGCAATTAAAAATTTCCGCCAAAACGCAAAAATAGCAATGGCGTCTATGTGACGTCACTATTCCGTAAAAAGGCCAGTTTCTATATTAAACTAGTGAATTTGATTGGCAAATCAAATGTCAAAATGGCGATAACTGTATAATGACGTCACGCGGCGTTTTAGCAAATATGACGGATTGCTAAGTTTTGCACTTTTATTTTTATAAAATAAATGTCAATCACAAGTATAATCTGATAACATGTGACTATTAACGAATCTCCTTAACCTAAATTATTATTATGAATCATTATATCAGTGATTCTTTGTTAGTGTCATCATCCCTATTGGTGGGCGCCAATAGCAGCTGGGTGCAACAGATTAATGTTCCTTGTGAAGCACGAAAGAGCTTGTGAGTTGATAATACACTCCTATTTTTTTTGGGTGAGGTATTAGACATCTTCTGCGGGTAGAGCTCCCGAGTTTCTATACTAATAGTATTATAAAGCTGAAAAGTTTGTTTGTTTGGTTAAACGCGCTTATCTCAGGAACTCCGACTCAAATTGAAACATTGTTTTTGTGTTGGATAGTCCATTTATAGAGGAAGGCTATACATATAATAAGCATCATTAACGCCAGCTCCGCGGGCGGTAGTGTGTGATAGCCGCCGTGAAAAAATAAATACCCCTCGGGAGCCTTCCTCTCGCCATTTTGGGAAAAAATAAATGATCCTCATGATGCCCTAGCCTTTCAGAACGTTGCTTAGCTTACGTAAGTGTAGGCCCAATCACTGCACCACTGAGCTATTTACTTTATTTACTTCATGAAGGCTTAGCATACCACTAAGGCTGAGAGCACTCTCCAAGAATGCTAATCAGTCCCATCGGCTTTGGGCCCAGAAGTTTTGGGTCGGATCAGTATTTGAAGTAAGATTTAACAATTAGAAAGACATAATTATACTTAGTTGTATATAATAGTGTAAGAGTTAAGATTGCTAAAGAATTACACATACATAGGTACGTATGTGGAACCTTGTAATTTGGTCTAAAATTTGGTCGAGATATTTTAGTAGATGAGATACTAACTGCCGCACTCAGAGAAGTCAATTAACTTTAATGAGTATTTAATGTCAAAAATTTTCATTCAAATCTAGACCACAGACCCGGCAAGAATAGCGACTAGTTTTGAATTGTCATATTTTGACGTTAAGTACACATTATCGTTATTTGACGTCTCTGAGTGCGGCAGTAAGAGCGATAAAAACAAAAAGAATGTCTCAGATCGGACTGAGACTTCCTTTGTTATCGCCCGAGGTAACTATAATACTATTATGTGACCCCCTGACCAGGAAGTGATATTTTCTGTAGCGTAGCGGGCGGAAAAGTCCACGTTATGGTCAGGTGTGATATATTATTATGTATTGTCAGATTGAAGAATAGGCCATTTTTGATCTGCTTTCAAAGTTTCTCTCGAATTATCGATAATTCCGTTGGTTATATAGGCCACACTATTTGAATTGATTAATCTAATGATGGATAATTTTTTCACATCCGGCTGAACGTGGAACAGCTTGTGTTTGTCTCGCATCGTATTTATCTAAAGTATGTAAAATATAGGATGATCGATTTGATAGCTGTCATACTCATACTTACTCATACTCATCATTAGCCGTGTGGTGACGGCAGAGTAGAATACAATTGTCACCATCCCAAATCTCTCCCGTGGGTGTCGTACAAGGCGACTAAGGATAAATCAGTGATGAGGAATGGGCAGCAGCGTTCCTCTTATACTACCGTCCTGACAATGTACTGCGACTTTTGTGCCCGATAAATGTCAATAGGCTCGCCACCTATTACATGGGACTTAACATAATTGGCGAAACGCGGGTGAGAATTCACCTCTGCCTACCCCTTCGGGGATATGGGCGTGATTTATGTATGTATGTATGTATGCATACTCATACAAATTTCTGCCTATCCTTTTCGCACATAAAGCAGTTTGATATTTGTTGCTTGTTGTCACAGCGATCAAGCTAAATTTTACGGACTATAGTATAGAAGGATTGAAAACTAGACATTATAATATGGTCATCCACTTACACGGTGAAAGAAGATTTGTTCCAGACAAAGTAAAACCCTCAAAGTAAAACACTCAAGATGCGACTTTACACACGTATAGATTTGTAAGATTATCGATCGTACAGCGGTAATCACTAGACATGTTGAGTACCTATTTGACTAACTCATTTAATTCACCCGAATCGGATGGGACCGACCTCAGTAAGGTTCAATTAGTCATTTCGGTAGATGTTTACGTCCACAATATTATAGGCAGTCCTTGCTTATATGTGATCTTATTACAAAGATTTCGTATAAATAAATAAATAATTTAAATATGACAAATAAATATTACTGACATTCACACTTATCATCCACTCCACATTTAACATTATAACACTCAGGCTAATCAATTTGATTAGCCTGAGTGTTATAATGTTAAATTAGCTAGACAAATATAATGTTAAATTAATTTTCTCATACACATTGTTTATAACAAACACGACTAAACAAATAAACAACTGTGACTATCACACAAATATTTGTCCCAACAAGGATTCAAACGCGGGACTCTAGGGGAATCTAGGAATCTAAACTACTTTAGAGGGGCCGTGGTCTCCTCCTGAACACGGCACATTAAGTTGTTTTATTTTAATTATGAGATAACGGTGTGTACAGTCAACAGCACATCGGGTTACTACAATCTGTCAAATTTCTCCAATAAATTTTCGACCTTAACAAAGTTAAAAATTTATTAGAAATATTTGACAGTTAGTAGTAACCTGATGTTACTACTAACTGTCAAATATACTGTACATAAGGCAGCAAGACAGAGCGTAGAGAAAATAATATAAAAAAAAAATAACAATGAGGCTGGATTGCAACAGTCTTCTATGTTCTAACAGAGTTTAAAATTATTTTGTATAATTATTCAAATATACTTATCATCTTCATCATCATTTTAGGCGAGAGACGCCTACTGATGGGCGTAGGCATTGCTAGTTACATAGTTTACAAACAGTTGACAGATTTGCTAGTTAATTTGAAGAAGTGTCAACTCAATTCTTTGCCGCTAAAAACTGTCCCCAATAACTAAACGGTGTGGGAATTCCTCACAAAACCCAAATTCCCAGGGGTATTGTTGGCGGATATTGAAAAACATTTTTCACGTTTTACAGCTCACACGTCTCAGCGGTGACTCAATCTCGAACCGCGTTGCTTTATTGCCAAGAAAAAGCTTAAAGTGGACATAAGACGTAGGTATTTCTTCGAGCGCTCGCTAAGATATAGTGCTTACGTACAATCTTTTACCCCCACTGGAGTTAGCAAGCTTAAGATGTGTCAAATTCCTACTTGGAGTTGGACTTGTCAGCTTTATAGAAGTGGTATTACTGTGGTTGGTTACATTATGACTTATGGTTATGACTTGATTTTCACGTTACAAATTTCCTTTTTCAAACATGCTCTGTAAATGAGGAAGGGTATTAGTTAAAACAAGGGATTGTCCAAGCGAAGTTGTCTCTAAGCGCGAATAGCGTTTATTGTAAATTGTCAAACAATTAAATAAATCAGTCAAAATGGTGTTTAGTAGACAGTAGGTAGTGGTTAGTGGACTCCATACAGAAATCAGTCAATTCAAAAATAAGTAAAGTGGTTTTTTATTTAAAGTTTTAGTATCTTTTTGGAAAGTTTTAGTATCTTGATATCGTGATCAAAGGGCTGGCCTATTTTTTGCTTACAAGATAAGAATTACCATTTAATGTGGCAATTTTGTCAGCCAAGTGGAGTAGATTTCCGATGACATATAACTTTTATTATTGTAACTGCTTCAGATATTAAATCTTAGAGAAGATGTGAAAAATCTCACAGAATTAACTAGCGTAGTAGCATATAATGCCGATGTTGCGTCAGGTGATAATTTAATTTTAACGACTGTATTTCAGACAAGAATCGCTCCCAAACCCTATTTTATACGAAAGTATTAACCGGGCCCAAGCCATATTTCTACACGTTAATCTAAAGAGGTTTCATATTACCATAGACTAGGATATACACAAATGTTAGTGTGGTAAATTGATGTTTAAGTTCTGTGGGGCAGAAAGGTTGTTTAGCTTGACTAAGTTATAAAATAACATGTTTTGCTTTACGAAAAAACAACATTTTACACCTTTGATCGTTCACCACTTGAAAAAGTCCCCTAAAGTAAAAGCGAAAATCGTTGCCAGTGATGAACCCTCCAACCGAGCTAGTTTACTTTAGTTGAGGTTTACGTTGGTTTTGACTGTGTTATTTCGTATTTCCGTTTTACTCAAACTAAACATGCACATTACAAATGAAATAACAAAGAAAAATAATGTACCTCAGCTGTTTCCATATTGCACGGAAAATTCGATCAAAATGTTTTAACACTAATGAATGGGTCCTGTCATCCTGTGTTGTTATAATGTCGTGATATTTTTTTGTGTTCAGATATAAACGTCCAGACTATGAGGTTACTAGAATAATGAGTTTTTGTAAGGTTCGAGGCTAAGGGTCAGTTGACACCGACACGCAATGTAACGCGACGCCCCGAGCGTACTTTTCAAGATACAAAATACAACTTTATTCACTACCCAAAAAAATTCATGTTTCATTGCAAAACTTCGATTTTACCCCACGGCGTCGCGCTGCGCAGCGCTTAACCACTTCAAACATCTTCGCGTCGCATAGCGTTTCGGTGTGAACTGACCCTAAGTACTTAATTAAACTCCTAAAAATAACAGAATCCTCTAAATATGATAATTATCAACGCCAGTCTTCTTGATTGAAGCATGGATGGGCACACAAAATTATTAAAATAAAACCGACTTACTCGGTGATCTTGATTGTGAATACAGCATTGCCAGTCAAGTAGGAACGTAGCTATCAGAGGGATGCTCTTAGCTTATAGCAAAACATACTGACATTATTTAATAAAGAATCGTTCTATAAGGTTCAATGAACCATCGTTGTATTAATTATTTCCATGAAATGGAAAATGGTGTTAAGATTCATCTGCCATCGACTAATTTTCTCTCTGGTCGGTCCCTCATGTTTGAGGATCGTGGTCAGCTTTGGAATTACATCTGGAGCGGCCGATCTGCCTCCACCGGTTCCTATCCAGCGCGCTCCTCACAACTGTGTAGAACTTTGAGGACGATGAGTATTTTACTTGATCGGTCCATCTTGTTGGTGAACGACCGCGAGATCGTTTGCCTTCGGAATTCCAGCTACAATCAGTTTTTTTAGACTTTCATCGCCTCTGCGCACTGTGTGGCCGAAATACGAAAGGATACGCTGTTGGCATATGGTGGACAAAAGAGTTCTGATTTGAAGCTGGGTCAAAATCGATGCATAGAAATCAACATTTGCGTCACCTTATGTGCTAATTAATGACTGGAAATAGTTTATTATTTTCACATTGTTGGTTACGGTGGTGATGAATGCCGTGTGGTGACGGCAGAGTAGAATACAAATGTCACTACCCCAAATCTCTCCCGTGGGTGGCGTACAAGGCGACTAAGGATAAATCAGTCATGAGGAATGGGCAGCAGCGTTCCTCTTATACCACCTAGCAATGTACCTACTGCGACTTTTGTACCCGATAAATGGCAATAGGCTCGCCACCTATTACATGGGACCTATCATAACTGGCGAAACGTGGCTGCTAGTTCAAGTCTGCCTACCCCTTCGGGGATATAGGCGTGATTTATGTATGTATGTATGTAGTTTCTCATATTGGTGTATGAAGCTTTTATTGGAAAAAGTCCATAAATAAATAGATACATCTATGTAATTATGACAAGCTATTTTAACTTTACATGAGCCTTTGCAAACTAAACAGCAATGCTTCTATATATCCTATTGTATAATAAACAATAACATCACAAGTTAGAGCGTAGGTACATTGTGTACATTTCATTCATTACAGTAAATAGGTACAGTGTGGTTTTAATTATTAATTAGAAGCATTAATAATTCAGCAATGTTGACGTGTAAGTTGGAGTTTGACACATTTTGTTATTATTTGATTTATTAGTACCTAGGTACCAGTGGCGTGGCGTGAAAGAACAAGTTAGGCAAGCCACAATTATATGAAGCCTCTTATGGTTTAAGCATTAACTTTTAACACCGCCTGCTAGGACACGGCTACAACTGTTCAACGCCATCTAGTGACGAAGCGGAGAACTACGTTGCCACTTTTGCGTGCTTGTGCTTTGTTTTATACAGCCAGAAAGACGATTCAACCCGGTCCGGAGCGGCTTGCAGGAGCGGCGCACGACCGCGATATTGAGTGCAGTTCACAAAAGAAATTCCGCTTTTATGGCTATTGCAATAAGATCTAAAATATTTACTTTTGACGGAACTTGTTTTCGTGGGAGTTTATTACTAATGTGTGCGTGTGTCGTAGTGTATCGATGCATAAGCGCGTAGGCTGCCGAAATGCCGGCTTGATGCCGGCTTGTAGCCAAACTTTAGGTACCATTTCGCGTTGCGTGCGCCTGACAAGACTACGCTTGTCTGTGTGCGTGCAGGCGCTGTATAGCAGGCGTCCATAACTCGATGTTTAGCGAGTTAGTTGAAGGAATCTAGAGAGCGGGAGCGAATTGTATGTACCTGTGTTGCATATTGTTTCGCGCGCGTTTAATACTGTTATGATAAGATTATATTGATGGATTTTTTTTATTTGCTTATAAAATGGTATTGTACTTGAATTATGGTAATGATTTTTTTATGCTCGCTCGTTTGGTACGGCTGTTGGGAATCGGGTTATATGGACGCTCCGCCACTGCTAGGTACCTATTTCTTATGAAACTACATAGTTGGACGTGGGAGTGAAAAAGTTGTATTAGCATTGTATTAGTGTAGTAGTTGTGAAAGAAGGTAATATTAACTGATAGATTAAAAATTACAAGAGGAGTTCTATACGGCAGTGGCTGGGCGCGCTTGGCCTGCGATTGCGTAAACTAAGCAATTATTGCAAATGCCGATCATATGATGGGTGACCAAAAATTTGTTTGCTCGAGTTCCTCCATGCTTCGGAAAGCACGTTAAGTCGTGGTACCGGCTGCATTTGCAGTCGTTAATACCTACCAATCGGCACTGGGCCAGCGTTGTGGGTTATGGCCCAATCTCCCTATATTCTTCCATCCATATGGTAAGCCAGTGCCCCAGCAGTGGGGACACTCAGGGAGTGCTTTCGAGTATATAGGAAAATGTTGATTTGTTCAAATATAAATTGGTATAGTTCAGTTTTTGTTAATTCCCATTCGTCCCTTTGGGCATTATAAAATAATTTTATACACTAAGTCCTCGACAGCCTTTAACAATGGAACGAAACAAAAAGACAGTAAGCAAAATCAGATATTTCCTTTTTTTATTTGATTGTTAGGCTATGGCAAAATAATCCAATGCCAAAATAATCCAGTTCTTGTGATTTGGATCATTATTTCCCTGTAAATCAACCGGTGTTGTGAATTAAAAAATATGGATACACTCAACAAGCAAATAAAAACAATGAAATTACACGGTACAACATTCTAATACATAATAACGTAAATTATTTTGACAATTGCCGCTTTGTCTGTCAGTGCTTCGGTAATTGGCATGAAAATGGACCAGAGGAGCTATATTTAAGTGTACTTTTTCTGAACGCTTCAATTTATTTTATTGGAATAACTTTGTAATTATTTTTTTTGTAAAATAGTGTCTGAGAAAAATATTTATGATTGTGCAATATTATTTGAGGGAATTTAAATTTACCTTTTCAAAATGGACAGTTAAATTTATTATTGTTATTAAGACACACTATTAGGTGATATTAGAAACGAAATACATAGTTACAGAAAAAGGTTTTGGGGTTCTGTATGAGGTGCGATGTGTGTCTGTAACCATAGAAATATAGGGATACCCGCTTTTGCACGTTCAAAATTTAGGTAAGACACTTTTCCTTCAACCTACGCAGACGACCGTCATTTTGGTTCAACTAACGTGCCGGGAACTTATAATGTTCACTTCTTCGTTATAATGTAAACTTAAATTTCAACATTATAATGTTAGAAAAAATAGTACAAAGATTTTGGTAGTTAGAAAAAGTTCTAAAAATTATGGTCTTGTTTAAAATTAGTCTTGGTTAACAGAGCACCACCTGCCCAGATTGCAGTGGACGCGGGTTCGATCCCCGCTTCAAGACCATAATTTTTCGAACTTTTTCTAACCACTAAAATCTTTATGTATAAATCGATTAATCGAAATCTCGGTAAGTCAACGTGTTCAAGGAAATCCCGAGAGAACTTAACTCCGACTTCATTCCCTTTAGCTCAGCCAAGATTTGGCAAAGTATTTCAACTATCAACTAACCGGGGTTGGACTTCACGGACTTATCATTAATAAACCGTTGAGAGAATCCCTCGATCGATGAGAAAGTAACGGGTTTCTTTCGTAACATACATTCATAATGTTCTCTTATACATATTTGCATTTAACTTGCGTACATTTAGGTCGATGTTTCGATCATTTTACAGGGTTGACGTTTTGAATTCATAAACTGAATGCACACGATGTTCTAAATTCAAATTTACTTTATCCTCTAGCGGATAAAAACGGATTTTGCACTTAGATTTCGAACAGCAAACACGCTCTTTCCGTGTTGGAGGGATGAAAAAGTGTTTTTTTTTAGCTTTGTAGCACTCTGTCATAAGAACTTCAGTCCCCTAGGCAAAATGGGTTATTTTTATATTTTTTTATTTTATTAATTGACTTTGATGCAAAGACCTAAACCTAAGTATTATAGTTTCATGATATCTCCATATTCATATGCTTGACGATATAACACGTCCGCAAACACGACCAATTCAAATTTCGTTCAACGATAAAAGGTATTACATAGAATCAATACATCATCGTTAGGAAAAAAGACGTTACATATTGAAAGCCCGTATGTTCAAGGCTACAAAAAAAAAAAACGATAAAATCAAGATTTAAATGTGCCAGGCAACACATCTTCTAAATACGTAGTTTTTTTATGAGTAATATAATGGTTTAATAGTGGGACAAAAGGTATGTATTTTGAACATAGACAATAATATAAGTTATGAATCTATGTTTATGTTTTATATTAAAATACATACATACAGCACGCCCTTAAGGAGTAGGTAGGCAACACCCACGTTTCGCCAGCTTATTCCAGGTCCCATGTAATAGGAAGCGAGCCTATTGGCATTGTTTTATATTTGCAATATATAAAGTAATGTATCCTATTTTATAATTATTTATTATCATATAATTGTTGGAAACTATCTTCCGATTAAGTAAAAATTGTTAGTAGCTAAAATTAAAGTGACATAAAGAACATGATACCAATAGAGATAGTCTTAAATTAATGTAATAGCCGATATAAACTACGTAATAAGCTTGGTTTGTAGTTTCCCAATTAGATAAGCAGCGTCGCAATCCTTTTGCGGGATGGCATACATTTATTATATTATCTTAATCTTCCAATGTTCGGTTAGAAATAGCATCTTTGCTACATGCCATGAATATATATGTTCCGATATTTGTTAATGTCAACTGTTAAAGATACTTTCAGAGAAAGGAGTAAGGAGGCGGTACTTCCAGTTCCTGCTTGACCCTGGTACGCGTGTACCGCTCGTAGGCGGCCTAGCACTGTCTAGGGCCCCCGCAGACCGGGGCCTTAGTGGCAGTCGACGGCCTGCTTCAGTCTCGTACTTCTCGCAGTAATAGCGGGAACAGCGGAGAGGCAACATGTCGCTTGCTGCCGACGCGCGTCCGTTTCCACGCTCGCGTAAATAATTCCAGACACGCGGACCCAAAAGCGAAATTATGATGAATTATTATTTTGCAACCGAAGTTTATCTCAGTGCCTCTCAGGGAATAGCTAAACAGCCGCCTTTGTAAACAGCGGTAGAAAACAAACAGCTTCTATCCGAACTATAATGATTTAGTGATTGTTGTGACAGAGACCACTTAAAAGTGATTAAGTAGCGTTTGAAAATCGGCCTTTGCACAGAGTAAGTACTTTTGTTATGATTTGTTCAGTAAGAAGTGGTTAATACATATTTAAAATTGAGTTAAGTTCATATTAAAAAAGAATAGTAAAAATATTTCAGGAAGTTAATTAACAATATTTGTATAAGCTTCGGGACAAAAATAAACCATAAAAGTGTATATAGCTAGTGGAATAGTATGGTTTAGTATTTTTTTGAAGTCGATCAGTTATGTTATCATTGGATCTATTTTCAGTGTGGATAAACGCAAAAAGGGTTTTGATAGATTTGGGATAACATGGGTTAATGTAACGAGTATTTTTTAAAACCATTATGTTTATTCTTTACGGATTTTTTTCTCAAAAATCGTTAAAACCACATTATAATTTAAGTACTAATCTCAAGAAGTGACCATGATTAGTATACAATACATATTTAATTATTAACACATATTACTGAGCCATATTTAATATTTTTAAGATCTTTAATCTCAATGAAAAGGTAATTTTGCATAATTATTACATTAACTATCTTCTCTTTCCTTGTAGAATTTCCGAATAACATTGCTTGTTTTTTGTTTGAATAAATAATAGCTCTTAGCAACCCTTTATTTTTATCCCTTCACAAGCCCCTTATTTGTTTTCACTGCTGAAGCATAGGCGTTCCCTATCAATGGAAACATAATACAGGAAGGATGGGCTACAATCTAGGATAAATACGGAACACGTATTATAAGTAAACAATATATTAATTAATTAGGTAAAAGCTTAGAATATTTATTCTATATTCTAAGAGTAAAAGCTTGTACATTTTCTTTAGCAACATATACATGACAGACATGAAAATACGACAAGACTACTTTTCTATCAGTCATAGATTTCTAGGCGAACCAAGTAGGTTTTAATACTTTTAGCACAAAACTATTTATCCAACACTTCTCCTCGATTTTATAATGTGTCACATTAGAAATTGCTTCACATAAAATTAAAAAACATACAACACTCCTCCATAATCGATACATTATTGTTCAACTAAAATTCATTGATGTCTTTAAACAAAATCATTAATAAAATCCATCATGTTATTTCTAATATTAATAAACTTCTCAACACAAAGATTTTGTAAAAATATCTGCTACATTAATTATACTAATATGTTAGCGGAAACGGCTAACTTATTCTACACAAATTTCTTTATTTTTAATTAATTCTTTTATTGGTATCTAATGTCTATATGTTTAGTTCTACGACTATTTTCATTGCTTTTAGAAATACAAATCGCACCACTGCTTTTCCGATCGGTCCTATCACCTGCCCAATCTGCGTCAGAATTAACTTCTAGATTACTTACTTCTTTATCATCTTTCCTGTAACATAAACCAATATCTTTAGTCTCTTTTAAATATCTCAGTACCCTTTTTGCATGTTACCAACATTCTTCAGTTGGTTTCTCTAAAAATTGTGATAAATATGACACAGCAAAGGGTCAAAAAATCTGGTCTTAAAACCGTTGCTATGTACATTAAGCTTCCGATTAATTCTCGGTAAGGAGCATTTACAATTTTATCATTAGTCTCAATCTGTAATCCATTCTCCATAGGTGTTTTAGCTCCATTGCATTCATTCATATTGAATATATTTAATATTTTCTCTATTTGACTACAGAAATAATTTGTATTTCATCTTTGTTAAAAATTTCATCTAATTGCTTTTCTTCTAAAATAGCGTTTACTCTATATTTATATGTTATAAAATTTTCTGCACGTAATTGTGGAAATATTTGAATATTATTTGACATCATTTTTATAATTTTATTAAGTTTTCTTATTTACAATATTTTCCATAACCCTTGAACTTTTGTAGGATAAATACGGAACACGTATTATAACTAAACAATTTATTAATTAATTAGGTAAAAGCTTAGAATATTTATTCTACGGTAAAAGCTTTGTACATTTTCTTAAGCAACATACACATGACAGACATGAAAATACGACAAGACTACTTTTCTATCAGTCATAGACTTCTAGGCGAACCAAGTAGGTTTTAATACTTTTGACACAGAACTATTTATCCAACATAACCCACCTTGATGTGATTGTTTCTGATATTTGATCATTGTCTGTACTGTTGCCAGGTTGTCTGGGTTTTTATGCCGACGTTGGGGAGTTCTCTTCGTGACTGGGCTGGAGGAGGGAAATTCCAGCCATTAAACCCATAGGCCAGGAGGTTATGTCGGACTAGTACCGACTAAAAACCACCTTAATGTCAGACCTGGTAGGGGCTATTCTATAGTCGTCATCTATATTTCTTGTCCATAGTCTATTAAACTACTAAATAAAAAAGGAGTGTTCACTTTTTATTAATATCATAATTGTCACACTGCAGTTATATTTGGTTTTGTTATTTTAACACCAAATAATAATATTTTAACCCAGGGACTCCTTTTAAATAGGTAGGATGGGCTATAACCCGTCACGCCGGCCCGGTGCGAATAAATGAGTATTGACGACTGCACATAATAATAAATAAAAATATAATAAATATTTTTACACTCACACCTATCATCTAGCCTAAAGTAAGTAGCCTAAGCACTTGTGTTATAGATACTAAATGACGGACATATTTTTAATATAATTATGTATATAAATGTTGACATGACTCCGAAACAAACATTTGTGGTCATCACAAAGTTTGCCCCTACCAGAATTGGAACCCGGGACCTCTTGGCAAACCAGCCCAGCAATCTGAGCATTCGACCAAGGCGGCCTTAAATTTCAGATGCACTGAGGACTCACGACTTTAATTGCGTTCCCAAGAAGGTACGGACGAGCTCGAGATAATATATTTACAGTCTTCCATTGAAAGACCTTAGCGAACATTGCTTAGTTTACGCAATCGCAGGCCGTGCTAGCCACCGCGCCATCGAGTGGATCGGTGGATCATGGACATCGTTTGGGATTTCGCAAAATGCGAGGTTAGACCCTTTGGTGACTGGACACTCAATCAATTGAACATATGGAGGATAGTAAAGTTATAATTAATAAAGGTTTGTACCTATTTCATTGATTTCCAGATTGATCAAAGAAATGAAAAACTTGATATCTATTATATGAAAAAAAAATAGCGAGTATTCAACAATTTGTGACTAACTTAATAATTTCGATAGTAAATTCTTTATCTTTTCTAGATCACTTCATTATTTCCTAATGATAAATTAAGTAGTTTTCAAAGCAAAAATTCAATCTGTTCCAGACTACACCAACTGCCGACATGTGTTTATAAATTGTAGGTTTTGAATAGAGTTACTCTACTTTTTCTGAGGTCTCAGAATGTGAAAAAACTTAACTAAGCGAATGTTCCGAATAGCAATGTACACGATGAAAGACTAAAAAGACCGGTGTGTTTACGTTGAATCGCGTTTTACGCTCGGAGAATTTCGAGAAAAAAATTACAGAATCTGTCAATGGAGCTGACTAACCCGTATACTGCGAAATGGGGAATTTCCTCTGGAAAAAATACCTTTGAAATCGGAAAAGTGTTTTAAAAAGAACCGTTTGTGATGATTACTATTTCCTTTATCTTTTTTAAATTTTACTTGTAAATTTTTATGTTTACGATCTGTTTGTGGAGATCAAAACGTTGTTTCGGTAATTTATGATTACATGCATGTGTCATATAAACATAGAGGCCGTAATAAGTTTTCTCTGTAAATAACACTCGTAAATGCTTAGTATTTTTAGTAGTCTTTAAAACTTCTCTAATACACTCACTCTCTCTATTTAGTAAACTAGATATGTAGCACCATAGCACCTTGTAGATCAGTAGCACCTTAACATATCACACCAGACGAACAACAAAAGGTATAAAAATCAAAAAGGAGACCATTCTTAATATAATTACAAATAAATACATAAACCTGACACTAATACCAAGTATCAAGCTAGTCCAAAGTAAGCAGTTTAATCGCTTGTGTCAGAGATACTAGTTGATAGATAAACATAAACGAAAGAAAAGAAAAACTGAATTTACACACAGATAACCCGCCATTAAGCGTCCTTGCTGTCATGTTCCGGATTTTACATTCTATGTTATTTTTTCGCATCGCCAGCATGGAAGAGACATAATTATATTTCTTTATGCTTATATGTCTTCCATGATAAGTTTTCCACAAGAACGTGACTCTGATTCGGTTCGTTTACTATCATGGACATAGAGACATATGGCTCCGGGCAATAGGCGATATATCTGAGGCATCATAAGAAGCCCCATAGCCCAACACTTAATAAGATTTAACCAATGTCGTAGAGCTCCTTGTATTAGACAATATGTCTAATCTGAACCCTATCTCAGCGCTGTGCGTTCATAGGCCCGGCACACGCACGGAGAGTCTATGCAATGCTAAGAGTCACATAATTATTTAAGCCAGTTGGGAGTGTATTTAATATTCACTTCTTATGTACTCTAGTAAAAATATAAAGTACTCTTTTGTGGTGTTGAGAGATGAAGCATTAAATAATTAATCAAAATGCGCCGTGGGAAATCTTGTTCGAATCGAATGGGTCGCTTTCTATTGTACCAATTTGTACACTCAGTTGCTGTACATTACCACCATTTCTCGGCACTGGAATTAATTGGTTTGAATACATCGACAAATTAGACTTCAAAGATGTAATTACGAAATCTCACGGAAGCTTATAATATGTATAATTGGGTCTGAATCGTAAGAGATTATTAACGCTTTGAACGAGATTTTTTGATTCCATTTTATATTCAGGTGAAAATCAAAGGAATGTTGTCTACTCGTTGACACACTTTAGATGATACACACATAAAATATATCATCATTTCATTTCATGTTTATATACATATAAAAATTCGGGGATATTGTCGGCAACCCAATAATAAACATCATTTCTCTTTACTCTTTCTGCTCGTAGCCTGGTAACATGGCACCTAACGATAATAACTCAGGAATTTGTTCTTGAGTCATGGTCGTTTTTATATGTTTATTTATCATATTAACAATCATTTATATATACTTAAGCTTCAAGACAAGGGTTAAAATTTAATTATTTATTGTACACAAAAACAATACACAAAAGCTTCATAAACACGAAAGATTAATTATTGTAAATGTTAATGTAGGTATATAAGTATTGGCAAAACGTAATTAAGTAAAGTAGGGTTTCTTTGCCTACACTCAACCCAGTGTTATTGGGTTACGGTCTTCTGTAAGGTTTTGTGCCGTAGAAGAAAACTGATTACTTTGATACATTCATTTTGAGGGTTGTGAATTTTACAGTGAATGTCTACGTCAGGTTGATTTGTTTGCGTTCACCAAAAACAAAAAAATGAAGCGATGAAGATACTGATCCAATCAGTGGATCAATTGTGAATGTTTCAGTCCCGCCTCACCCTAGGGGTGTAGTAAAAGTCGACTAAAAGAGATTGTCTATACCTCTAAGGTGTTTATACTTTGGGAAATCCGAATAGTGGAGGGTAGACCACTAAAAACTTTGATACATTCATTTTGAGGGTTGCCAAATATGTATATTTAACACTATCCATAGTTGTACTACAGACCTTGACGCGCCATAAATTCGTAGTGGACACTCCAATAAGCGGACTGAACAAATGTTTATCACTGAATAGGTGTGGACGTGTTGACGGCGACATATTACTAGACCAATGTAAATGCTAATACGAATGAGCCAGAAACAATTTGTTAATTATGTTTGGTGTCGCATACAGCAAGCGTGTATATACTTTTACGTATTTTTGTACCTTTATGGATGATAAGAGCAAAACAATGTTTGCAAGAGCAGCTAGTATTACTATAAATAATTACATACATATATACATACATAAATCACGCCTATATCCCCGAAGGGTTAGGCAGAGGTGAAGTAGCACCCATGTCTCGCCAACTATGGCAAGTCCCATGTAATAGGTGGCGAGCTTATTGCCATTTATCGGGCACAAAAGTCGCAGTACATTGCTAGGTGGTATAAGAGGAACGCTGCTGCCCATTCCTAATAGTAATTACTGATTTATTGTTAGTTGCCTTGTCGACACCCACGGGAGAGATTTAGGGAGGTGACAATTGTATTCTTCTCTGCCTCACCACACGGCGAACTATAAATAATTAGACTGTAAAATTCTCGGTTTAAAAAAAAGAAACAGTTCTAAATAAGAAAAGTGCAATAGAAGTACTTTCATCACGATGCCAATTAAACGAAGTTTCCGCCTTTTAATTTAAGTGGTTCTATTTTTCCACTTGTGTCACAGTTCTTAGCTTTGCTACTGCGAGTTAGAACTTTTTTCTTCCTTGTTTGCCAGTAACTAAAAAAAGCCTTCTTTAGGTTTATAATACTGGATGCTGCAGTTTTATAATAATTCTAGTGGTCGCCTGCGGCTTCGCTCGCGTTAAGTGTCAGTGGTTATATAGCCTTCCTCAATAAATGGACTATCCAACACAATTTTTTTTTTAATTTGAACCAGTAGTTTCAGAGATTAGCGCGTTTGACCAACCAACCAAACAAATAAACAAACTCAGCTTTATAATATTCGTATAGATGATTTAATACATAGGTAATAAATTAATTTGCAGTATAATACAAACTCATAAAACAAATATCGTATAAAATCCCCAGTAAGTACCATGTCAGAATTCGTCATAATTATCCGCTAAAATTATTCTCCCTCGACATAGTAAGATCCGATGCTGGATGAACGTCAGATAAAATTCTACAGTGAATGTCTACGTCAGCTTCATTTGTTTGCGTTTACCAAAAACAAAAAATGAAGTGGTGAAGATACTGATCCAATCAGTGGATTAATTGTGAATGTTCCAGTCTCGCCTCCTCACCCCAGGGGTGTCGTAAAAGTCGACTAAAAGAGATTGTCTGTTGTAGTCTATACCTTGAAGGTGTTTACACTTTGGGGAATCCGAATGGTGGAGAATAGACCACTAAAAACAGCAAGTCCAAAGAGGTTTCTGACAGATACGGGCGGCCAGCTGTAAATCATAAAACCTAATCCAAAACCTTGAGCAGTATGGATTGGAATGTTGTCATCCAAATCACTTTCTTCGTTTATTGGTCTCTCGACATGGCTCGTCATGGCCGTAGTGGTGTGATATGTTGATAGGATGATTCAAAAGAGAGTCGATGGCTTGATGACGTCTAACCTATATAATGGGAAGAGGAAACTTGGCTACAGCTAGAACTGGGCCGGAAGATGATGAAGCAGCGGAACAGAACATTTATTGGCATTTTTTCTTTTATCTTTATTTTGTGCACTGAAAATAAAAGGCACCTTCAATTTGTTTGCCTTTTCCATTTCATTACGCCACAAATGAACCGTTCCTTGATTACCATTACCGTCTTTCACTGAGCGCTGTAACAGTGTTCCATCACGTAAACACCTCAGCTAAATCACGTTCAGCGCCAGCGTTCAGTGGCCGTACCATGAAGTATTAATACGATCCCAACGCGGGTGACAAAACGGGAGGCCGCTCTACTCGACTTGTAGCGTTGTCTCACTTTAACAATGGGAATTGAGTCGCGTTTAGAGTTTGTGGTAAGGCCGTTCAGCAACTTGTGCCCACGAAGTGCAGCCACGCGGCTAACGTTACTTCATTCGGCTTTCGATCTAAATCACGCTTGGAAAGGACGGGATCTATACCTACTCAGCAACAATTACGCATCAAGCATCGCGACTAATTAAAACACGTATAATACGTAGGATACAAACAAAGGAAAATCAGAAGAATTCCGAAGCGGAAAAAAAAATCTGATGCGGGAAACGAATCCGCGTCCTCCGCAATCATCAGTCGGCAGACAATAAATTACATTCAAATAAAAATAAAATCATATTAAATAAGAATTTTGGTTAAATTAAAGTCTTACTTCTTTGAACTTTACTGTTACTTTAATGTTGGCAAAATTATTACGAAAAAAAAAGAGGAGGAGATTTTTAATATTTTGTCGAAGCAAGGATTGAGGAGAAAGAGGAGATTGTTTATACCTCGACTTTGGAATGTCAAATGAACGCAAGATGGGAAAAACGGTTCGTCATTTCCTGGATAGAGAAGATTATGTGTATTGTGCAGTATCCATATCTCCGCAGCCATATGCGAATAACGTGGCTCCGTACACCACACCGGGAAGTGGCGGCAATGTGATAATATGCTGCCTTACAGCCGTAGAAGTCTTTACGCGACTGTGAAACCTACGTATCGGCAAAGCTGTCTTGATGTCATTAACACGAAACACTTAGTCATAACTTAATTAACATTATAATACCTAAAGAGGGGTGGGTTGGTGTCTGGCAGGCGGGAGGCTATACAATTTGAGTCAAATACTTGAGCAGTATGGGTGGAATGTTGTCATCTCAATCACTATTTCCGTTCATCTTCCGACATGTTGCTTTTTATCACTTTTCTACTTTATCACTAGCACCTTTCTGGTGTGATGGATGATAATATGAATCAAAAGGAAGTGAAGAACTGAATGACTTCTGACCAATAATAATGGAAGAGGAAACATACTGCGGCGACCTTAGATAAATGGAAACATGGCAACAAGATGATGAAGAATAAAATTAATTGACGAGAATAAAAAACATTTGCATCACGGTTATTATGACATTAGGCACTACATACAATGGACATGTTTTAAGGTTATTGATTAATAATATTGTTCTATAAAATTAAATATATACTCTATACAATAACTGCAAAATTTAATAAGGAGAACCTTTCCTTGTTAATAATAACTTCAATGTCAATATTTTTTAAACCAAATAAAGTGATAATGGCCACACTATGTATTTCAACATGGCCCTGACCAGCCCTGACAAATATAATAAGGATGGTATGTACTAATGATGTACTTAAGACTGCAGGTGCATTCTGAACCAATCCTAAGCCTTTCAAAGCATTATACAGACATTGCTAGTTTGGTAACCCATATTATTTTTTGCCAAATTTTATATACGCAATCACTGGTAGGACACCAGACATGAAGAACAAATTAATGTTGAAGTAACGTACTACAGCTACACAGACAGATTATTCTTGAACGCGATATCTATCGCTGGGACTTATGTGCCTAATTTGTGCGAGACACGATCGTCATAAAAAATTCAACAGGCAATGTCGAAAAAAGTGTCACCTTCTGAACTCAACTTAGTTACCATAAATAAATACTAAATAGTGAAGTCACTTACAAGGTAATCTTCGTAGCGTGGCGTCAGGCTTAAATTTAGACTACATATTTTTTTCAGCCAATATAAATACAAAACAATAGTAAAATTGGTGATATCAGGTCCAATCTAATTGGTGTCGAGCCCATTGCCATCCATCGGTCACTCAATTTGCAGTATGCTAGGTGCCGTGTGGTGACGGCAGAGTAGAATACAATTATCACCACCCCAAATCTCTCCCGTGGGTGTCGTACAAGGCGACTAAGGATAAATCAGTGATGATGAATGGGCTCACTCCTAAATACCACCTAGCAATGGACTGCAACTTTTGTGCCCGATAAAAGGCAATAGGCTCGCCACCTATTACATGGGACGTAACATAATTGGGGAAACGTGGGTGCTAGTTTACCTCCGCCTACCCGTTCGGGGATATAGGCGTGATTTATGTATGTATGTATGTATGTAGATATTTAGATTATTAGGGTGGTGACAATTATTGTATTCTGCTCTGCCGCCCACTACACTGCGGTAAAAATAAAAGAACATTAATGGCGGATCCCAATATTCAATCTACAGTTGAATATAGACGTACTTATGCTTAGTTGCTTAGCAACTTCTGTTATTTATCGTAATATAAAATGCCAGGCAAATGAACTTGACTGCCGCACTCAGAGACGTCAATTAACTTTAATGAGTATTTAATGTCAAAAATTTTCATTCAAATCTAGACCATAGACCCGGCAAGAATAGCGACTAGATTTGAATTGTCATTTTTTGACGTTAAGTACTCATTAACGTTATTTGACGTCTCTGAGTGCGGCAGTAAGAAGGCTTACTTTTAACTGTAGATAGAATATTGGGAAGTAATCCCCTCGTAAGTCGTTTACGTTATTTAGATCACCCGAAATCTATTCCCTAAAAGAAAAATACCCACTCGATTTTCTTTTCCCATCACATGGGATGAGCCGATTAAGTGACCATTTCATCCGAAATTTCCAGGTGGCAGTGATTATTCGATACCTATCCGATTTTGTCCTGGCTCTATCATAAATATCAAATTAAGTGTTAATATCCACTTATCTTGATCAGCGTTATTAAACCGTTTGAATATTAACATTTTAATATTAACATCAGGGTCTTTCCATGCATTATATATATCACACAGAATTTGTTGATAATTTTATGTCATAACATATCGTACCTATGCTTTTATTTTACAAAAGCGTGTTTTATAAACTCATTTTTCTATTATCAAAGCGTGTGTAACAGCATTTATTGTTTTATAAATAGTAAGAGGCTTCTTGAATGCTGCTTATTCTAATTATAAAAGTTAGATGTCACCAATGCTCAGTAAAGAGTGTAGTGATAATAAGGCTTTTATGTCGCACCTGACCATAAGTGGAATGTTCCGACCGCTACGCGTACGGAAAATCCCACTTCCTGGCCAGGAGGTGACATAAAACTATGATCTTAACCTCGGGGGATAAAAAAGAAAGCCTCAGATCGCATTAAAATCTAATTGCGATCTGTGACATTTTTGTTTTATCGCCCTTGGTATATTCGTATATAATTTACTATTATCTATCCGTCATCATCATCACCAGCCCTTTAATGTTCCAGGGCACGGGCCTTCGCTATGGATGGAAGAATATATGGAGATTTGGCCATAACTATTAACTATCCGTAAAACTATACAATCGTGTGCTATAAACAATTCCGAAACTCTATTGTTGTTTCGTACACGTTTAAAACTCATGCAATCTTCTTTTGCTCGTAAAACGGTTTGTCGAATAGAATCGTTTATTTTACGGATTGTTCATTTTAAAAGCTGTCGTTTCAAGTAACGTTATTGTAGGTGAAGTCGGTTCAAATCGAGAATACTGCCAAAAAGTGGTACTTAACATCATCTGCCTTGACGAAATCTTACTCAATGTGCTTTATATTATTTTGCTCTTTTCCTCCTATTAAAGAGTTTTGATTTGGTTTTATTGGTATCAGGGATAATAATTATGTTAAATTAAATATGTAGATGGACAGAAAGCAACTTCCGAAATGCTTACAAAGTTTACTTGAGAAGTAAGCAAAGCATCTTGCTTCAAATGAAGCTTGGATTTAAATATAAATGAACGTATTTATTCCAGCTAATAGTACACGCAGTCGATGCTAAATATACATATATTTATATAAAATACATAATACAGGTACAGGAATAGCTGAGTACAGGTTTCAGTTACGCGAAATGAAATATCTGTTTGCGAAAGCTAAATTGATTTTCCACGTATTGGCCTAGGTATACAATGTAGTAAATTGAGTGTTAGGATGTACGATTTTGTATTTTAATTATAAAGTATTTGCCTTTACTGTAGGTATGGCTTAATAAAAATTAATAATATCAATTGTTTTTAGTAATAAATATATTTTTGAAGAATATACCACATCTCGCTTAAAGATACATAAGCGTGACTTATATGTATATTGTAATAGGCAAGAGGAAACAATACTGTAGAATGTGTGATAAACCAGTCATCATCATCACTATTTATAGTTATTTATTAAATCACAATTGGGGCAAATTCCTTCACTGTGGATGGACGAATGTAGGTAGAAAGGCTCATAACCCAACTGATCCTACTCAAATAGTCAAAATTTACGGACAAGTTTATTTTGGGCGAGTTTTTCCCTACTTGTTAAATTGGAGCCTTAAAGTTGGTAGTCAGTGACTCTGATTATTTGACCTAACCGGCCGCCATAATGCTTGACTATCACTATAAAACCCTATTGGGGCTCACACCAAACTATGTATAAAATAATTATTGGGACATTAGTCCATTCATGTCGGGGCAGTAATACTAAAACCAGGGTTAGAGCGATAGCAGATATATGCTTATACACGGAGGACTTAAATTGCCTTCAGCACGGATAATCTCAATTTTTAAACTTTAATACATTTTTGATCACCCAACAAATGACGGGCATTAGTGAAATTTTTTAACCTTATACTCGATCACCAGTCGTTATCTTTTTCACAGGAATATTTTGTCCTGATGCAGGAGTTGAACGAATAAATAATCATAATGTTAAATCTATTTATTTAAATGTTAAATCTATCTATTTATTTCAAATGTAAGAGAACATAATTTTTCTTCATCATGTTCTTAATTTGTTGAATAAATGAATGTAAAGAAAAGTGTCAGAAAGAACCATGTCGTGAGACTGATGAACAGAGAGAGTGATTTGGATGACATTAGTGCAATTCATACTGCTCAAAGATTTGGTATAGGTTTAACAGTCGGCCGCCTGCCTAAAACCAACTCTCTTTGGGTACCCTATAACTTTATAAAAATAAAAAATATACGTCAAAAGTACCAAACGAGTAATCAAAATAAACATTCCTCCTTCAAACAGTCTAGGTAAACTTGTACAAATATCAAATATTTCATTTCCGGTGAAACAGATACAGTTGACCGAATCGAACGTGCTCACTTGATCCAGGATGTTATTCAAGAAGAATATTAAATATTAAATAGAGCTCTGTGTAAGCACTAAATTAGAAGAGCAAGTTTAATTGACAATTAACTCCGGAAACTTTTAATGTATCTGCTCTGCTTACAAATAGTGCTCACTGCTCATTATTCCTCCAGTCGATCGATGGCACAGTGATAAGTCAGCGTGAGTTTGCGTATACTAAGTAACGATCGCCAAGATCGAGTACAGGGTGGGTGACCAAAAAATATATTTTTTTCGTTTTCCTCTGTGCTTCGGAAGGCACGTAAGAAGAATGCAAACTGCTGGTAATGCTAATTTTTATTAATTTTTTGCTTATTATCTGTGATGTTGTGGAGGAATATTAAGTATTTTGTAGCGTAAGCACTTTCTTGTGGTATGGATGACGAACAAATTAATAAATATGGCTATATAAACTTAGTCTTATTCATAAAAAGTTAAAATAGGTTTATTAGCCTGTTATAATGAGAATCCCTAAAAGTATTATTCATAAACGACCAATAACACTAAAAGGCTTTGTAAGTATTCAATAGCGGCTTCGTAACTTATAACAAGGTCGACCCTACTATAAACTTCTAATAAAGAGAAATATGGCTGACACATGGGCAACAGCTGTTTTTTGAGATTTGTTGTTTGTCCGTCTTTCGTTTGGTTATTTGCAAGGAGCTGTGAAGTAGAGATCAATTTTTTATAAAATTATTCGGTAATATCGTGTTTTGCGTTAGCTATGCAAGCTCTGCAAGCATTACATGCTATTGAACGAGTAGAAAATATTCCACGTCGTCGGAAGATTTACCAAGAGAGATGTGATTCGTTTTCTTTGCCAGATGTACTGCCGCACCCAGAGACGTCAAATAACGATAATGAGTACTTAATGTCAAAAAATGACAATTCAAAACTAGTCGCTATTCTAGATAGGTCTTGGTCTAGATTTAATTGAAATTTTTTGACATTAGGTACTCATTAAAGTTATTTGACGTCTCTGAGTGCGGCAGGTAAAGTTCAAACGACGATACAGTTTTAACAAAGATACCATGGCCTTTATAATTGATCTCGTTAGGCAAGACTTGCAACTGGACACGCAAGGATATGGAACTTCACCGGAGTTACAGCTGTTAACCGCTATAAGATGTTGGGGTCGTCGTGAACTAAGCACTTTACAAGTACATAATATATCCCGCATTTTAATATACCTAAGTACGTTTTTAAATCTCTCTGTAACATTTTAGGTTCAAGATGATTCCATTTCCATGTTTATTTCTATTAATAGGAAGTCCAATTGTCTTCGCAAATGCTACACATAAAAATACCACGAAAAATCTCTGCACGAAACAAGCAATAGTCAATAGATAGTGTTATTGATAAACAAACAAATGTCACGTGAACGTGAAGTGACGTTGTCAAACTTTTTTTAGGCCGTAGACACGTGGATTTGATATTTTTGTCTATGGATTCATCAGAACGACAACTTAACAACGCTAAAATGTCTCATAACGAGAACATAGCTATAGCGGGCTTATTGAACGTTTATGAATAGAACATTTTATAATAGGTTTATTAGTACTTATGAGCATTTTAACTAATAAGTGTTTTAAACCTATTTTAGAAGATTTTTATGAAAAAGACTGTTAGATTATAATTATTATAAACAACCATGACTCGAAAAATCTGCGTTTTTCAATACAAATTAAAATAAAATAGATGATAGTATGATAAATTATATACTTGGCTATTAAATTGTTAAATTACTAAAACAATCGCGCATAAGACCTTATTCGCGTGCCTAGTAAAGTTAAATAGAATTAAACAAACCTTTAGATTATTAATTCTACTTATTCGAGAAGTTTAATTTGGGCTCCTGCTCATTTACTTAGGCCGAAAGGTTGTGTCAGCAAATTTACATTCCCAGTACTTACTATTATACTAACAAAAAAGTATGACAAAAATTATTTCAATTGAAATCCTTACTTGTAACTGGCATTTTAAATTAAATTGTGTGTAGGTACTTTAGATTTACAATCATTATTTTGGCAAATGGAAATGACAGAAATAATTAAAGTTTAGATTCTTGGTTTTTCAAATAAGTTAATAAGTTCTGGAGATATTTTTGTTATGTCGTTCATTATAATATTATTATGCTTGTAATTTGAGCAAAATAAAAAGTGTTTAACTGTTTAGTAGTAGTATAGGCACCAAAACGTTGCAATGGAATCAACAAAGTGTTCGTTTTTTTATTTAATTTTAAATTGGAAAACTACTCTGAAATTTTATCCAATTACTATTCTATTCCTCTTAAGTAGGTGCCTAGAATACAACATTAGGAGCTTTGCAAGTGATGGTAGGTTTGTAATCCAGTGTTTATAGTGATTCAGGTCTCATCTCAGACAGACTACCTACTCTAACAATAGACTATTTAGCTATCAGCGAATTATCTATGTTACGGCATTTATGTCCAGACGAATATTAGTGATATTACACATAACATAATCAAATGGAACTTGGTTATCATAAAAAGTAAATTTATCTGGTTTGATTTCTCATCGTTTTGTTGTCACTATTGAAATGCAATGGAAAATTCTATGGTTTCAAAAATGATGATCTAAAATATTGTGAGCGTTTGTCGAGCTTTTCAATTATCTTGTAGAAATACTACATTTTTTGGGTTGGCAACTTAACAGCTAGTGTACTTGTTTACATCTATATTTTACTTACATGCCCAGTTACAGAATCTACTTTGAAAATAATTTATAATATCCTACTAAGTACATATTTTTATAGATTTTTGAAATTACATAATTCCATATTTAGATAACAAATAAATCTATTTTGAAGGAAAACTATTTTTGCCATAACCTCTTTTGTTTTTTAATCTCGAGTGATATTATGAGATTACTAACAATCCACATAATCTGCAAACGGTCTGCGAGTGCAAAACAAGCCACTTTCCCTCAAGGAGCATTCCGGCGACAGACTTCTTCAACTATAATCACTTGGAATGGACTTCGGCGGCGAAGAAGTTCATCGTCCTGAAATTGATACAAAGGCTTCTACGACGCCACGCTTAGCTTGCCCAACCAACTTGTGCCGACTCGGAAAATTTTATTTTTGCCAAATTTTCATATTGTAATTTAGTTACAAATATATTCTGCTTGATAAGTTTGGATATATTGAGACTAGTTTTTCAGAAAAACAAATAATTTTCCAAAATTATAAAGACAAAAACTTCGATGTTTGTATCAAAACCTATTTATTATAAGTATTACATTAAATCATATTAAGAACTACCAATAAGAGTAAAAATAATTATAATCTCAGTTTTTTTATAATTATCTTTCCAATATCGTTACAGAAAATCATTACCAAACATGAGCACCTTAAGAGCTTTATAATTTGGTACAATGTGGTGGCATAGTTGCCACTGCACAAAGGTAATATCGTCGCTATGACAGAGTATTAAAATATTTACTCATGAGTTCACAAATAAGCCTTTTCTAGCTCCTTACCTATTACATTACTGTAAGTAAATCTACTTCATAATTTCACTTCTTTAAAAAAACTACCTGTATAAAATAGGATAGGTCTGCAAATGTCGTAAAAATATTAGAACGTGTACTCGTCCGGAAAACCTGACATTTGTGTAAATAACTGTCCCCCCGAGGACAGCTGTAATTTTTCACGCGAAGGGTCAGCATATCACAACTGAAGTCAAGTCAGAAGGTGGCATTTTGTTATTTAAAACGCACCTAAACCTTTTCTCGTATTTCGAATGAGGCTGAAATAAAATCTCATCATAAAATTCTGACAAATGAACGAAAACAAAACTTGAAATTAGGTGAGCCATTTTTATAATGTAAAAATAATACATAATCTAAATTTTTTTCACTATTGACTAATTTGATTATTTAAAAACATTTTCAATTAAATATTATTATCAATTGTGTTTTATGAATTGTGTATTCTCATTTCAACGTCTTGAAATTGTTTTTACGTTTATGACATTTTTATTCTCAGGTTTACGTCTACATGTTTTATTAAGTATTGTATTGTTTGCAAATCCGAAAAAAACATGTTTTCGAATGTTCAAGTTCAAAAGTGACAAAAAGGTATTTGGGATTCAAATTCATGATCTCAAAGTTGAAGAACTTTAATTTGATCTGAAGATTAATTTGTTGATTTAAGTGACAGGGGTTTCTTTTTGTTTCACTTGTTTGTTTCTTGATATGAATAAATAAAAAAAAACACCTATTAACACAATTCAAATTCAAGACATAAAACTGACTGTGTGGTGAGAGCAGAGCAGAATACAATAGTCACTACCCCCATCTCTTCCGCAGGATAAGGCGATTAAGGGTTAAGACAGCAATGAGTAATGGTCAGCAGCGTTACTCTTATAGCAACTAGCAATATACTGCGATTTACGTGCCCGATATATGGCAATAGGCTCGCCACGCTTACATGTGCCCTATCCTAATTGGGGAAACGTGGGTGTTGATTCACCTCTGCCTATGTCCCGAATGGGTAGGCTCTTCGGGACATAGGCGTGATTTATGTTTGTATGGTTTCGATAACACAAGCGCGTAAGCTATGCTTACTTTGGGCTAGATGATAGGTTATTAATATTATTATTTGCATAATGAACATATAAATAGATAGTTGTTACAATCGTTTAAAGGAACCCCCAGTAAAGTACTGATTTAGTCAGCCCAACACCCGAAGAGTACTTAGAGATGACCTTTTATCAAGTTAACTTGAATCCAGATGTTTTTGGGTCATAGTTTAGGCCTTTTCCAGCTAGTAGGTGCCCTCAATTTTAGTAAATGTGGAACAGTTAAATAGACTTGTTCTAAACAGATACCCTCAGGACATAACGGGGCTTAAATAAAACGTTCTATTTGTCTTTGACATGGGTTATAAGTGATCCATAAGTACATAAATTCTGGAACAGTTTGATATTGAATGATGACAGTAATACGAAGTTAGCTTTAAATTATCATTAAGCTTAAAGCCCTTAAATATTATAATTAGAAAAGCACAGTTATTTACTTACCTACTAATATTCTAGGTAGAGGTGGAGGATAGTACCTTTGTTTAAGTTTATAACTGACGTCTCTATATATGTTGGCAATAGTAAAATGTTAATAATTTATATTTTTATTAAAATAATTTTAAATGAGGTCTGATTGTATGTTAGAATATAAGTATAAAATTGTCAAATTTTTTTAGTAAATTTTAATGTTGAACCTTACACGTTATAGTCATAATTTTGTTGCATATATTTAAATATATTATGGAAGTACTCAAAGCTGATTCTACTCCAGCCAAAGTGAATGTTTGAAACTGATATCAGACTTAGACGGATGTTTCGGTGTAAATATCTACTAGCTTCTGGAATTACTCGAAATATTCATGTCGCTTAGTAGATCTTTGAGGCGATTGTATGACTTGAGGCTGTTGACGTAAGTAGCAAAATAGCTACAGTCTTACTGCCGCACTCAGAGACGTCAAATAACGTTAATGAGTACTTAACATCAAAAAATGACAATTCAAAACTAGTCGCTATTCTTGCCGGATCTATGGTCTAGATTTGAATGAAAATTTTTGACATTAAATACTCATTAAAATTAATTGACGTCTCTAAGTGCGGCAGTTAATGGGATATGCTGTGGACACGAATCTGCAAAATGGCTAATGAGAAATTTGAGTTTGACTTAAATCAGATGAGTTACATCAAATACATTTGTCCCTTAACGAATATTGTTGGCAGTTGTGTAAAATGTTAAGGAATATAATGTTCTCTGTTCTCACCTGGTTACATACCAACAAGGCTTGATTATGTAGGACGATAGAGTAATGTTAATTAATTATCCACCGAATACAGGAACGCTACTCAAATTTTGAGCACTGCTTATAAAGTTAAGTGGAAAATTCCTGTCAGAATTTGTACGGAAAAACGTAAGTTTTGACAATACTTAAATTTTAAGCAGGATTTAAACTTTGAGTAGCCTTTCTGTATTCGGGGGTATGAGTACCTACTATCAGGATAAGAAGCTGGGTGTAGGCAAGACGGATGAATCCATCCACAGGGATAAAATTGTTACCTATTCGTTAACCAAGAGTGCAAAGTTGCTTTTTAACCGTATGCTAAATTTTGATGACCAAGCAAGCGAAGGAATCTAAAATCAAAACTTAAAATCCTGAATGAGGGAATCAAAAGAGCCCAAGGTGAAATAAATATCTTTGCATTCGAGTACAACACGTAACTTTTCATCCCACCTCAGCGAGGAAATTACGATATGCAAAAACATTTACAATCACATTATTAATAGTTTCAGTCAATTCTGTTGGCGTCAAAGAAACTTATTCGTCGCTAGATTATTTTATTTTAGGTTTTTTATTTGTTTTCAAGTTGCTTGTTTTTTTTTTATTTCTCCCTATATTTTAGGGAAGGCAAAGGGTCTAGCCATACAGCCATGTCTTTAGTGTGTATTTTATCTGTTGAATTATGAAATAATGAGTGGGTGAAATGTATGAGTGAAATGAATTTACGTTAAAATATGGGTGTCACATATTTTAATACTCTTCCGAGAATATGGGGGATGAAAAAGTTAATATTGACAATGGAAGTTCGGGATTATTTTTATATAACGATAGCCTTTTGCCTCGTGTTGATGAATAGATATTATTAAAAGAATCAAATCACAATTTTTGTCCAGCAGTGGGGCAGTGATAGTAACCCGGTGTAGTGAAGGTACGTCTTCAAGTGATTAATTGCATATTTCGAACTGAAACACTTAACTACGAAGGAGTCCTCTATACCAGGAGATATTTCTATGCTCCATCCCGACTTACTATCCCTGAATGTAAGTAAGTTAAGGATTAGTAATTTTCTTAGATACATTTTAATGGACTTTATATATAACACCAGATTAGCATTGCTTTTATGTGGAAAAGAAGTTTACTAAGCTCACTTTTAAACAACATAAAATCATAAATTTCCCCCGAAACTGAAATTTTAAGCAGCGACGAAAGTTTTTTTATACACTTTGACGTAATCATGATTCATTCCTAATTAATAAAGATTAGTCTTTTTAACTTTCCTGAAAATTGTACAACATTAATATTGAGGGATTTTCTTCTGTTTTAATTAACTATGTACGATGAAGGTTTTCGTTAATTATTACAAATGCTTACAATACAACAAGATTTGTTGACTACATAAATTAATACCTGTATAGAAAATAACTTTTATGTTGTTTTTATAGCACAATTTGTTATCTATACATACACTGCGAAACACACCGATTGGTCTTGACAAATGAAATTTTGTCTGAAGATCTATCTATAAACGAAATAATAATTAATGATAAAGATAGAAAAACTTTCTATGAACGGTGCTAAATAGCATCGTTCATAGATAGAATACTTGGTAAATATGTTGTAAATTTTTTTCTGCATTTCCGAATAGGTTCGCTGTCGGAACGGTACCTACTGTAATATAAGTGTAACGCGACATGGGAACTGAGTAATAATTGCATTAATGGACTTATAAAATTAGTTAATCAACCATTTTGCTTTCAATTAGTTACGCAGTTTTTTTTTATGTAACACTGTCAATTTAATATTAGTTAGTTTTAAAGAAGAATTTAAATAAAAAAAAACAAATTTAATATAAAAAATAAATGATATCCTGGCTCAGAATGATTTTCAAAAGTGTTCTGACCTTTTCATATTTTCACGTCGTACGGTAACGGTAGAGCAGACTAAAATTTCATTACACCTATGTCTTTTGGATCCAAGACTGAGCGTTATAAATTATGTGATGAAGATTGGGCACCACGCTGCCTGGTACACCAACATGCAATACTGTAATTACTGTGCAAAAGGATCGCCCCCTATTACATGGGATCCCCATGCAATGGGGGTGAGCCTTTCGACATGTTGGGACCCATCGTAGCTAGAGAACTACGGTTGATAAAAAATACGGTTTACGTAAAACCAAAAAGTTATACTGTCCTCTAATAGATATATTAGATCGGCATTAGTCTGTCAGATAGATTGATCGGTAGTTATATAGATAACATTGTTATTATCACTTCCGACAACGTACCGACCCCAGTACAAAATAATTTAACTAAAGAAATGAATGATTTCTAGAGTCAAATATAGATATGATGATCCCTTTCTATTCAATATCTTATAATCTTCAGTGTCCCGAACGTAATATTTTGTGGTGACAGTATCGCATGATAATTTGTGAATATTTACCGCAAGAAAAGCAGGTTCATAAAAATATTTCTGAATGAAAAACTAACATTATCAGCTTAGCGATGACAGACTTTGTGAGATATAGAAGAATATATTATAAACAAAATGGACGCTCAAGGTTGAATGCGAAACAAAAATAAGCATTCGTGACATTCCCGATATCCTGAACTTATAAAAATAAAAAATATAAACTCATTCAAGTTAAAATGTCCTACACAATCTAGCTTTTAATTAAAAAAAATCATCATACACAAGTCGTATGTATAAATAGTGTAAAATCTCGTGTTTTATACAGAAATATTGCGACATCCACATACTCTGAAGCACTAGACTAATAATTTTTGCCACGAATGACTTTACTGGGTTTATCAGTTAGAGGTAATAGGACTTTAATGGTGCCTATTCATACTATCGTGTTTTATTTAGGTACTCGTTCATCCTCTTTACTAACTTTTTGAAGTTATTGCGGAAAGTGTACAAGGGACCGGATTCATTCGAGTGTACCATTAAAATAATAGAAACAAATGTAGGTATTTAATATAGGTATTTTTGTAGAAGGACAGACAGAAATACAACTGGCTTTACAAAACTATAGATTTTCTTTGCTTGATTTTGATTCTTATCTCTCATTTACATAAGGCACAGTGTCGAAATGAAAAATTGAGAATTTCGGATAATCTATACTAATATTATAAAGCTGAAGAGTTTGGTTTGTTTGTTTGGTTAGTTAAACGCGAATCAGAAACTACTGGTTCAAATGGAAAAATTCTTTCCGTGTTGGATAGTCCATTTATTTAGGAAGGCTATATGCTATATAATAACCGACATAAATGCGAGCGCAGCCGCGGGCGACCACTAGTATATTAAAATAGCCTGCTGTTAACAGTAAAAGTACCAGGTGTAAAATGAAGTATTATTTAGAGAACGGATGGATGTACACGGCCGAGTAATTAAAATTTATAAGTTAGAGCGTGACTATCTAAGTGCTTAGGAGCTTTAATGCCCGCTATCACCAACAACACCTAACTTTAAAAGGTAAAAGATACTTATATATTATATTCCCTATACAAATGAAATTATGATAATTCATTGCCTAGGTACTCCTGTAATATAGCAGTATTAACTGTCGTTTATAAAATATAAATAACAAATATGAAGTATTTTATTAACGTGTTGTATTTAAATTTTGTTAAAAATTTCATTAGGCTTGGGAAGCAGCCATAACTTTAGTGGAAAATTAATCCTTGTCATTTAACAGTGAAAATACAGTCACTGGCCGCGGATTGATTCTATTTCTTTTGATAAATTAAATACCTATATTTCATACAATATACTGTCAATTTGTTTTGGCAAATTTGCTTTTAAAATCATCCGCCTTCCTGACCACACCCTTAGGGTCGGTTTTTTAAAGTATAGTTAACTGTTAACCAATTGTTAAAAATTGTTAGTTATCTTTAAATATCACTGATATTTAACAACTAGTAACAATATCAGACTGATATTTATCAATTAGTAACATGAGTAACTAAAATTGTTACTAATGGTTACGTATCAGACTTATATTTAGCAATTAGTAACAGTTTTTAACAATTGGTTGAGTTAACTATGGATCAAAAAACCGACATGAAATTGTTGGTGTTTTGTCCTCCCGTCACCTAACGTGTGACCCTTTGAGCGATGGTTTGTACAGGGTCAATTAATTGCGACTTCTACGACACGCTCGGGATGAGAAGGAGAGTCCTATTTTTAAGTAGAGGACACCTGCAAAGATGGATGGATTGTGTGAGGTATAATAATGAAGATGAATGTGGATGCGGAGATGATGAGTGACAAATGAAAATTATAAAGAGGACATACTGCGCCGACCCCAAATAGTATAAGGATAGATATAGATAAGGTTAGGGTGATGATGTATATTCATACAATATATAATCATGAATGTCTATAAAATTTTTAGAGTAGCAGAAGATGTATTGTTCAATCATTCTTTATTTTATCTCTTATGATCAATAGTATCGAATTCCCTGGTATCGGGTTTCTTGTTTGTTTAGCGAGATTCTGATATTCTTACAGAATGGTTTTCTATTGCTTGGTTTTATAGTACAAATACAATATTATATTTACCTGTCTGAGCAAATATCAAGCAGGCAAACTAATGTTGCCGACTGCCTCTCCCTGTTTTACCAACCCGTACATTTATATAATTATGTGTAAAGAATTTAGTTTAGTGAAAATGTATGATAAAGTAACCATTTAATATGAATTTCTAGATGCGATTCCAACGTTGTAAATCTACTAAGAATGGATCTATTTTTTTGTTTATTTATTATTTGTTTCATATATCAATCAAATTGTAGGAAAAAATAGAAAACAACAATGTTGTGATTCATTTCTATGTAATTTCCTTCTTTAATAAATTATCAATCGATTATCAATCTTGACTTGTTTCACGTAAAACAAATTATTATAGTCTATTGAGAATTAAATATTTTGCACAATGTGCCGTGCTGTTGACTGTACTTTATGGACAAAATACATACATACATAATTCACGCCTATATCCCCGAAGGGGTAGGCAGAGGTGAACTAGCACCCACGTTTCTCCACATATGTTAGGTCCCATGTGGCGAGTCTATTGCCATTTATCGGGCACAAAAGTCGAAGACGGCCGCCTTGGTCGAATGCTCAGATCGCTGGGTATTGGCCAAGAGGTCCCGGGTTCGAATCCTGGTAGGGGCAAACTTTGTGATGACCATAAATGTTTGTTCCCGAGTCATGGTTGTGTAAATGTTTATGTAGTATATTTTCAACATTTATATACATAATTATATTAAAAATATGTCCGTCATCTAGTATCCACAAGTGCTTAGGCTACTTACTTTGGTCTAGATGATAGGTGTGAGTGTAAAAAAAAAATAAAAAAAAATCTAGATGGTATAATAGGAACGCTGCTGCCCATTCCTCATCACTGATTTATCCTTAGTAATATAGTAATAGTTATAATATATTTTATATAAATATTTTGGCAACATATACAACGTATCTGAAAACAAACAATTATATTCATGGGATTATTTTAGTAATAACTACAATTTCCTAAAGGTATAATTGTTTACACTCCGGACTGGCGTTTGTTGCCATAACAATATTTGGGAAATATTGCTGGTACATGTAAAGAACAATTAAATTGATCGTATCCATCCAAACTATTTATTACGACATGCCTTAATTCAATTTGTATGTAGTTCATTAGTGTTCGTCATGGTATTATATTACTACTAGTGGTCGCCCGCGGCTTCGTCCACGGTAACGTCGGTTGTTATATAGCCTATAGCCTTCCTCAATATATGTACTAACACAAACATATTTTTTCAATTTGAACCAATAGTTTCTGTGATTAGTGCGTCTAACCAACAAACAAACAACCAAACTCTTCATACATAAACATACATAAATCACGCCTATATCCCCGAAGGGGTAGGCAGAGGTGAAAGTAGCACCCAGGTTTCGCCAATTATGTTAGGTCCCATGTAATTAATAGGTGGCGAGCCTATAAAATTTTTAACTCGGTAGGTTCTCATAGGTTCGGTAAGTTATTAAATTAATTAATTTAAGAAAATTATTATTACAAAATTAATTTAATACAAAGCTGTATAGTTCTGCAGCCCAAGCCTAATATCAATGGGAAAAACAATTTCCTTCAGTATTCAAAACTGTACTAATATTAGTTTAAATTTTAAGAAATGTTATGATAAACTACTGTTTTATTTCCTCGCAATCGAAGTGAAAAGCGGAGTTTCTAACTCCTCCGCTTTTCACTTCGATTGTTTGATTCTTTTGATAGTAATGTCGAGGATTGTTTTGTGAGAATTTGTTTTGTGCGCTTGATGGAAAATCTACTATTTCATCCCCCCATCTCGGAAAGTGTATTATTGCTCTTCGATATCTGAGTGCAAAAGTCGTTTTTATCCTCTAGATGTTAAAGTACATTTGACATTTGAACATTGTGTGCACTAAGTTTCTGAATTCAAAACATCACTAGACCTATTTAATTCTACCTCCATGGTGCCGAATCAATCATGCAACCTTTTTTAATTTGTTAAAAACTCAGAATCAGAATCATCTTGGTGTACTTTTTTTGTAATTAGCTTTGCGCGCGCCATTTTCTTTTCACGTCATAATATTGTCAAAACCTTTGGGGTTCCGAGACGGTCAATCTCCTTGGCGTCAATCACGTAGATTTAAGCTTGTTTCAAACATTTTGATAGTCTACAACGCTTGCTTGATGCTATGTCAAGCATTTAAGACATTTTTTAAGTCTGTTTGATTTGTTTGACACATGAACGTAATTGGTTTGACCTAGCAACGGAACAAATGTACAGAAAATCAACGTGTTTGACTCAAGCTGATAGACCGTCTCGGATTTATTAGGTACAGGTTTTAATATGGCAAGTAGAAAAATAATATTGTGTGTGGAGGGTGGGTCTGGATGAATATTGCGGCTGTGTCTAGGTGAGTATGTCTGGATGGATGGGTAGGTGTATATAGATGTTGTGGGTGTGTCTGGGTGTGTTTGAGTAGATCTTGTGGGTGTGTCTGGGTTGATGGATGGATGTTGTGGGTGGATAAGTGGGTGTTGTGGGTGGATGAGTGGGTGTTTCTTGGTGGGTGTTGTGGGTGTATCTGGATGAGTGTTGTGGATGTGTATGGATCAATGTTGTGGTTGTGCCTGGGTGGATGTGTTGTGAGTGTGTCTGGGTGAATGTTGTGGGTGTGCCTGGGTGGATGTGTTGTGGGTATGTCTTGCTGGATGTTGTAGGTGGATGGGTGTGTGTGTGGGTGAATGTTGTGGGTGTATGGGTGAAATAAAAAGTTACGTGTTGCACTTGAGTGCAAGGTTTTTCACCTTGTGCTCTTTTGATTCCCTCGCTAACGCTCAGGATTCTCATTTTTGAATCAATCGCTACGCTCGTGTTTCATATTTAGAATCCTTCGCTAGCTCGGTCATCAAAATTGAGCACGCGGTTAAAAAGGAACTTTGCATTCACGTATAACAAATAACTATTTTTCTATTGTTATATTGTAAAGCACAGTAGTGTGGAAAAAATGGGGATCGCATTTATTACACCAAGATAAAACAATGTATGTACGGGAAAAACGTCTGAGATGTATAGTATATCTTATAGTATATAGTCACCAATCACGAAAATCATTTTTTACGCTATACACTACATTACTGATTTGAAAAGGTAACTTTATAGTTCAGCGAATAACTCGATAAAACTTTAATCCAAAAAGCATAAATATTTATTATAAAATATGACGTAAGGGACGAGTCTAAAATAAGGCCGACCGGGATGGTGTTTTCATCTTATGCCTTTGCAATAAGACGTCAGTTCCACTTAAACATCCGACGAAAGGGATCTATTTGAAAGGAAATTACAAGGCAATCGCTCCAATAAGCTTGTCAAATCTAGGTGCATGATCAGAACGTACACGAGCGGACCTAAAATGGGTATCTAGATAAGGACAAAAGTTGTATAACAGTAAATTTATATATGTTTATAAATTTTACTATACTGCAATAACTATGCCGCGTGGTAATGATAGATTAGAATAGACTTTCCACTACCCTCTTGCTCGCCCGTGGGTGTCCAGATGGGACTTAAGGAGTTTACTGGACATGTTGTTTCTGAATACTACATGTCCAGTAAACTTAAGTAAACATAATAATATAAATATATTTTATAGGTTCCTTGATTCTAAAAATATGAATAGATCTTATATTTTTTTTTGATATATTTTCTACTAATCTGACGCTATTTGGTTGACTATTTTACAGTAAACATAGATTAAAAATCTTAATATGTATTAGCCTGTGACATTGTGCCAGGAGTCAGGACCAATAAAATACTAGAATAATGTGAAAAATTATATCATGTGAAATGTGTATCGATCGATAATATTATCTAACGATATAACATACCGCAACAAACAAATAATACTATTCTCTCACAAATTACCTGGTGCAAAGTAAATGTATTTTTAGTAACCACTTGTACATTGTTTTATACACGTGAAATCTAAATTCATAATAAACTTTTCAAACATATTTTTTAAGACAGTGATTTTTTCTTTATATAAGACAAGTAGGCATTCCTAAATATTGCCGTCAAAGATAACTCTTTTGTAAATCACTCAAAGTTTTAAGTGATAATGAAGTAATAGGCCGTGGGTGACGGCAGAGTAGAATACAATTGTCACCATCCCAAATCTCTCCCGTAGGTGTCGTACAAGGCGACTAAGGATGAATCAGTGATGAGGAATGGGCAGCAGCGTTCCTCTTATACCACCGTCCTGGCAATGTACTGACATTTTTGTGCCCGATAAATGGCAATAGGCTCGCCACCTATTACATGGGACTTAACATAATTGGCGAAACGCGGGTGCTAGTTCACCTCTGCCTACCCCTTCGGGGATATGGGCGTGATTTATGTATGTATGTATGAAATAATAGTTCAATGAGCAAAACGATATTAGGCCTCAAGACTAGAATCGCCAGTAGGTACTTATATCGGCTGTAAAATGTATGAAAATGGTTTCTCAGTAAGAAATTAGCATTGCTTATTCTAAAATAGGTATATAAGGGTATGATAATATATAGTATAATGTATAACGGGCCAAAACATCAACCGCAACATCTCGTTATTTGTCCCACACAATTTGCTTATTCATATGAAATTCCAGAAAAGAAAACAGCGGTTTCATAAACTACACTAAATAAACAAATGCGTGTAAACATTGTCCCACGGTATTTGTTGGTATTCGTTTCACCAACGCACGATTGCGTCACTTGAATCTCTAGAGCCAAAACTAATAAAGTCCTATTCGCAGATACGATACGATAAGAATTACCATACGATTAATAAACGAGCACTTTAAAAAGAATATTGCAAATAGCGCCATTGACGTGCGCGATATGTGACATATTAAAAAATTCGGGTACACCTCACATCAAACAGTTTGCGTTGGTCTGGAGAACTTAAGATATTTTTTTATTATCGTAATACTCCAAGACGGCAAAGACTTAAGATTCTTTAGAATATAGATTGGCATGTTGTCATTCGATGAAAATCTTTCCGTCCGTAGTCTGGGGTCTTAAAAGTTAATGACTGGAGATGCACCAAAGCCTTAATGTGCCTCCCTAAGCACGGAGGAACTCCAAACAATATATTTTTAGTCACCAATCTCTATCCTATATATTGGCGAGCATTCGCTTAGTTTACGCAATTGTAGGCCGAGCACAGTAGCCACTGCGCTGTCGAGTTGTTGTAATGATAAGCCGAAATGTTAATGCAAGTCCAGGAAACCCCAAATATAATTCTCGGAAGTGTCAACTTTAAGATCTTGTAAGGACCAAGGACTTGCGCTGATTTAGTTAGTAAGTTTTCGTGCCGTATTTGAGAGTTGCTAAAGTGGAGTTAGCGGCGGCGAATAAGAATCCGTGAACTTAATTATAACCACTGAGTCGTAATTACGCTTTGTCACTGATTCACATGTTCATTTGCAACGTCCATTCAATTTTGAACTTTCGTCCTGATTAAAAAATGTCTAATTAACTTTAAAAAAACATCCAAATATCCCGTACGTACTCTGTCCCCATATTTGAGGAATCAAGTATTGCTTGATCCTTTCAACAACTTTTCAAACAAATGAAGGTTAACAATCGACTGGAACTACTTGACAGTTTTGTATAGCCCGTTTTGCCATTGGTTGTACGAAACCACCAATTAAATGAGATTTACTTTTATTCCTGGAACTTTGGAGAAAAATATTTTCGGCAAAAAATTCTAAGCCGATAAATGTTTGATACGTAATATTCATGTTAAAGTCGCATTCTCACCGCCTTGAATAAATCGGCGATTAAGGCCATATTGTTCCACTGTACGTTATGACTGTACATTTTCATCCGCCTTAAGGGCCGGTTTTTTGATGCATAGTTAACTCAACCAATTGTTAAAAATTGTTACCAATTGTTGTATATCAGGCTGATATTTAACAATTATAAATAATTGGTTGAGTTAACATCAAAAAACCGGCGCGGCGACTCAACAAATTGTTACTAATGGTTAAATATCAGACTGATATAGGTAGGAGTTAACTATGCATCAAAAAACCGGCCTTAAGTGTCGAAGAACACAAAAAATTCACGGTGTATGTAAATAATAATGAGAATTGGCTTTCTGGATTGGCAGCTGATAAGCCTATTTGACTACCTGACCAATGAACACAATAATAATATGTTATCTGTAGCATTGTTATAATCTCTAAAGAAGATCATCGCGAAGATCTTGAAAGCGTTTGGATGCTAGAAAAAATCAATTTATACTAATGTCTGAATTTTGTTCAGTTTTTACCGCCTTTGGCCTGCAAAAACGGTTTCGTGACAATGGGGCTAAAAGGTCCGTTTTTGTTTCGAAGTATTCAGGTTGATTTGTAGCTGTCATGTGCACTTGTGACCATAGCAGCAGTGAAATAGACCGTATTTTCTAATAAATATCAATTATATTGTAATACTTGTATTTTTTCCTGCTTATGTGTTCCTATATAATAATAATTTAGATTTCCCCCCTTCTACCTAATATACCTAATGGTGACAATAAAATAAAAACAACCAGTTGGACAGTAGTAAATTTATAATTTCAATTTAATACAAATTTAACACAATTTATAATTTAAAATTTACATAAGCGGTAGTTAAAAAGAACCAAGACCAAGGAGTTCGGGTGGAGTCGTTCTGGTCGATAACGAGTGGGACGAGTATATGAATCTAAATTATATTAATCTGTCTATATCTATAGAAGTCTATCTTTATCTCCGAGCCTTCAGCCGCCTGGTGGTTAGTAAGGTACCTGACTGTAGAGAAGTGTAGTAGGGAGTAGCAATTCCTCACAGGATTACCCGCTAGGTCCAGTCCACAATCAAGACAGCTTTAACTGGAGTCTCTTTACTCGTACCAAAGGACCCTGAAGTTGTGCAATATAAAACGTCTCAATATATGCGAAAAACACCCTAATCAAAAGCCTAAAATTGACATGAACACCAACTAATATACACAGGTTTCGCTGAATTACCACCGACGAACGCTATCGCACACGTTCGAGCCGGCAGCAAGTACCTATGAGGTTAAAAAGAAACGATATTAATAATCAATTTAGATCAAATAATATCGAAAATCGCCAAAAACTCTACTTTGAAATTTTGTCCATACAACTTAAGGTATCCAGAGAATTGTCCGAGCAACGGTTTTTCAACCGACTTTGCCGATCCAAATATATGCAAAATGATGACGAAACACAACAATTACGGCATTAAATTATGTACTTAATTTACTTTCGAATTTAGAACAGAGAAAAAATGACAAGACGAGACTTTCCTATTATGACATTTCATTATATTCAACATTTTTTATTTAACATATTTAACATTTGAACATTTTATTCGGGTCAGTGACACAGTATGTATTCCTTTTAATAACAGCTGTTATTCGGAGAACAACTTGCTTGCTCCGATATAATATTTATAAAATTCCTCTAAAATTTGGAAAATTCCACCAAGATAAGAAGACCATCAAAAATTTACAGCGTCTAGCTAGGAATTTTAAAACGGAATGAATTCCACTTCCGAATTTCAAAATAAGCGCTCGTCATTGGCCGTATAGTTTGACAATCGAATCCTGAAATTTTGTAAGGCTACTAGGCCGGACTAGGGCAACGATTCTGTATCATACAGCCAAGATAACATTGACAAATTGACAATTTCTTCGATCTCTAAAAAATCTATTCTAAGGGAATTTTAGGCAACAAATGTGACCACTGAAGACCTAACGAAACCTAAACGCCGAATAAATACTAAATAAAATCCTAACCTGCCAAAATACAACATTATTGTCTGGAAACCAAGGAAAAAGTAAAGTAATATTTTTTATAACACTTGGGGGTTATATAACCACCCAAACCAAGCAACTCTTATCTGAACTTTTTCCTTTTTTTTTTTTTTTTTTTATAAGTCCCCAATTATGCCAATTTCTCTTTGCAAACCCAAAATTATTATGACAACTAATGTCATTGTCACTGTCAGTCAGTTTGTCAATTTTGACTTTGACGACTTTGACAAGTGACAAAATGACAACGTTACAATATCCCCTTTCCCTCGAAAGAATTCACGTAAGTGAATTCGTGCTTGACGCCCACGTCAAACCCGAATCCCATTACCTTCCTACCTATACGACTGAAACGGATACTGAAAACCCCCTAAAATAATTATTTTGCCAAAAAAAATTTAAAACGATTTAAATTTCCGAGAACTATAGTTCGCAAAACCCAGCCTGATCGATATGACAGCAGGCAACAAATATCTAAATGCTATAAGTGCGAAAAGGATAGACAGAAATGTGTACGAGTATGACAGCTGTCATACCAACCACCCCACATTTCACAAACTATAATCCCGACTATAGTCCTAACTTTATTAAAATGAAACGTGCAAAAACACAAAAATATATCTATTTAAGTTAATCAGTATGTAAAATGTTAAAATGTAAAAGAAAATTTCATTCCACGGTAAAAACCGAATAATAATATTGGAATAATTAAAATATTATTTCGCGATACAGGCATGCTTGAGAGGCACAAATGTTCGCGAGATATTACAAAACAATGCCACCAGATGGCGACACAACTCACAAAACCACAAAGCTAGAAAGCCTAGTGTTGCAAGTTGTAAAATTAACTCCACGCCCATTTAGCCGGTGCCCGCCCTGTGTCTCGGTTTAAAACTCTCTTGTGTATTCCCCAAATTATAAATGTTAGAAAAAGAATTACATTACAAAATTTGGAAAAAAGTTACGTTAAGTGGGAAAAGATGGGAAACAAGAGAATCTTAACCGAGGCACAGAGGTGGTGGACACCCGCCGCACCAACTGTTGTTACGAGTGCTATTACCCACGTTAATCGACTCTTACGACATGCCGGGTGGAATTATGGCAGTGTAGGAATTCTTACGCCCGCCCAACACACGGGGGTTATATAACCACCCAAACCAAGCAACTCTTATCTGAACTTTTTCCTTTTTTTTTTTTTTATAAGTCCCCAATTATGCCAATTTCTCTTTGCAAACCCAAAATTATTATGACAACTAATGTCATTGTCACTGTCAGTCAGTTTGTCAATTTTGACTTTGACGACTTTGACAAGTGACAAAATGACAACGTTACAATATTTGTGTAAATGTCACGACGTCATTGAATGTTTTAATAATTAGATTATTTTATTCATTTATTTTCAAATTAAATCAGAACTTCCAGTTTAATGTTGTATAATACAGGGTTCACTTTGTATGGAAGGCAAATATACAGCTCACGGGGTCTGGTCAGTTAGGCCGCTCGATTTGCGATTGTGTGAGCTTAAGTTATGTTCGCTAAGGTCGGTCATTGGATGCGTGACCATACATACATACTAATTAATATATATTATTTCAGTTCCTCCGTGCTTCGGAAGGCACGTTAAGCCGTTGGTCCCGGCAGCCATGATTAAATCGTCACCTCCCAAGTCGTTCATAATAACATCATCTTTCAACATTCCAATTTATTTGGTATCATGCTCTTAGTAATTATACTTTCTAACATAATCATTAGGGGGCGTAGGGGACGTTATTTCACGTAATTCTTACTTGAATGAACTCCATACAATTATGGAGTCAATTATTCCTCGAACAAATTAAGTCCACTCATTAATATTATCAATACTTCTTACCATAAGTTAATTAGGTTTATTTGTAAATACATACATACATAAATCACGCCTATATCCCCGAAGGGGTAGGCAGAGGCGAACTAGCACCCACGTTTCGCCAATTATGTTAGGTCCCATGTAATAGGTGGCTAGCCTATTGCCATTTATCGGGCACAAAAGTCGCAGTAATGTGCTACATGGTATAAGAGGAACGCTGCTGCCCATTCCTCATGACTGTTTTATCCTTAGTCGCCTTGTACGACACCCACGGGAGAGATTTGGGGTGGTGACAAATTGTATTCTACTCTGTCGTCACCACACGGCAGAGTAGAATACAATTGTAGGTTGTTAAATTACTGTGAAAACTTTCATTACCTCTTTAAATGAAAACAATACAAGCGTGTTGTATGTAAAAATCGTAATAAAATTTTACTGCGTATATGGATATAAAATTTAATAAGGTTACCAAAACTCATGTTGTTAACTCCGAGTTTGTAGCCTTAAAGTTAACACGCATTACGTCCACCGTCACCCGACCAGCAACTCCTCGCCTTGTTCTTTATTTGAATTTGTATGGAGGCGTGTGGTGACGGCAGAGTAGAATACAATTGTCACCACCCCAAAACTCTCCCGTGGATGTCGTACAAGGCGACTAAGGATAAATCATTGATGAGGAATGGGCAGCAGCGTTCCTCTTATACCACCCAGCAATGTACTGCGACTTTTGTGCCCGATAAATGGCAATAGGCTCGCCACCTATTACATGGGACCTGAAGCGCTAACGCGCGGGGCCCGCGACGACCGGCTGCGGCCCGCGAGGTGACCGGGAGGCGACCGCCTGCTGCCCGCGATTCACACAACGACAATACGTAGGCGATACGCCGCTCTCCATGTCAGACGCATGGGTTTTGATTTCTTTTATAAATAAAAGATAAAAATATACCTGTATCGCAGATATTTTTATTTATAATTGAAAAATAATAGGAAGGGAAAATTATATTGATTGACGTTTCATTATGAAGAATGGCTGTGTACATGGAAGTCTCTTACAAGAGACGATAAAGGGTTGTCTAAAATAAATTTATCAGTGGATAAATCGTGCTTTTCACATTTAACGAATATTGGTTCTGCTAAACGTGCATGGGATACATTTGAAAAGGCGTCCACGCGGCGACCCGGAGCGACTCCGCGGTGCCGGCGTCCACTCGCGACGAGGCGGTGCTGGTCGGGTGCCGGGTTGATGTAATGAGTGTTAACCTTTATAAATACTTTATCTGTATCAAACTAAATTAATTCTAAAGTTGATATACAGTATGTTTTTCAGAGGACCCTCGAAAACATATAACGATTTTTAAAGAAAATAACTAAATTTCTTTGTTAAGCTCGATTTAAGTATCATTGCAGATATGTTAGGCCCTTCTCACCCCACGGAGGTAGGCAGAAATCACTTCTTTCCACTTGCTACGATCCTAACATACTTCTTTCGCTTCATCCAATCTCATTAATCTTTTCATGCTTCTTTGTTGAAAGAATGAATGAAAGAAGAATAAAAAAAATTAAATGGCGGAACTGAATGGAGAAATAGTAAGGGGATGGCCTAGTCGGATCTTTTGTAATCAAATTGAAAGCCTATTAAAAAAGGGCCAGGTTAAGAGTACCCAAAGCCGACAGGCATGCATGAAGAGATTAACAGGTAAACCTAATAAGTAAAAGTACCTAGTAAGGAAAGTATCTATTGAAAATACACAAGTACACATGTTAGGTAGAAGGTCGAATTGTACAAAAAATGCGGCCAGGCCACAGATTAACACCAAGTCGTTGGTTTGTAGCACAATCTGTAGGAGATAATTCTTTTCCAAATCAGATTATGTCGACAATTTTTAAGAATTTCTAACCATTATTACATTACATTTAACAGGAAAAACAATTATAACTAGTCGCATATAAATCCATTGAGAACAAGAGACGCCCACAACACAACAAGTCCGATTTTCGTTTTATTGTAGTAGGTGTGTGACATTACGTAAGAAATCTTTGGAACTTAAAATAGTGAATAATATCCGGAGATATTAAATATGGTCACAGATTTAGTAGATTTCCTTAAGCAATTTGAATAAGATTATAGTGAATGTGAGGTTACCTAAGGGTCCAGTTTATAAATCTCAATTTACAATACAATATGTTTTTTTCTTCCTTCCGATACAATAAAATGATCCCCATATAAAACTGAGTCGCTTCTCATTAAATGTATTGTTTTAGTTCTTCTTTGGACAACTAACACTTGATCAAACAATTATAACATTACTGCCAAAGTTGTTTTCATACGAACATATCAAATTAATGGTTTCTAATTATATTTACGGTTTCGAGTTTTTTCATACAGTCCCAGCTAAAACACGATTTTTTAAATAATTTTAAGATTAATTGACTAAATATTAAGAAAATGTTGTTAGACTATACAGGGTTATTTTTAAAACACGTAAAACCTAGATAGCCAACATCATAAACAACAACGTTTGTTTTATAAGGTTTAACGGAATACATTGCACAAAATTATTTTTTAAAGTTTTTATTGTACTGTCGTGACATTTGTATGTCTAACTGCCGCACTCAGAGACGTCAATTAACTTAAATGAGTATTTAATGCCAAATTTTTTTATCCAAATCAAGACCATAGATCCGGCAAGAATAGCGACTAGTTTTGAATTGTCAATTTTTGACGTTAAGTACTAATAAACGTTATTTGACGTCTCTGGGTGCGGCAGTAAGTTTTCATTCATAAACGAAAGGACGACGCTACGCTAGGCTAGGCACGCGCGCTGCTTAATGCCGACGTAAGTAGGTGTACCTACATAAAGTTATTGACTTTTAGAGCAGTAAATTAAATTATTATTTATTTTTGTATGAAAGTATGTTCTCTCCTATGCTGGCCTGGGAGCGAACAAAAAACGTAGAATAGGCCAGCCCCAACTCATCCCGTGGGCGTCGTAAGAGTCGACTAAGGGAGATTGCCCGGTGTAGACCAATAAGCACCTTGGGGCACCCGAATGGTGGAGGGCAAACCACCAACAACAGCGTACCCAAAGAGGGTTGGTGTCAGGCAGGCGGCCGGCTGTAAAACCTAAGCCAAAACCTTGAGCAGTATGGAATGGAATGTTGTCATTCTAATCACTCTCTCCGTTCATGGGTCTCTCGACATGGTCCGTTCAGTCTCTTTTCTATACATTCATTCATCACTAACACCATTACGGTGGGATGGATGATATGAATCAAAAGGGATTGGATGGCTTGATGGCGTCTGACATATGAATGGAAGAGGAAACATACTGCGCCGACCCCAGATAGACTGGGAACAGGGCAGGGAGAAGAAGAAGAAGAAGAAGAAAGTAAAATCTTACGAATCATTAAAAGTCGTAGAACAAACAAACATGTTATCTATCTACTCTTGCGAGGTTTTTCGTGTTTTAAAAATAATAAACAATGACATAAACATTTATTTACACACACTGTCATCAGGCCTTTTATTGTCCGACTGCATGGGCTTTTTTTATCATGCAGCATGAATATAGGCAGCCCGTCACCGACCACCCAGTTCGGATTGGCGGATTTACATGATTAGTCAACTTCTTAACGCGTTTATAGCTTATATTGTTAAAGCAGAGAACGCTTGTGTAGCAGCTGGCTAGATAAGTGTAGTTACCAAGTACTTTTGTCTAAGTATCATACTACTGGCGTTGGAACTATTGGCTAATCTGTGCTACTGTAACGATAATATTAATCTGTTTGCAACACGAGTCCAGCTATAAAACTTACACTAATGATAACACAAGTACAACGTTGACTATTATTTCACGAGGCTATCTATTTTTAATGACCAGAATATTCTTGTAGTAGTAATCTTTTTATCCATTTTGCAGTAAAGACCAAGAGCTATGATAGTGCACATATCTGTCTGACATAAAGTTATATGGTACCCCGCAAATGTACGCCGAACTTATGGGTTAAGTTTTAGTGTTACGATGGTCATAAGTTACGTATCGCTGCCTAAAAATATATACTTGACTCAATGGATTAGTATTTGATCTGGTACGTAACTATATAGAGATGGCAGTTGTTCTGAATAAGCAGCCTTATAAGCTACCTTTTATAATTTTTCAATGCCTGATAGATCCCACTGCTGGGCAAGTCAAGCAAAGTCTCCCCCAAAGGCTTATATAATTATAATATTAATTTCATACACTAATATTTATCATCTAGCCTTGTTTATGATTACTAGATCACGGATGAATTTTAATAGGCATAATAATCAAATAAGTATATAAAAATCTAGTGTCACAGTGTTTGTAATTCGAACTCCTCCGAAACATCTGGACCGAAATTAAGGTTTTTTTTGGGAATATTCTGTAGGTATGAGATTAGGTCGTTTTATACCCTTAAGACCTAGGTAGAAACGACAAAACAATTAACTTTTGCTGGAATAATTAGTTATAAATAAATATTTATAATCTTATTAAACGGCTTGACCGTATAATGATGAAAGTTGGTTGGATGATGATGAGCGCAATTAATTTTCTTCCTAAAACCAATTTCGTTTTTAATTAATTTCGGAAGTGACCAAAATTGAAAGATTACAATTGTTATATTAATAAGAGGAGCTTGATTGAGAAGCTTGCAATTTCGTAATCATCACAAGCAACGCGGAGGCGTGGTTTGCGATCCGTTCTTTCGTTTACTTTTTCACGAACATTATTTAATGTTGTAATTTAATCAAATAACCTGCACTCGCTATAAATACTTAAGATCTGTTTAGTATTGAACACTTAAAAAGACAGCGGTTGCGTTCTCCAAGACTATCTAATGTAAACGATTCGCAAATACGCAACCAATACATTTTCAGAGCATGTCAAACATTCGCGAGTCGTGTGGAAGATGTCAGTGGGTGGTTTGTTTGAGCAGAGCGCCTGCGGGCCTAGCACGGGGACGTGAACAAGTCTTTCTCCACCACATGACAGTGTTTTGTCTTCGGATTCAGTGCGAGTTAGAGCGAGAGGAAAATATTTTCTTTCCCCCGAAAGAGATGTGTCCACGTCCCGTGCTACGGGGGCTGCAGTAGGCGTGGAAGTACACGAGCGTTTGTTTCTCCCCGGATTTGGGGTTCTGTTTGGCTAAAAGGTGTCGTAATTTCATTAAGTCCTCCGCTCGTTTCTTGTTAAATTGTCACAGCTCCAACTAAGTGGAATGAATCGAACACGAATTGTTAAGTCGTATAAAAAAGGAGATGTGCAAAATTGTGGGGACCTCGGCCACATCTTCGATCAAAATGAATTGTATTGTTAAGGTCTTATAGCGTATATTAAGAATAACCATGACGCTAGTCTCCAATCGTTTTCCGAACGGAGTAATCTGACGTTTAAATTAATAGTTTTAATTTATTACATTATTATAGTTTTGAGTACACAAATTAGCATTTATGCACAAGTAAACATACAAACTTTATTTCTCATTATCTACAATTATACTATTTAAGAAAAAAACTGGTTCGGCAAAGCCTTAAGGTTTTTTATTTACAAACGTTTTAACAGATGAGTGAGATGCTGTCACTGGCACAAACTATTGACAAAAAATAGACAACATCTGGTTTAAGCACTTCTTAACCAAAACACGTCATAACTTTTTTGTAATAACACCGATAGTGTTTTGCATAGTAATCTAAATACCACACAATCGATATGTAGCGCACCGGAATTTGTAACTTGACCTATGTAATTTAAGACCTACTCTAAAAGAGCTAAACCGACGGCGTATTAGTCATCTTGATTGCTCTCTAGGCCCAAAACGGCCACTATCCTTCTCAGTTAATCTTTACTTATTCATAAAATCGAAATCAGCCCTTAAACACAGGTAAAACTAATATACTGCTTGGTCTCATTCTGTCAAAATATGTCTAAAGCTGTGATGAAAAGAGACAGATAAGTGATTTAGTTGAAATTGTTTCTAAATACTGATTTAGATTTGTGAATAAGGGGATAATTAAGTCACTAGCAGTAGATTTTTAGAGGTTAAGTATTAAGTGGCAGTCAAGATGTCGCTTCTTAAAAATATTTTTTTAAGAAAATATTATAAATAGTTGCATTCTCAACAAAGTTTTTTGCGTAGGATCGGACTCATTAGAATTTGGTTAGTTGTAAGCTACAACTAATCAAATTCGAATGAGGAACATATATGAAAAAAAGTAGTGAGTAAAACATATCAAATTAAAATTACTCCTCACCAAACAAATGTAACTTTAAATGTAACTTTAAATTAATAATGTTGCTAAGTAACGTGATCGCACAGAGAAAGTTACGATTTCATCAATGGGCAAGACTATTTTCTTAGTAATATGGCCTTGTGTAAGTTCCCAATAGTTAAATCTTAACTCAGTTAAATTAATTTAAATTTTATTCCTTATTTGAATTAATCTGTTGGGTATTCGCTTGTCGACGATGATGAAACAGACTGTAATTTGCACGGATGATTGAAAGATTAAGGGCCTGTTTTACAATCGACAAGTAAGTTCTAAGTAGCTTACTTGGCAGTTCAATTGACTAATATATTGCAACTGTCAATGATGTTCCAAGTAAGCTAGTGAGGACTACTTACATGTCGATTGTGAAACAGGCCCTAAGAGTGGATAATAATATTGAATGTACAATTTCATTGTTACAATATTTTCGGACAACCAACGTCGATAAATGTTATTTCAATATTGTAATATCCAATTTAATTTTGGTGTGTGGTGACGGCATTGCAGAACATAGGTCAATTTAACATACCCTAACTCCCATGGGTGTCATACAAGATTATAAACATAATCCCCCTTATTATGAAACATGGAGTAAAATTTATGCTAACTCTGTCTGTCATTCAGCAAATAAAAGTGACACCATTCGTTTTAAACAATGACTAACTTTAGTCCATGTTTTATAATAAGGGGGAATGAGGAATGCGCAGCAGCTTTTCTGGTACACAACCCCACCCAATACCGCATTTAAAGTGTCCGATAGGTGGCAATATGATATAATTGACCGTTATATAGCTGCCTGATTTATGTATCCATGTTGTTAAGTCAACACGAGCTTAGTTAAGATGTCTAAGGTTGTGCCTTACTTATAATATATTACTTTATAATACATATATAAATTGTAAATATACACCTTCGGGGATATAGGCGTGATTTATATATGTATGTATAAATTGTGGTTTTCAAATACAAAGTGGTTTGTTACAATTTCTGTCAATATAATATGATAAAGTATATTGTATTGTCATATCAAAAATGGTTTTAGACAGCGGTCATTTTGTCACTGATTTAATTAAGTGGTATATTGAAATTGAGCGCCATTCTGTCCTTACGGTCACATATTTTGTTTCTCCATAGATGCACCCACTGCGGTAATATCACTCTCGCTCTGAAACTCATCACTGAACTCAGAAATTGCGAATATTCGATAAGTAAAGAATAATGTTATTCGCAAGTACCTATAAGAAAGTTTATAGCACCTGCTTTCCCATTATATAACAGATAGTGTCTTTTGGTCGACGTCGTGAGAACGAAATGCTTTCGCGTTGTTTCAATTTTTCTTGTACTGGAGAGTAAATGACGTTATTTATTTCGATGTATGTCTTTGTGAGACACTTTTTATTTATTGAATACCATATGCCATTAAGTTCCGAACCTAACTTTATTGTGGCTCGCCTAAAAACTGACAAAGGGCGTATATCATGACTAAGCCGAAGACGCCCTATTGTGAGGGCAGAACACTAGTGTCATCGCACCAATCTCTTCCGCGGGTGTCATACCACGGGACTAAATCCTGGTAGATGCAAAAGACATTATGTTCTCGAGCTCAGAATATTTAAATTTAATAAGAAATATATTATTTATTTACCTATCAATTCACCTCTGCTCTCTCCACTCCTTTAGAGATAAATAAGTAACATTTATGTAGGTTTGTTGGCATATTATTATATAACTTTGATGGTTACAATAATAGCGTGGTCACGATAACTATTCATCTGTACTGTAACTTTCGATGCATATTGATACCTAGTGCCAAGTGGATTTTCTGCTTAGAAACAATCACGCTGTATGTCTTATTGGAAAATAGAATAAGATAAACAGTTCACCTCTGCCTACCCCTTCGGGGATATAGGCGTGATTTATGTATGTATGTAAACAATGATAAAATACAATTTTGACATGATTTTCCAGTGTCACTTTTATTATTTTCAAATCATGCTATTATTTCGTTCTGTCATTTATTATGGTTCTGTTAATTATTTTTAAGTGTAGAGCTAGGATAAGGTTAAAACGAGACAAAACCTTTTTGGACTGGCTACTGATATAATAAACATAAATAGGTCCAATAAAGGACGTAGTTTAATTGAATACCGTGATATATGTGCTTCTAGTTAAATTAGTTTGTTGCTCAGTGTGACGTGAGACCGGTGATCAATTGTTGTGTGTCAAGCGTCAACACGTCCTCGCGTAGTAATTAATCGACACTGATAGACGTTTCATGCGTGTATCAGACATTTTCTATGTTTCACAATATAGCCGTATTACATCCAAAAGTAATTACTAGATGGAAATAATTCATCAAGGCAAATTAGCTCTGGAAAAATTTGTGAAACATTTATGTGTTTTTTATTACCGAAAATCAATAATAACTCTTTAAATCAATATTAACTTCTCAATAGTTACTGTAAAACATTTTTGACATTAACGAATCTATTTCAATTATGGAACGTAAGCGAATAATAGTTTTTCTTTTTGACAGATGTCAAATCCAAATTAAAAAAAAAATCTTTTGTTCTTTTATCCTCTTGTCTGCTATACACTGAAGAAGGACAAGACAAGTATAACCAAAAGAAACTTAAATTAGAGATAAGATCTTTGAATTTATGAAGATTAGTATAATTCTTAATAATAATAATAATAGAGACTTTAGAGTTATTCTTATTATTATTTACGTAGTTGCCTCAGCTCATACCTTTTTTTAATAATAATTTTCACGAGAAAGTATAAGTTACTGGAGCCTGGAAATATAATATTAAGAACTATAATTTTTATAACTATGGTCCATATTGTAAGATGAAGTAGAAAAACGAGTCAAAAGGTTAAAGCAGATGAGATGGATTAACTATTATCTGAATATATAATAAACATTACAGTCTCAAAGTATATTCATGTAGCCTGCCGTATCATACTACCCCGCTCTTCCGCTACATCAGTAATTAAAATATAAATTAAGAAAAGCAATAGAATAATTAAAAAACAATAGTGGCCATGCATACTTTTAAGGCTTTAGTAGCCATTAGGTTGAATGTGAGTGTTGTGGGTAAGGCATCTGAATCTTTTTGGGTTTAGTGATTACGTATAAGTACACAGATAACAAATGACACAAAGGAATATTAAACACAGAATATTTTATGCCCAACATTAATATTTTCTTTTGTTCTTCGAGTCCTGTAGCATTTGTCCTCAAAGTGTTTTTATTATTTGAGTCTGATTATTGCGTTATGCCACGATGAGTTTGTATAGACTACCCCTACACCCTATAGTATTTGCCTGTTAGTAGCCCCACCCTAAGATACATTAAAAAGTTAATAAACTGGGTGTGTTATTTCAATGCGTCGTAAACGCAAACAATGTTAATTAATGGATATTAGATACCAGCAATATTCTACTTAAATTTCTAACTATTTCTAATATGACTTTATAAGCTAGTGTCATTGGCACTGCGGCAATGGTGCCAAACTTTGCTTCAAGGATGTTCAGCTGTTATTGCCTTATAATTTTGTATTGACTGTTTTACGGTTTAACTACCAGTTTGGATATCGAAGATTCTTATTTAAAAATCAGGGTAATTTATTGTCAATAATATATTTACTTACTACTTTAAGTACTTTGATGTTTTTAGGTTTATATTGATGTGTTAGATGGAAGCGCGGAGAAGAGATGTGTGGATTGCGTGAATGACGAGATGACAGGTAACAGGAGTGAATGGAAGAATAAAACATACTGAAATGGAATAAAGGGAAGAGGATGATGATGATGACTAGTGGATAAAGGGCAAGCAATATGTAGCAGTAGAATTTTATTATTAAACACTTTACAATATTGCGATCTTTCTATTATTTTATAATCAGGATCGTTTCTTTAATTATGATAATTTCGATATAATAGGATTCTACATGCATACATGAAATACGATTCTGTCCCTTAAGAGGCAGGCAAATTTCACTAGCTTAGGTATGCTAGGTTCCATGCAATATGGGGCGAGCCTATTGAAATGCATCGGGTAATTCATCGGAGGAATTTTCTAGATATTACATCAGGAACGCTGTGTCCTATATATTCTTCGTCATTTAATAAATCTTAATCGAATTGTCACACCCGCGAGATGGGTATAAGAATAATTTATTCTAAGTACTCTGCCTTTACCACATGGCGGATATTATACTCCGTATTGTAAGCAAGTAATTATTTTCGATCCCTTCCTCTTATCCATGGAATCGCAAACTATTTTGGGCAAGATGCCTCTTTTCCAAAATGATACCTCAGACGCCCATAGCGAAATTGTTTAAAATTCTATCTCTAGTTTTTCCTATTTATAGAAAATGCTTAACAATTTTAAAACTTTGAGATTCGTTTATGCCCACACCTGGGAAACCAATTTCAACCCCAAAGGGTCGACATTGACCTTGGGAATCGCAGCTTTAGCTCTCTATTTCTACAACATATAACAGAAATTACTATACCCTGAATACTACCCATGCTAACATTAAATATAAATACTATGGTGCTATAACAAAAATAAAATTATGAATTTTATCTTCCTCCATACAAACTCGGTCAGTACAGCAGCATATTGTGTCGAAAATTTCTAAAATAATTAAACAATTTTTAATGTAAGACATAGACACCATAGTTTTTACATGAATAACTGCTGCACTCAGAGACGTCAATCAACTTTAAAGAGTACTTAATGTCAATTTTTTTAATTTAAATCTGGACCATAGACCCGGCAAGAATAGCGATTAGTTTTGAACTGTTATTTTTCGACATTACGTACTCATTAACGTTATTTGACGTCTCTGAGTGCGGCAGTAAGTTAGTGTTGTAATATGACAATATAGTGTTCAAGGTGTGCGTTATTTCTGTTACATGTTGTATAATAATATGATACTGTAAACTATCGTGTTGAGAACGCAATCGCAAACGCGGTTCGCGAAATTTCACTATTCCGCGTGATATAGCAAACTCTATGAATAGTTTACAGTGTCTGGCATGATAGCGCGCCAGTTGCAGAATATTAAAATAATAATAGGCACACCTTATCTTACGTCAGGCAGTCGTTACTAGTCTATTAGTTTAAAGTATTAATATAGAACATTTATGAAGTACTTACAACGCCTTGTTTAAAGACAATAATATTGGTATTTTACGAAAGGCTAGTTACCAAATACTGTGATCAGTCATTTTAAAGTGTCATAAATTAAAAAAAACTATATTCTCTGTCCCTATACAAAAAGAAAGCCTATTCTCTTGAAAGCATATTTGAAATTCACTATATCTTTTTCCAAGATTTTCTGCAGACGAACAATTTTTAACAAATTCCAACATAAAGAGCGCCTAAAATATTTCTTCTTATTTTAAGCAGTGCTTGTTGGAATGAAACAGTTATAACAAAATGTGAAATACAAATTGTTTTAAGTGTTTCTTTTTCTTTTCAGGAAATGTCTTCGTAGTCCGCCCGTCATTCACACAGACAACGAGTCAAAATGTCGAGTCCAGAGGGTGAGGGCGGCAACGTGGATGTAGCTTACTGTGTCCCAGGGGGACAGGTCTTTCAGAGCGTCTACATCCAGGTCCATGGTTACATCGCGCTGCTCATCTGCCTCCTGGGCTCCGCCGCTAACTCTGTCAACATTGCGGTCCTCAGCAGAAAAGAGATGGCCTCTTCTACGAACACAATTCTGACAGGACTCGCTGTGGCGGATCTCCTCGTCATGTTGGACTACGTACCGTTCGCACTCCATCTGTACACGGGCATAGGATCAGAGTACAACAGAAACTCCTACGGCTGGGCTGTATTTATTTACTTCCACTCCATATTCAGCCAGACCTTCCACACTATTTCCATATGGCTCACCATCACCCTCGCTGTTTGGAGGTATATTGCAATCAAATTCCCACAAAAGAACAGGACGTTGTGCAACCAACGGAACACTAACATAGCCATTGGCGTAGCCTATGCCGTGTGTCCAATACTGTGTCTTCCTATATATTTTGCAATGAACATCCAAGAAGTGACCAAAAGCTTAAGTGGGAACGAGACTTTATTAAACGAGACCGACGTTGTGAATTCGTCCTCTAGTGATGCCCCCGCTTACGCTCTGATGATGACAGAGAACCAAAATCTCTTGACCGCTATATTCTGGATTTACAGTGTGTTTATAAAACTTATACCGTGTGTTGTGCTGTCAATTCTTAGTGTGTTGTTGATATTGAAAATGAAATCTAGTGACAGAAGGAGGCAGAAGTTATTGAAAAAGTCTGCCATAACCACGAGCGAGGTAATCAATTACTATACCTTCTTGGCTTAATTATTTTTATGTCACAACTGATCATAAAGTGGACTTTCCGCCGGCTACGCGTACGGAAAAACCCACTTCCTGGTCAGGGGATGACATAAAACTATGATCTTACCTCGGGCGATAAAAAAGAAAGCTTTCAGTTCGGGCGTGAAATACTTCCTATCTGAGGCATTTCTTATTTTATCGCCCTTGATATATAATCTACTATAACGTTATTGATTAACTCTTGATAGCTTGCGTGTGGGGTAGTTATTGACCCGATAATAATTATTTTTAGATTTGATGTTATCTAACGCCGGCAATAAATCTACAATGTAAGATTTAAGATGTTATTTTACTATGATGTATGCTGTTGAATTCTTCTTTACTTAACAGTGAACCAGTAAAAATATTCGATTTTACAACGTGATGTGTAAAGGTTAGAAGAATTTCGGCAAGTTAGTTAGTGTCTTGGGTGGCCTAGCGGTCAGGCACCTGCCCGGATAGCAGCGGACGCGGGTTCGATTCCCGCCTCAAGATCATAATTTTTCGAAATTCTTTTTCTAACCACCAAAATCTTTGCAGTAAAAATATGTCATCATCATCACAAGCCCTTTAATGTCACCCTCCTGGGGCACAGCCATTCCCTGTGGATGGAAAAATATAGGGAGAATGGGCCATAACCCACCACACATGTACGGTGCGGATTAACGTGCAGTACAGTGGGTATTCACGTGCAGCCGGGATGCAACGGCTTAACGTGGCTTCCGAAGCACGGAGGAACTAGAGATAAATATGGTTTTGCCCACCCATCCAATGACTGGCCTTAGCGAGCATTGCTTAGTTTACGCAATCGTAGACCGAGCGCGCCATCGAGCTCGTCCTGATGCGTTCTGAATACCTTTGCAAAATAAAAGGTTTGATAAACATAGCTATATTGGTTATAAACAGGGATTTTTTTTTAATTGGCTTTACGTTCCTGGATACAAGTCCTTTAGGAACTGTCTTTGTATACTTTCGTTTACTTTTCTTATTTTGAATGAATGATAAATGAATGAATGAAAATAATGTATGAAATGAATGAATGATCATAATGCATGAAGTGAATTTGACATTCAAATATGGGTGAAACACATTTAAACGCATCAAAGGAGTGCTTGGCGCGAGTCAAATGGTAACAGTTCATGACGGTGACCGATGAGGTGGTGAAAACCACTATAAAATTCTCAACGTCAAACACGGCACAGCACTTTTATTTCAATGATTCCTCATAATTGAACATCAACACGGATCCTTATGCATCAAAATAACACCACTTTTACTACACAAAGTCCACACTGAAACAATTTTTGAAAGATTGAAATAAAAATTTGACTGACGCCATTGAAAGCCCGCCAAACACTCTATAAACAGGGATGTTTCGTGTTGTTGCCACTTTCTTTCAGAAGTCACGTCTCTGTCAAAAGTGTCAATTACTAGTGACAAATCGAATAGGAATTACGCGGACAAGCTTGCTGTTCTCTCCATATTCTGCCTTAATAGAATATAACGTTCAATAGATTACATTTGTATCATTATGAACACGCTGTGTGGCTGTGTGGTGATGGCATAGTACAATACAATTTTTCATTCCCCACTCTCCCGTAGGTGTCGAATAAAGCGACTTAGGGTTAAGGCAGCGATGAGTAATGGGCAGCAGCAGCGTTCCCTTTATACCACCGAGCAATGTGCTGCGTTTACGTAGCCAATAGATGGCAATAGGCTCGTCGTGATTTATTGGTATATTTATGTAGGTATGTATAAGTTAGAAAGTATTTTACTACACATACGTGAACGGATATAATGATCCTAGGCATATTGCCCAGTTCGGGTAACTTCCAACTATACATTGTAAGTGGTAAGCAAATTAAGAATAAACTTATGTGTCAAATTAATTTTGACCCTTGTCATAAAGGCCAGAAATTATGTCTTGATACGGGGCTCGAAACCACTACTTTCGCAACTCCGGTGGCTACCTAAACCAATGGACAACTAGTTCGTTACTTAACCATAATATCCTTAACCTTAAACTTCACGTAGTAAGCCAACTGTCTTAAACTCGCAATGTGGAAATACATACATACACATACACAAATCACGCCTATATCCCTGAAGGGGTCGGCAGAGGTGAACCAGCACCCACAGTTCGCCAACTATGTCAGGTCCCATGTAATAGGTGGCGAGAATATTGCCATTTATCGGGCACAAAAGTCGCAGTACATTGCTAGGTGGTATAAGAGGAACGCCGCTGGCCATTCCTCATCACTGATTTATTCTTAGTCGCCTTGTACGACACCCACGGGAGAGATTTGGGATAGTGACAATTGTATTCTACTCTGCCGTCACCACACGGCCAACACCCACGGGGCGAATAATGTTGTGTTTTCTATTTCTTTCCTTATTAGGGCGAGAAGGCTCGCCTGAACGACGACGGTGGCGGCAAGCGTGGAGGAGGCCGCACAGACCGCACCACGCGAATGCTGGTCGCGTTATTGGGGCTGTTCCTCGCCACGGAGCTGCCGCAAGCGCTCTTCGGCCTGCTCACCGCTATTGCGCCCCATCTCTTCCAAGTCTGCTACTATGCGTTCGGTGAGTAAAGAAAATTTGCAAAAAGATTTTTTTCTGATCCGTGGAAAATTTCAATTCTTTTTCCGACCTCTTTTTCTTTTGTGCACAAGGAACAAATAATAAAAAAATAGGTGTAAATTGTGTATAGTTTCAGAAGGTAATTTAAAAAACTTGGTTGTCATGGCAGAAAACAATAGAAGAATTAACAATGAATTCACACAGAGCAAATGAAAGACAATTAAATAAAAACAAATAATTAATAAAGTTAAATTAATAAAAAATAAAGGGCTCAGTTTACACGGAGAATAGTCGCGGTGTTAGTTTTTAGTGTCCGAAGTAAGAATAAAGTGGACTCTTACCAAATCCCACTTCCTGTTTGGGGGGCATAAAACTATGATCTTAAACTATTCCATTTTAATTAACATTATAACATTATATAAATGTTAGAAAAATTAGTACAAAGATTTTGGTGGTTAAAAAAAGGATTTCGAAAAATTATGATCTTGAGGCGGGAATCGAACCCGCGTCCGCTGCTATCCGGGCAGGTGCCTGATCGCTCGGCCACCCAAGACACTAACTAACTTGCCGAAATTCTTCTAACCTTTACACTTCACGTTGTAAGCCAACGGGTACCCTCGCAATGTAGAAATCAATTTCAAACATTCCAAAGCAGATATTTTTACAAATACCGTGCGTTCGGTTAAGCTTTATTCTTACCATATAGATGGCAAAACTCTTATGAGGAAGGATGTTGTTAAGGACCTAGGTGTGTACTTTGACGACAAATTGACTTTCCGCACACATTATGACATTATTGTTAAAAGAAGCCGAAAGCTCATGGGATTCATAATAAGGACCACTAAAGACTTCAAAAATTCTCGTAGTGTTCTGTGTATTTATTTTAGCCTTGTTAGGAGTATTTTGGAATACTGCTGTCCTATATGGTCTCCATTTTATAATGTTCATACCGATAACATTGAAAGGGTTCAGAAGCGGTGTTTCAAATATCTTTCCTATAAACTCGGTCTTGGACGGTCGCTCAAGGACTATAAATCAAGATTGGCTCACTTTGGTGTCTCACCCTTGCATACCCGTCGTGATAGATATGACCTGCTTTATCTTCACAAGATCTTGCATTCCGCTGTCGATGCACCCGACTTACTAGGATCTTTAAAAATTAACACCCGATTTAAATCTCGTCGTCCCCACATTTTCCATATTCAGGTACATAAAAACAATACATCCTATTATAATCCCATAGTAAGAATGTGTCGGACTTACAACGGTTTGGCTGATGGTGACAGAGACATAGATATATTTGATGGCAGATTCTCATTATATAAGACAAAAGTCTCTAAATTGCTATGTAATAACTAATTTATTTATTTTTTGTTGTAAATCGTAATTTGTCTGTCTAATTATTGTATTTTTTTTCTTTCTTGCTTTTTGTTTTTGTTATATTTGTACAATTTCAATCAATGAATTGTCATTAAGATAACAAACTACATACATTTCCGTTTGATTTTTCATGCTGTGTACACTAAATTTAGATTACTGTCTCGAATTGTATATGGTATACTTAATCTAGTCGTATATTGATGGTAATCTGTCTGTGTACCCATTATAAATAAATAAATAAATATTCGATTTTAATTTTAACATTATATAAATGTTAGAAAAATTAGTACAAAGATTTTGGGGGTTAGAAAAAGAATTTCGAAAAATCATGATCTTTGATGAAATTATGATGATTATGAAAGACGCGGGTTCGATTCCCGCCTCAAGATCATAATTTTTCGAAATTCTTTTCCTAACCACCAAAATCTTTGTACTAATTTTTCGAACATTTATATAATGTTAAAATTAAAATCGAATAGTTTCTTATATTGATTTAATAACCTACCGTACCTACTTGAAATAAAATATTAAAGACCTCAGATGTCATATTACTTGCGATCTGAGACATTCTTTGTTTTATCGCCCTTAGTTTGAATTTATGGGATCGGTCGAATAGGTGAGGTGAAGTCACGTTGAGCTTCGGTATAATTCGTTGTTCTCACTCTGAAAACAAAATAGAAACCCTAAATACCATCTTAGATTTTTTTTAATTTTTGTTGGATATTCACGTAAAAGTGAAATCAATTACTCTCATCGGGTGTCTATATAAATCCGTTGTTCAAGCTTAGTATTACGGTAGGACCTACTTGCTGTGACAGTCCTACAGTCGGTATTTCATTACTCTGACTATTCTTGTCCCGTAGTCAAATGAAGCTATCAGAAATGTCGAACTAATGTCGAAGCTGCAATCGCGCATGAAATGGATGCAGTCATATGTAAATTTAATTAATAAACATGTTCAGGAATAGTTTAGGTACCTACCAAATGTTTGCGCTTCAGTAGTGTGTTTTCAGCTATATGTAAAGAGAAATAGAAGTGTCAGGTTATCTTTAATGTGTTTCATTTTATAAGTTTTAAGATCGAATGTTATTTGAAACTATTGTACAACCTCAAGAATAGTAAAATAGCTAAAGAATGTAAACTATTTAGTTGTGAATGTAGTTATAACATAAATTTTGTTTTGGGCACTAAGAAAAGACACGAAATATTTAGTTACGCAATGCAGTTTACTTCAATGAAAAAATAATTATATAACTTTACGAATATGAAAGAATTACTTAATGTACATCCCATAGTTTTTAAGATGTTAAGACGCTTTTCTCAATAAAATTTGTTGGGAAAACTTTTACTGGGTACTCAGTCCCAATCAGACAGCGAAGTCTACTTCAGCGGGTGTTTAAATCTGTAGGTACTTTCTAAGGAGCTTAGTAAGCCCGAGAGAAAATCAAACTATTGGAAAGTTGAAATTAGCACGACATTGAATAATTTTATTGCCAACTCTAAGATGTGGCGTTCTGCGGGTTTGAGCTGATATTTCAATTAATTATTATTGAGTAAATGGAGGAGAAATTTGCCAAGTTTCTTGCTCATCTTTCTTGTAACTGGCGGTTCGAGTCAGACTTGCTTACGAATGAATGGCTATGAAGTTTTTCAGGGACATCCGGAGATATTAATCTATGCTATTAATAATATTATAAAGCCGAAGAGTTTGTTTGTTTGTATGGTTGGTTGGTTAAACGCGCTAATCTCAGGAACTAGTGACTCAAATTGAATAATTCTTTTTGTGTAGAATAGTCCATTAATCGATGAAGGCTATAGGCTATATACCAACCGACATTAACGCGGGCGACCACTAGTACCCTATAAATTGTAATTTGATGACGGACTGGATATTGCTAACGACTTTTATAATTATAGATATTGAGTAGGATTGAATTAGTAACCATTTAAAAGAAATTATAAAATTTTGCATGACGATAAATGATTCAACGTGTCGTGTGGTGACGGCAGAGAAGAATACAATTGTCACCACCCCAAATCTCTCCCGTGGGTATCGTACAAGGCGATAAATCAATGATGAGGAATGGGCTGCAGCGTTCCTCTTGTACCACCTAGCTATAGCTATGTACTGCGACTTTTGTGCCCGATAAATGGCAATAGGCTCACTACATGGGACCTAACATAATTGGCGAAACGTAGGTGCTAGTTCACCTCTGCCTACCCCTTCGGGGATATAGGCGTGATTTATGTATGTCTTATTGCCCCTACAACTGGCGTCCAAGCTATCGCTTCACACTATGTCAGACACACACAGAAAGATAGACTCGTGCCAAGCCACGCAGGCCGAAAAACGGATTTATAAAATGCTCCCGACGCGACGTCATGTGCAGCCTAGACCAAGTGTTAAGTGTCTGCTCCCTAAATACGTGGCGATTTCAAAGATATTTATTTCCTCAATGCTGTGTATTACTGTCAAGTTCTTACTTCGCAAATTTTAGTAAATATTTAAAAACCAAAAACATCATTTATTGATTTTTGTTTGGTAGTATTTTTTTTCAGTTAACATTACATATAATAATTGTGACTGGAGCTAGAGGTTGTTGGATTTAAAAATATTTTTTTGCTCCATACAACATGTTAATTACACAAACTGATTACGCAATTGTGCATTATCATACTACGCCAAGCACCACCTCAGTCTATAACTGATGACAGATTTTAAGCTCTATCAAAAAAATAAAGTGCGGTTGTTCTAGATGCATCATCATCATATTATTATCAGCGCTTCAGAATCGAAGTATATATTGAAAATGTTAAGCGACTTATTGCACGATAGTGGGTGCCTTTAAGTGACGTCATCGAATTCCTCATTTAAGTCAGTCAAAGCAATTGCTTGGGGCGCTTAGAAAGCCGCAGACTGTATGGTTGTGTAGCCTTTGTTTCTTACTGACAAAATCAACAATTGTCAATGTATGTTTGTTTGTCAGCTAACCAGAGTCTATTCTGGATAGATTAAGCTTTAGCGTTTAAAGCAAAACATATGAACGAAAATACACAGAACTCGTAATACTAAATAGTGATCAATTTCAATGTGACACCTCTGATCGAAAGATGAAATAGACATGGTGAAATAGAGTGTACTTACAATTATTATGCTATTAATACTTTCTTTGATTACGTATTCTACTAGATTAATATTATCTTAAAAACTTTAAGAATTGTTAACGAAAACCATACCGCGTCAAAATAATCCTCAACAATGTCACAGGAGAGCGTGCCGAATGTGAAAAAGAGTGTTATTAAGAATTATTCTGTATTATACACATTAGCCTTTCTATTTTAAAGTTGAGCCTCTATTGAATATTGTTCAATTTGGCGAGCAGATTATTATGATAATAGGTTCTCAATAAATTTATAAATAACGTATACAGGTTCGCCTCACCACCTACGCTTACCGGAGATTTTATTTTTGTTGTCACATCTTTCTTCACTGAAGACGGGGATGTGGGAGGATCTTTACGTTCATTATAATCACATTTTTTATTAAGTGGAGACGTCAGAGAGAGAGAGAGAGAACAGCACCTGATTTTGCAGAAGTATTTTCCTAGGCAAAATACGTCTTAAACACTTTTTTGTAATAACGGCGTTTTAATAAGTTTATTTCATTGCTATCCGAACGTCACTTGACATGATATATAACCTCTGGAAGAGGATATTAAAACTTTGGGATTACGTTACAAAGAATACATAAATTCTCGTTTTTGTTTGTTAAGCAACAAAGTATGATGAAAGCAATATTCAGAAGCGGGTTGCTTGGGTTTTGTTTTTATTCTGTTGAAACGGGGACTTAAAAAATGGATCCACTCTCGCGTGTTTTAAAACGCCAAGCACAATTATGTTGTTATAGTAGCGGGACCACTGTCATTTCCAAAGAGGGTTGGTGTTGGGCAGGCAGGGACTTTAAAAACCTAAGCCAAAAATACTTGAGCTGAATGTATCGGAATATCGTTATCCCTGTCACTCTCGGCTTTCACCTCGACATTGTCTATTCCATAACTTTTCTATACATTTAATAAACTTTATCAGTTTTTGAGTGTGATCGATGATGTAAATTATAAGGAAGTGGCTAGCTAGATGACATCTAGCTTATATGAATGTCCTAGAATGAATATAGTTTGAATATCGCTACCATATTTCCTCTATATCAACACTGATTTTAACATACATACATACATCAATCGCTCCTTATTCCTTTAAGAGGTAGGCAGAGGTGTTTAACATCCAAGTTTTGCCAGCAGTGATTTGGTCCATTATTCTAAATAATTATTTAAAATAGGAACTGGACGAGGATGACGTGAGGTGCTCGGCCTGAAATTTCGTAAATTAAACAATGCTCAAACAACCCCTGTGTTTTGGACGGCACTTAAGCCGTTTAGTCTCGACTGTTTCTGCATTTTCGATACCCTCTAATCCGCACCGTAACTGCCGCAATGAAATGATGAGTGGCTGATAATTATAGCGGTAGAGCAAATATAGTGTTTACAAATTTTTGAATTAAATGTCAGACATTAAAAATTAAAAAGATTTAAGTTTTTTAATAACATTCACCTTTTAACGGTTTCTTTATTCGTCTGGTTGCCGACTTAATCATTCAATATTGCGTTTATAGTAAAGATAGCCTCTTTTATGTAGGTGGTGGATGTTCACAAAAAAAATCCTTCATGTACATACGAAAACGATGATCGCCGAATGAATATAAAAACTCTTATGAAATTAAAATAATAAAAGAGACTAGACTTTCTCCTGCTGTTTTCTCCATTAGCTTCCGAAATAATAATACAAATCATTTATATAACACTAATTTTACTAATCCATTTTACGTGACCAAACCATGCCAGCTTCCCTTTACATACATACATACATAAATCACGCCTATATCCCTGAAGGGGTAGGCAGAGGTGAACTAGCACCCACGTTTCGCCAGTTATGTTAGGTCCCATGTAATAGGTGGCGAGCCTATTGCCATTTATCGGGCACAAAAGTCGCAACAGGTAATAGCTAGATGATATAAGAGGAACGCTGCTGCCCATTCCTCATCACTGATTTATCCTTAGTCGCCTTGTACGACACCCACGGGAGAGATTTGGGGTGGTGACAATTGTATTCTACTCTGCCGTCACCACACGGCTGAGCTTCCCTTTCCAGTTAATAATTTTTATTTGCTATAAAATAAAACATTCAATGTTGCAATTCGCTAGAATAATTAGTTTTCAGTGAATTCTTAATAATGCATAATTATGAATACATTGTATTTGTATTATGAATTGTAACTGCCGCACTTACTGCCGCACTCAGAGACGTCAAATAACGTTAATGAGTACTTAACGTCAAAAAATGACAATTCAAAACTAGTCGCTATTCTTGCCGGGTCTATGGTCTAGATTTGAATGAAAATTTTTGACATTAAATACTCATTAAAGTTAATTGACGTCTCTGAGTGCGGCAGTTAGAGACTTCAAGTTACTTTAATGAGTACTTTTTATTGTCATATTTCATTTAAATCTAGACCATAGACCCGGCAAGAAAAGCGACTAGGTACTTTTGAATTGTCATTATGTGACATTAAGTACCTACTTATTGACGTTAATTGACGTCTCTGAGTGAGACAAATAATTCTAAGGGATACATAGAATTATTTGGAATCGTATTCACATTGCCTTTTAAACCTTTCTGTACTTACCTAAGGAGAAAAAGGGTGCCCTTACTCTCAATACTAAAAGCGTATTCCCGGTATTTGAGGAGATCGTATCGTTTTGTTTACTGTTTACGGAAAATTTCTTACCTTTTACTCGAAACGACGACAGAAATAAATTTGTGTATTGACGTACTTATCTATTTAAAAAAATATTGCAATAATAATTGCTACAGGACTGAAAAGTGGGTAAAGTGGCCCAATACGGATACTATTGTGTATAAAATCATTTCGAAACTGGACATATTCTCGCCAGCCTCTTCGTCTGTTCCTTTAAGGATGTAGAAAGCAACCAAAGTTCCCATCTCTCGGCTTGCGTATTGGCAAATAATTGTATATACGCGAAAGCCCACTTTGAGTTATGTATGAGGAGCACGATGGTGTAATGGCTAGTGCGCTATGTTTGTCAATTTGTTACCGGAACTTTGTCGATCGTTCCAATGGATGTACCTACCACATGCACATCGAAGATTAAATAGTTTCTCTACAAGTCGTAGGCACTCCATGTATTATGACCGATGAACGTCTTCATAAAATAATTATGTTACACTTAAGAGCCGGTTTTTTGATGCATAGTTAACGCAAGTTGTTAAAAATTATTACTAATGGTCAAATATCAGACTGATATTTAACCATTAGTAACATTAGTAACTAAAATTGTTACTAATGGATAAATATAAGTCTGATATTTGCCCATTTGTCCATTGCCGTGTGGTGACGGCAGAGTAGAATACAATTGTCACCACCCCAAATCTCTCCCGTGGGTGTCGTACGAGGCGACTAAGGATAAATCAGTGATGAGGAATGGGCAGCAGTGTTCCTCTTATACCACCTAGCAATGTACTGCGACACTTTTGTGCCCGATATATGGCAATAGGCTCGCCACCTATTACATGGGACCTAACATAATTGGCGAAACGTAGGTGCTAGTTCACCTCTGCCTACCCCTTCGGGGATATATGCGTGATTTATGTATGTATGTATATTTAAACATTAGTAACATTTTTTTACAATTGGTTGAGCTAACTATGCATAAAAAACCGGCCCTTAGTGTGACATTGCCGAGGTGAATCGTGCCTTAGATTATCGGAAGTAGATAACATTGAATCTGCATATATGTACTTTGTAAGTCGCTATGCTAACGTCTTCAATAAATCATCTTGTCTGCCGATATATTAGCTCCGTAACAAAAGTAAGATTTATTACTACCTCGATCACATGAAACCAACATAGGTACCGTGTCATTTACCCACAGAACAGTTTAGGCGGAACACAGTGGAATGAATATTTTTGTTAAAAATGTTGTAGAAAGTGTCTCCCATGCTAGCGAGGCAGTGAAAAAATTACCTTGAATGTGCCTGACCTGACTTTCCCAAGAGAAATCATAAAAGTTGAGTATAGAAGATTGACCTGTGTGTAAGGACATTAGGGCACGCGAATGGTGGAAGGCAAGCCACCAAACCCTGCAGATCCAAAGATCCCGAGTCACTATGCCATCAAACATATATATTGTTATGCAAAAACTAAAATAGCTACGTTATTTTAGCCTACAAAAGACTCTACAAGTAGAAACGTATTCTACGAACGTGCGCCGAGAATCGAGAATAAACGCGTCATCGAAAGAAAACGTGCAGGTTTGTACAGAGGGGTGGTTCAGTTTTACCTATGACGTTTCAACCTATGACATACCTCAGGGTTGTTCCGTTTTAAACTTATGATGTATCATCCTACGCATGATGTTTACTAACCTATGATGTTTCATCCTATACATGGCCATGTAGTGACGGCAGAGCAGAATACAATTTTCACTACCCTCAACTCTCCCGTGGGTGTCGTTCGAGGCGACTAAGGGTAAAGACAGCGAGTAATGACCAGCAGCATTCCTCTGATACCACATAGCAATATACTGCGATTTATATACCCGATATTGCCATACAATAGGCTCGCCACCAACCCCTTCGGGGATATAGCTGTGATTTGTACCTGTATGTATGTTTCATTCTACGATATACCATAGTGTGGTCCGTTTTTAACCTATGACATATTTACTTTAGTGGTTAGATAAAGTGATAGTTAACTAACTATTAAGTTTCCACTGACAAAAAATACAGACCTAGGGCAACCTGCATTTTAGAACACACACACACACACACACAAAACAAGCTTAGTAAAACCATACACTGGAAATACCCTGAATTTTTTATATGCTCTCTAGAGAAATTTAAGTAAATCCACAATATATCAACCAGCAGTGACATCAGCAGCACCCGAAAAGTGAAATAATGTTAGCCCTGCAATGATAAATCATTAATGTCTAAAAATTGAAGGTGTTAGTATCTTAGCCGTGTGGTGACGGCAGAGTAGAATACAATTGTCACCATCCCAAATCTCTCCCGTGGGTGTCGTACAAGGCGACTAAGGATAAATCAGTGATGAGGAATGGGCAGCAGCGTTCCTCTTATACTACCGTCCTGACAATGTACTGCGACTTTTGTGCCCGATAAATGGCAATAGGCTCGCCACCTATTACATGGGACTTAACATAATTGGCGAAACGCGGGTGAGAATTCACCTCTGCCTACCCCTTCGGGGATATGGGCGTGATTTATGTATGTATGTATGTATGTTAGTATCTTTTTCTTGCCCTATTCTTAGTTTATGTCTGGGATCGGCACATTATGTTTCTTCTTCCATTAATATCGGGCAGACGTCACCAAGCCATCCAGTCCCTTTTGATTCATATAATCGATCACACCGGAAAGGTGCTGAATAAACAGAAACGTGATAAATAAATAGAAACGTGATGGAAAGGACCATGTCGAGATACCGGTGAACGGAAAGAGATGATTGGGATGACAAGATTCCAATACATACTGCCAAGGTTTTGGCTTAGGTTTTCAGCCCGCCGCCTGCCTGACACTAACCCTCTTTGGGTATTCTGTTGTTTGTGGTATGCCTTTTGTCATTCGGGTGACCCAAGGTGCGAGACACGATGCAAATCAAGTGCAAATTGGTCGAAACCAGGCAATGCCACTAAGTCAACTTTTAGAGCACCCGAGGTGAGTCGGGACCTACGTTATTTTTTCGCTCCCAGGCTAGCATGGAAGACTAAATTTGTTAGTATAATAATTATACAAAAGGTACTACATAGTTATCTACACAATAGAGTTTATCATCTTATTCTTAGCTACAATACAAGTAATTGGTTCATTATATCCTTAGAACGTGACATTTGCTTTTGTACAAAGCCAACAGATGACAGCTCAATGAACCAATTAGCAATATTTGATATAATTTTCATTACTCAACAACTCTACTTGGTTTGAGTGACTGTTTTGTGACCTAGTTTTAGCAGTAACTAAGATAATAAAGACAGATTCCTTTCGGACACAGAAGGGTAAAATATCAGTATATCTTATAAATTATTATATTTCATACATTATCTAGACGTTAAAGAGCATTAATTAAGCACTTGTGTTAGGGATACTAGATTACGGACTAATTTTAATCCACATAATAATTAGTATTTACATATTTATTGGCAATAGGCTCGCCACCTATTACATGGGACCTAACATAATTGGCGAAAGTCCACCTCTGCCTACCCCTTCGGGGATATAGGCGTGATTTATGTATGTATGTAAATATTTATAATACTTTACATAAACATATAAATATGATGACTTATGTCTGTATTCATCACAAACATTTGCCCCTACCAGGCTTCAAACTCGGGACCGCTGACTAGTCAACTAAACAAGCCGTAACTACCAGATAGAATACCGTGTAGTAACCCCTGGCTCTCGTACAATGCGACAAAAGGTGTAATAAGCTCGGCTCTATTACATGGGGTATAACATAATTGGCGAAATGTGCTTGCTTCTTTAGGGATAAACTATCGTTATTTATCATCCTTCCATAGATGTCGTTCAGAAGTTTTGGTCAACTTTTAGATACATGATATTTTATAAATCTTGATCTATGTAAGGTGTCCTTAATTTTTTGGAAATTTATATAAGTGTTCTGCTCCTCTGCTAACTTGTTGTCTCAGTAAAAGACGACTAAGTACCTACTTTATAAAACAATAACATCTATGCACACTGGATTGCAATATCCATTTGAACATAATTATTTGTGTCATAATTCACACAATCCTCGTACTCTCTAACGACTAGAATTCATTCTAAGTACTCGTTTGCTCATAATATAATATAGTAATAGTGCGAAAAAATACAACTCAAATCGTCAGGTACGCCACTGATAAAAAGACTATTCATCATATATCTATTCACGTCTATTCATAATTATATATTATAGTAAAATAAAAACAGGCCTTATTAATAAATAAGGTTTAAATAAAGACTAGTTACTCCGTGTTTTGTCACTTTTAAAAATCACGTCTGTGAGACTAAGACAAAACGCGGGATAGCTGTACCATGTTTACTACCAGTTTATTAATAATGCGGAAAACATTTCCAATAATTAGGCTAACAAAATGTTGCATATTTGAAAAATCAATCAGGGGAGGGGAGGGCATTGTGGCGGCACAAGCCTTAAACAGCTCGAAACAAACGTTGTGCAAACTGTTAAATGGCTTGCTTTAGTTTGTTGTTAGTCGGCAAGTGACCTCCATACACACGCCACGCCATTTCTGTATGTGTTTGTGTGATGTAAACAAAAATATCAAAACCATTGATTTTCTTAAAAAAAAGTGAAATTGAACAGCAATCCTTTCTAAAACGTACTTGTGTACGTGGTATGTTCAAATCAAAGGTAAGATGCCGTAAGTTTGTATTTAATTTTGAACGAGCCGGTGGGACCTTATGGGGTATGGCGCCTGGGGCAAAGTGGGGCATCCCAGGATGTCCCTTTTTTATTATAGAAAAGTGCTTTGCCCCGTTTTAAAGAATGCTATGTTGTGATATATATATTTTTTTAACTTTTTTAGCCAACATGGTCCGAACATACAAAAGAAAGACTGAACAGCATTCATGGTCTGTGGACGCTTTGAAACAAGCTGTAGGATCATTAAGTTCGGAGACATTTCTCCGGTGACAATACTTTAGACTCTAAAGTCATAAGTTTAGAGTAACGAAACTTTATTTCGTGATCTCTGATTTCCGTTCTTGTACTGAATTTGTTATGCTAAAGTGTTGTTGTTATTTTCATTTTTTTTGAAACTGTCGTTACGTTGCTAAGAAATAAAACTATTTCGTTTGGAAGTTGTGTTTCGTTCCCTATTATGACCACCCCACAATGCCCCACAGGAGATCCCACAGGAGACCCCACAGGAGATCCCACTTTACCTCTATGCACGGGGCATAGCTTGTCAAATACCTTTTTTGATTTAAGTATTTACATCTCATAGATTAATTACGTTATCAACTTAAATGTATCTATAGGCATTCGCAATTAATAAAGCTATGATTCTATGTTAATTTTTTTTATTTATCACATTATTTTAGTATTTAGGGATGTTTAAACGTTAAGTACCACTATGCCCCTAACTACTATGCCCCCCCCCCTACCCTACAACTATACAAAATAATTAACCCTGTATATTGTTTTGTACTTTATATATAACTAAGGTTGTCAGCATATACTTCATCTGTATATTATCACACTCTTTAGACTATATTTGATACCGTGTCTGTAAGAATATTATATCAAAGAAAAATTATTGTTAAAACGACTGGTGTTGTGTTGTATTGTGGTACAGGGTGAATCGAAACACAAATCTTGTTCGAAAAACATATTTGTATAAGTTTGGTTATAAGTGATTAATAACGTTAAGTTATTGAATAAAATATTCTAATGAAAGTTTGATTTTTCTGAGTTCTAAAGTATTTCATGCTTTTATAAGTTACAAAAGTAGAAAGTATAAACAGAAGTAGTATATTAACCACATTTTGCCTTCCATCGGACAAGAAAACCGCAGTACCTATAAACTGTACCTGTGTTGTCGACGTAAATAAGTCTATGATCTACCATTGAGTTATTTTATGCGAGTCTACCTAAGATCAAAATATTTGATTTTCAAATATTTTTTCGGTAGTTTTTTTCCGTTTATCGATTAACCTGTTTGCATGCCCTATATACCGAATAATGTTAATCTAACGTCCACGTGATGTCCCACGACGTTTACTTTAGTCATGTTTAATCGGTCATCAGTTGGGTGGGTTCATAAATATTCATGTAATACTATATTATTCAGTGGATTCGTAATTTATGCTGAATTTGATGATTGTTTTTCCATTCAATCTGAGGTTTGACGTGTTAGATTGTTTAGAAACAAATGTTTCAGATTAAATATGATAATACATTTTTAATACATGTGTTCAGAATTTATAGAACTACGCTTATAAAGCGTAGGTACACACAAATGCTTTTATTGATAAGTTAACTTGAATAAAACCCGACATTTTTATGTCAAACGTATAAACGACTAATAAAAAAATTATCTGCGTGGCAGCAGACGATATTCTTCAATACTTTTGAAAGACCCTAATATGCTATTTTTATTTTTCAAAAAAAGTGATCAATGTTATTTCTTTACATTTACTTTGAATACGATGAAAAGTCAATAGAGCATATTGAAAATAATTTATATTTTAAATACTATTACTACTAATATGATACCACTATTAATATTATTGTTATAGTTTGAGCTTTGGAAACCATTTTTTCTGATTTAACTGAAATTACATACATACATAAATCACGCCTATATCCCCGAAGGGGTAGGCAGAGGTGAACTAGCACCCACGTTTCGCCAATTATGTCAAGTCCCATGTAATAGGTGGCGAGCCTATTGCCATTTATCGGGCACAAAAGTCGCAGTAAATTGCTAGATTGTACGAGTATAAGAGGAACGCTGCTGCCCATTCCTCATCACTGATTTATCCTTAGTCGCCTTGTACGACACCCACGGGAGAGATTTGGGATGGTGACAATTGTATTCTACTCTGCCGTCACCACACGGCAACTGAAATTAAATATAATTTATTTAAGTCTAATAAACTACAGCGTACATTAGGTTATTGTTACAGTCACAGGGTATTTAGTGTTCATACATGCTAATTTTCAAATATTCGTTAACAGCATCACTGAACTTGATACTAGGATACCCTGAGCCCTGAAGACCAGCACCTAAGCAGATGAATTAGTTTTTCCTACTATTCAGATTTTTAGCCATGTTACTATTTTCTTTATGCATATGGCTTTGCCATGAAAGTATAAAGCCATAATTAATCAAAGATAATACTCAAATGAGATTTGTCTAACGAACTTCATGGAAGAACGTGATGAATCAATTTTAAACTGCGCTAGTCTCATAGATAGGATGAATTTTATCCAAAAGTCATAAGACGGAAAAGTGGATACGTAAAAGATAATGTATATGCCGGGAATAAAGTTTAATTTGGTTTACATCATGATACTAGCCGGCAAGTAGGTCTAGTCGCCGGTTGGCCGTCACACCGCCCTTGCCCTTGTTTGGTCAGGTTGGATCTAGCTATGCCACTTACGATTTAATTTATACGCATTTTTTTAGTAAATATTAAACCATGAATCATGTCGTTACATATTAAAATTAATAAACCGTAGAAGTTAGAAGTGAAGCGGCAAAATTTACGGTTTTCCAAGTCTGATCTAAATCTACATGCATACATAAATCACGCCCATATCCCCGAAGGGGTAGGCAGAGGTGAACTAGTACCCACGTTTCGCCAATCATGTTAGGTCCCATCTAATAGGTGGCGAGCTTATTGAGCTTATTACCAATTGATTGGGCACAAAAGTCGCAGTACATTGCTAGATGGTATAAGAGCAACGCTGCTGCCCATTCCTCACAACTGATTTATTAGTCGCCTTGTACGACACCCACGGGAGAGATTTGGGGTGTTGACAATTGTATTTTACTCTGCCGTCACCACGCGGCAAATAATATATAAATTCCTTTTTTGAAGAATCATTTTATAAAAACAAATTTGAAGTACCTAAATGAATCCCAAAATCATTACCGTAAACAATTATTCTTGTAAATTTTCCATTTGAATGAAAATTTATTTTAAATCTAGATTGGTGATTGAAGCCCTTTTCTGATTGCATGAATAAATTGTGTCTCATTTTAGGCAAACTAAAATTTCCGTTGTAATAAACCTGTATTAGGTTTATTTAAATATTTTTTTACATATTTATTAACTGATTATTTTATGTATAGATTAGTTTCAAACTTAGATAATGGAAAAATTTTAATAATGTTAAATGTCAAGAGACATCAATTATTAATAACGTACAATGCACTATGCAATGCAATGAAATATGCCAATTTAAGGTATACAATTTTAATTCATTAAAAATTAACAATAAAACATAGAATTCTATGCATCCTAGTTACTTGAAATAGCTCAGTGAAAATACCAGGTGGATTAGAGTCTTATGGCCACATTAAATTTAAAATAATATCAATTAGTATCCTTCTTACGTTTAATCTTGAAAAAGTGTAAAATTTATGTCTAATATTTTTTTTAACTCAAAATGTTGCAAGATCGTTGCAATAGCGGGATGTACCTGGAATTGTGTGTTTTCCTGTAATATATTTTAATGTTTAGTGTTTTGCCGTGTACAGTACACGTTTCATGTTGTTGGAGGTAGTAAACACAGGCTTTTGATTACTCTTCTAACAACATAATATTATGACTGTTATGTTTTATATTTTATTAAGGGTCTGTTTCACAATCGACAAGTAAGTTCGAAGTAGCTTACTTTGCAGTTCAATTGACATATATTTCATATTACAACTGTCAAATGATTTGCGAAGTAAGCTACTTATAACTTACTTGTCGATTGTGAAACAGGCCCTAAATGTATTACTGTAAATAAGGAAGTAGCATTCCTAAGCCACCTTCATCTTCTTTCTGCCCTTAGCCCGCTCTATGTGGGGTCGGCACCACATGTTTTCTTCTTCCACTTCTCTTTATCCTTCACCAATTTCTCATCCACTCCTCTCACTATGAAATCCTCCTTTACATTATCCATTCATCTCTACTTTGGTCTTCATAGCCTTCTACGCGAATGATAGTATATTACACGGGACCTAAAGGAAGCTCTTCGAACCCAACTGTGAAAGAGAATATAGTGAGAAACGTGGATAAAGCGTAAACTGTTACATATACATACATTATAAATTATATATCTCCAAAGGGGTAGGCAGAGGTGATTTAACAGCCACTTTTCGCCAATTAAACTAGCGGAAGAAAACAGAATGTGGAGGATAAAAAAAGGTTTTATGGAGAGTCGAAAGCCAGGATTTGTTTTTGAGAAGGCAAATATTGAAATTAAAAGAACGTCTGTCCAATATTCGATCCACTCGTTATGACCAAAACAGGCTTGTAGCCGGTTTTCTCTAAAAGCGTCATTAATAAATATGATTTATATTTGACAGGCCTTTAAAGGTTTATCCTGGAAACTAGCTTAGTAATGACACGAAGCGGACGTGATAAATCCTTCGCATTTCCTTGACGTGGGTCGCCAGGCCATTAGAAATATTATTTTGTTTTTGGAAAAAAAATCTTTGAAATAAGCGATGTGCAATCCATCACCTATTGCAGTGGAAAACAAAATGAATCGTATATTAGTTATTTGTTTTGTTATTTGTTTTTTCGCGAGCTCAATTTTGATGACCGAGCTAGCGAAGAAGGATTCTTAAATTAGAATCCTGAACGTTAGCGAGGGAATCAAAAGAGCACGAGGTGAAAAATCTTAGCACTTGAGTGCAACACGTAACTTTTCATCCCCAAGCGAGGAAATGTGGCTAAAAGCCAAAAATAAAATTGACAATCACATTATTAACGGTTTCAGTCAATTCTGTTTTCACCCAGATACTTCCACAACAGACACCCAGACACACCCACAACATCCACCCATCCTTCCACTACTTATGTATGTTTGTTTATGCATGGTTATAAAATATAAGTATATAATTAATTTTGAAGGTTTATTTATACGTCTTAATTATAGATTTTTGTACTCTCAGCATAAGATCATTTATATTGGACTGCCCTGGACGCTTTTACTATTTGCAAATAAACTGTAAGTATGTGAATGGGCTGTGCTAAACGTTTTCAGAAAAAAACGCTATCCTATTCTGCTATGTATTACGTAGATGAAATATCCTATAAAATTTGACTCTGGTCTGTTTTTGATTGAGGTTACGCCAATCTTGTTTCTACCTATCTTTTACAAAGAAGGGTCTTGACAGTATAAGCCAGGTCTAGCTTTACAGGCATGGAATTTGGCACTAACTATTTTGAGTGCCTGCAAAATCTAATTTATAGTTTCGTGCTGATGTTTGGTGTACACGTGATTATTAGGATGTTTTTTTTATAAAGATTATACGTTGGAATGCTTTTTTTTAAACCTATAAAGTTTGAACGATTTATGCACACTCCGGTGTAGACAGACAGAAGACAATCTTATGCTAAAACGACTGGCTAGCGATTTTATTCTTTTTCTACACTTTTTTGCTGAAAATACTATGTGCTCTTAAGAATTGATATTTTTGTTGTGAGATAAATTCTTCCACTGCTGGAACAATTGACGTACCGAAAGAGCTAGAGTATAAAAATATAGATTATTATAAATTCGCAGTTCTTTTAGACAGATGAATTGATAAACAAAATAAACGAAAATGCCGATATGCAAAATATTTAACTAAGAGTGCGTTAGACTTTTATTAAATATTCACAAGTTGTATTAGTAGCTTCAGAATTTTCAAGGAATATTTAACTGAATATTTATTGAGCGCATGGTACGTTGTCAAGTTAACTTAATGTATCTTTTATATTGGAGCAATATTATTTTCGTCCCAGTACATTACATCACCCACTGCTTAATATTGATGACCGAAACTTACCGGTTGACTTGGAAAATAATCCTTTTGACTGAAAATGTATAGGTAAGAAAAATATGGACAAAACTTTCTTACTTTATCAGCATCAGCTATTAATACACACAGTGTGGATGACAGTTTTTTTTTTCAACAAAATGAAAAAATGTCAGCTACAATGCGCAAATGAATGAAACGATTTACTGATTAATGTGAAGATATTTGTATAATATACAAGATAATATAGAAGAAATTTGTATAAGATATTTGTATTGAAACAAAAACCAATTACCAATAAGGTAAAAAATATATACACACATACATAAAACACGCGTATTTTAAGCGTATTATAAGAATTAACACCACATTTCTCTAAATATAGTAGTTAATTCGAAACAATACTCATCCTACTGCACTAACGATTTTAACAGAAATCCAAAACTGACAAACTGACACTAGAATTTGGGTGCTAATTTGAAACCGAAACAAGTTTTATACAAAACATTGTACTGCAAGAGCAGTCCCTGTATGTTGAACTTTAGCTAAATGCTCGAGTAGTCAGCATATGGTAGACCTAAGGCCTGGGGGCCTACCGCCTATCTCGATTGCCGATGATAGCATATTGCAATGCACTGCTTACGGCTATAGCAGCCATCCTGAATTTTTAGGCGGCACGGATTTTGTGCCAAATTCATACAAAATCATTCGTTCAAAGCTATCGCTTATAGTTTAGGTACATTTGGTGCGAAATGACAACATGACGTCATAAACTATAGCTTTTGCTTTAGCAATCAAGTTAGGCGGTAGGCCCCCTGTTTTACGGGTTCCTGATATGCTTTATCTATCCTCTCATTTACAATTTTTAAAATAAAATAATCTGAAACCTGTGAAAATGGTCGCATGCCAATAATTGAATTTTAACACAGAAGTAGATCTTCTGTTATTTTTTACCACAATAAACGATTTGTATTGTGAGACAGTATTGATTACAATGGACACTATCTACCACGAAATAGCATTGTATTTTAACACTTGACAGGTAGAGTCCTTGTCACTGACAGGTTTGACTAAAATTAGATAAATCTTAAGCACGAGTGATATCGCGTAGTAATTTATCTTTGTAGTAACGCGAGGTTACAGGAAACAAAAACTCATACACAAACAAAAAGCAAAGGGATGGTGACCGATAATGACGAAGTTCCTCTATGATATGCTCAAAGAGGCAATTCATTGTATTAACTTAATAACCCACAACAGGGAACCCTAATCCTACCCTAACCTCAAATTATTTCGGTTCGGTGCTGTATGCCTACTCTCATACTGATCTAAGATTTGTTACAGTTTTTTAGTCGAAACCTCAAGTTCCAATTTATATGACGAATAAATTACAGTTCAAACCGATTGGTGGATTTTGAACAGTTTGGCATAGACTGTTGTGCCGTTGATGTACCGATTAATAATTTCAATATGTATGTGCCAATGTCGCTGATCATAGCTGCAGCATATTGCGTTTATAAGCCTAATTTATGCAAACAACCCATTGCATTGGTCCCAAATTGGTTCCTATGGGCGCGCAGACAACGAGACATGACGTATACTCTTTCTATTAGGACAAGGCGGCAATAACGAAGACTGACTACCTTCATTCAAAATTGTATAAAGGTGACAAGTTGTTAACCTTCTTATTGAATGCATCCTATGCGTTCTGTGCAGTCACGTCACGCACGCCTTACTGCTTTTTCGTATTGAAATGTAATTTATAGTCAATAGTGACACTAAACAAATTAGCAGTAACATATAGAGACAAGGTTAGGTATTCAGGCACGGATATGCATACAACAGAGGCTTTATGATTCGGTTGTACGTGCCCCGCATTACCGAAATTTTACTACAATTATTATTACAATAACCACATCGGTTCCACACCGTGCACGGGCCATGTCGTACGTCATGACGCTCACAAATGGTGCATTAAACTTTATTGCTATGAAGTTACGTTTGAAAATTATATTAATAGCTTACTCACTGTTGGGCAATCAAGATCATTTATCCCTAAATCTAATTAATCTAATCTTGTATGAGGACTTCCATGGTGCAGTGGTGAAGCCGGTGATTGCGAAAATTACACAGACGACACTTTAGTTATGGATGGGTAAAATTGTATCAAAGCTAACCTAACCTAACCATTGCAGAGTGACCAAAAACATATTACCTATATCAAGTTCCTCCATGATTCAGAAGGTACTTAAAACCGTTGGCCTTGACTGTACCGTACCTATAGGTACTTTCCAACCAACACTGGGCCCGCGTGGAGGGCATAACCGATTCATCTTATATTCTTGCATTCGGGAAGCCTTTGGGGCCTTAGGGGTGATAAAAATATGAATGATATGAATTAAATGGGATTGGAAAGGATGACTTGATTACGTCGGACCGATATGAATGGAAGAGGAAACACTGCGCCAACTCCAGACAAACAGGGAATAGACGATGTTCCATTAAAATTGCACAAGGTTGCCCTAATTCCTAACTATCTAACTATCCCTAACTGTTGTTATAGAATGACTGCATAAACTTAGTTACTGTTGCATAAACTTAGCCGGGTGGTGTCGTCAGAGCAGAATACAAATTGTCACCACTCTTTCCAATCTTTCCTCTGACATCGTACAACGCGACTGAGGGCTAAACAATTATGCGGAATAGGCAGCGTTCAGAAATAGAGTAGGTGGTTATAATGTACCTAGTCTTATTGCATGAGATATATCACCTTTGCGAAGTATGCTAGGTGTTGATACAACTAGGCAGAGGTGTTCGGAAATAAATGGTGTACTTTGTCTACATTTTAATTCAACGTAAAACCTCTTTTCAAATGAGGAGTCAGAAATGAATTAGGTACTTGCGTTCGTTCGTGGACCTGAAACGTCGGCAAAGAGCGCTATCACCGTCAAACTAAATTAACATTCCATTAACACGAGGCGACTTTAGACAGTATTAGAACAATTCACCCAACAATTTCTGCTGAACACATTTTGTGAAGATGCTTGTTTGATTCGAATCTAATTGCATTTTAATTTGAGACCATTATTCATGCTTGAAATTGTTTGAAATGAAACTTTAGTGAGCTGTTGTGAAGTGATAAATGAATAGGGTCTCAATGGAGCAAGATTTAGCGATTGAAGGGGTTAAGTAACTTTCCCAAAGGGTATTAAATTATTATGGTGGGTCGAAAAGGACTTTAAGCAGTGTGTATTACTGTTCCATAAGCTATTAAAACAAGTTATAGGTATAATTATAAAAAATGGTCGATCAAAGATGTAATATAACTGGGTATCACCTTTCTTACCAATTCTGTTCGTATTAAGCCACGAGAGAACGCTGACAAATACGGTAACGAACAGCAGGCACCTACGTTAAACTGGGGAAATATTGGTCACAAGCGTAATTTATGTTTCATAGACGGCAAAAAAAAGAATTAGTATAATAACTCTGTTATGCTTTTCAGTCATCACGTTTTACTTTTTAAAAATGGCGATTGAAGGCTCATTTTCAATTCTCAAATATACTGCAATGTATAACATAATGTTAACTGTACCAAATAGTATTCGATGCTAGTTAGTAATGAACACACCGCAGCACATGTACGCAAACATGTAACATACAACACAGTTGTACTTTAATAATTGGTGGTTAATTGGATGGATCATCGAGAATTTTGCAACATAACATACCCCATTAAATCTTATTGTCTGTACAAACCAACAAAATGTTTTTTATACTACGCTTATACATAATATTAACAGAGAAATGCAAAATTAGTGGTTATGGGCAGGAATTATTGGTTTAATGGAATATTTGCACAACTATTTTATCCTCGACATTATACTATTTGTAGTGGCAAGAATTATAATTCATAGTAATAGAGGTGGTAGGGTTCTCTAACCTTTCTGAATTAAAACAGAATGGTAGACCATAAACTGTCACGGACTGATTGTGTACTGTGCATGTTTTACATGCATTCACTCACTCATACAATTACACCCACACACCCACCACATACTTACACAACCGATCGCCATACATTATATAAGATAAACGAGATGGGATTTAGAAATACTTCATTAATTCATAAATATATTTATAAATTTTATATATACTTTTACTCCGCAAGGCAGTTACACAATTGTTTATATCTAGAGATAATACTTTTGTATTACACTTTGCCATGCTATCCGTGAAATTGTTAACAATGCTCACAACATATATGAACGAAAATTGTTTTTTGTTAAATCAATTCTAGCCCCCATAAGACAGGATTACCTAGTTTGGGCGCTATCGATAATCTGTATTTTTGTATTCTTTTGAAAATATACGTTTCATTATATTTTTTATTATTATTTATGTTACCAGCAAACGTTTTAGTCTGATCACTCTTATTCATCTAGAATAATAACATGGCGTGAGAGAGACGTCTAGATTAAAATGATCGTAGTCTGCTTACAGGGTAGTTCTATTGCAACCGAAGTAAATTAAATTTAAGTGAATTTTGTAACCTTTCATAACTACTACTCCCCATTTTATAAGTAAAGCAGAAATTAGTGTTAATTGTGTTAGTTAAAGAAGCAACGTTCTTCAATTCCTAACATGTAACCAAATTTGCGGGTTGCTGGCATTGTTGTGCATTTTTATAGTTAAACAAAAACTCCAGTGTCCCAAATCTTGACATCATAATTAACTTGCAGGATCCTATAGTACCACATAGCGTTATACTGCACCTAAATCGTGCCGTATATCCGACACGATTTAGGTGCCGGATATATGGCAGTAGGCTTGTCCTCTAAAACATGGGACTGGAAATAGTTTGCGAAACGTAAGAAAAAATATGTATAATTATATGCTCATTGAATTAAAGATATAGCACAATTTAATTAATTGCCATCAGTGTCGTACTAAGCTACTAATGGTTTAACAGTAATGGAGAATGAGTAGCAGCGTTCACGTTATATGTATTTTATTCTATTTCTGTGTGTATTTCTTGACTAACGAATAGCTTTGTCATTGTAACTCGTATTTCGGTGACAAATACAAGGTCGCATTAATCGTGAGGTGAAACTTTGACGGATGCCGGATTAGCTTCGGCGGTTACAGTCGGATTTATCAGTGTAATCGCACAAAGCGACATAAAATATATATGCGGGTTTTTCAATGGGATATGCATCGTGACATTTATTTAAGTACCAAATACGATGACTTTGCCGTGTGGCCTTGTACGATTCATTTCATTATTGAGGTGATTAATGTTTTATAGGCTATTTGGTTTGGTTATTTTTACTGATTCAAATAGTAATCAGTGAATGGTATCAGTCTCTATTACTTGGAACTTTTTTTGTACTTTACTAAAGTAAAGTCGAAAATATTATGTTACATATTTATAGTCATCATCACTAACCCTTAAATGTCCTCACTTATAGGACACATGCCTTCCTTTTGCATGGAATAATATATCCCTATATAGTTGAAAGGACCATAATCCACCATCGGTCACCTATCTAATGATCGACCTTACAAACATTACTTAGTTTACGCAATCGCATGCCGAATACGCTAAGCTATTGAAACGTATAAGTGATTAAATGTTTCCGAAGGTAACAAGTGGATTTGAAAACACTTTTTGCTTAATGTATCTTGCAATTGTTATGGCTATTAATAAAGCAATATAAATCAGGCAGGTGGTGAGGTGTACGCCCACATTGCAGGTATATCTACGCTTCAATATATAGGTCAGCATTTATAGTATATTAGCAACAAAAATTGACAATTTCAAAATTTAAAGCCATGCTCTGGTTAGAAAGTACTGCCACATTTTTATGTTTTTATATTATATATTATGATAGCCCGTATAAAAGATAATAATTACGAGGGGGGGGTCAATAAGTCCGTGACTTTTGGAATAAAACACAATTTTTTGATAAATACGAGGGCGGGTCAATAAGTCCGTGACTTTTAGAATAAAACACAGATATTTTTTAATAAATCATTTTAATTTTCAACGAAGTCTCCCTTAAGCTCTATACACTCTGTCCAACGCTTCTCCAATTTTTTTATCCCTTCCAAAAAATATGATTTGTCGAGGTTCAAAAAGAGGTTCAATAAATTCAAAAAGTCACGGATATATTGACCCGCCCTCGTAAATCATTTTATTTTTCAACGTAGTCTCCCTTCAGCTCTATACACTTTGTCCAACGCTTCTCCAATTTTTTTATCCCTTCCAAAAAATATGATTTGTCGAGGTTCAAAAAGAGGTTAAATAAATTCAAAAAGTCACAGACTTATTGACCCGCCCTCGTAAATCATTTTATTTTTCAACGTAGTCTCCCTTCAGCTCTATACACTTTGTCCAACGCTTCTCCAATTTTTTTATCCCTTCCAAAAAATATGATTTTTCGAGGTTCTAAAAGAGGTTCGAAAAATTCAAAAAGTCACGGACTTATTGACCCGCCCTCGTATATAAATCTTCTCCTTCTCCCTGCCCTGTTCACAGTCTTTCTGGGGTCAGCGCAGTATGTTTCCTCTTACATTCATATCGGTCAGACGTCATCAAGCCATCCGCTTTTGATTCATATCATCCGTCACACCGTAAAGGTGCTAGTGATGAATTAATGTATAGAAAAGAGACGGAACGGACCATGTCGAGAGACTGATGAACGGAGAGAGTGATTGGAATGACAACATTCCTCAAGGTTTTGGCTTAGATTTTACAGCCGGCCGCCTGCCTGCCACCAACCCTCTTTGGGAATGCTGTTGTTCGTAGTTTGCTTATTTGGTGCCTAAGGTGCTTATTGGTCTATACCGAGCAATCTCCCTTAGTCAACTTTTACGACACCCATGGGATGAGTCGGGGCTGGCTTATTCTACGTTATTTGTTCGCTCCCAGGCCAGCATAGAAGACCTATAATAATTATATAAATAATATTGAATTAAAAAAATTTAGAATATTATGTTTTCTGGTTAAGTATAAGAGCCTTGGCTCCACATTGGTTGAAGCATTGTGCGTCTTATCCCTATTTCAGTTGGACATACAGTTTTTCAATAATTTTGCTAGATTAATCCTTTTATTGTCATGACGTAAAAAAGGACAACTGATTTATAGACATGCCTACATAAATCCCGTCTATTAGGGGCGGATTGACACTCACTTTTCCCCAATGTTAGGACCCATATGTGATTGCGGGCGAACACAATCAAGCCAATGTCACGTAAATTGAGATCCGTTAGATACAAATATTAAACGTTCATAATGCTACCTACCTATTGTATATCTAATTTTATTTTATTATTTAGTATATAAGGTTTGGAGCGCATTGTAAAGGATGTCTATGGTATTTTATTCACGTTAGTTAGCTTATACAGGATCGGACACATGAACACAAAAATTTATTAACAAAATTAACCTTAAAGTTTTCAATATAATTATTTGTATTTAATTGGTCCAGTTTTAAGCCTAAGATTAAATACAGTTTACAGCAATGAAATTTTTCTCTTACTGCCGCACTCAGAGACGTCCAATAACGTTAATGAGTACTTTACGTCAAAAAATGACAATGCAAACCTAGTCGCTATTCTTGCCGGGTCTATGGTCTAGATCTGAATGAAAATTTTTGACATTAAATACTTATTAAAGTTAATTGACGTCTCTGAGTGCGGCAGTTAGATTGATATCAAATGATTAATTTTCGTTTATGAAATGTTCCTAGCATGTCTTTGGTCGGTGCATTTTGTTGACTAATACGACTGTAAGAGCATCAGACACGATTGTAAGAGTAGCTAGCTCCCTTTGCCCTCGTAATACGAGAATCAGAACGGAAAATAAAGTGACGTTGTTATGTGCACCAAAAAAGTATTTTATATTTTGCTTTATTTTTCTTTTTACGTCGGCGCGGGTCCTTTGGATCTAACAATAATTTCTTTTGTTTCCTTTCTTCTTTCCCTTTCGTTTTTTACAGTTTCATCCCTCAGGGAAAATACATACTTCTTTTAGAGTCAATTATAAATTAATTGTCTTTGGAAAAGCAGTCTGTATAAAAAGTAAAGCGTTGTTAGAAGCCATGACGCCGCGGGCATCAAACAATTTCGTGCAGTTATTTTCTTCAATTTAAGAATTTAGGGAATGTGTTGCCTCCAGATAGGAGTAAAACGCAGTAAAACCAAAGCTATATGCGATTGTTAACTAATGAAAGAGTACTTAGGCTCCTTTCATTCTTCGGCGTGTCGCCGGTCGCGTGCGAACGCGACGTTTTTTGTTGGCGTGGCTTTTTTTTATGAACACCTGTAAACTATGGTAGGAAAAAACAGCATCAGCGCAATTTTGGAATTAAATTTCCGGTATTATCTAACCAAATTAAATCATGTCCGTTGATTTTGCAAAGTCGAAAGAAATTACTGGCCAATCACATCTATGATTTAAATAAAACGTTAAAAATATCAATAGAATATAACACAGTCACCCGCCCGGATGAAATTGAAAATTATTATTGCTTTACTCAACATAGATGACAACTAACATTTATAGATTCCGGTGCAGTATAAAAAAGCGTCACGTGTGTTTGATGCACACACAATGAAAAGCATTGTATACTCTTTGGTAATGCGCGTAAAGTACGCAGGCTCTCACCCTACGGGAGGCGCGGTTTGCAGGCCCACATGCCACCATAATTTGTAGCAATTTTTCTGACCAATTTTCACTTTTAGGCTGGCCGCAGACGTTCGGAATCCGTATTAGGTTTTCGATTCAGAAATTCGGAACTTGAATGATGTGCTTACATACAAAATGTTCAACAAGGCGCACACAATTATTATTATTCCGAACGGCATAAAAACCTAACGATCAGTTAGGTGCCTAGTATAAAATTCCGAATAAAAAAATTACCGTTTGCACTAGTCTTACGGAATTCCGAATCTAAATTCCTGATTTGGAAACCTAAAGCGGATTCAAAACGTCTGAGGCTGGCCTTATCACCACACATATTAATTCTAATTTTTTCATCTACAGGTGAGGTCATGGACATAATGGCACTAGTGGGTTCAGCGGTGAACTTCGTCCTGTACTGCAGCATGAGCCGGCAGTTCCGTTGCACGTTCACCCGACTGGCCAAGAAGGTTCTTCCCCTCCCAAGACCCAACGAACAGCCACAGCCCAAGAAGGCGTAGCGGTCACAGAACGCGACCGTTTCGGTTGCAAACCTTTAGGACAATCGTTGAATATTAAAGTAAGTGACTGTGAAAACTAGTGAAATATTTCGCTATATACATAGTGGACAGTGAACTAACGCATTCATTTACGAACAAATAGTTTAACGTGACATAGTGTTTTTTTTTAATTGTAATAGAACATTGTAACTTAACAAAAAGTATATAGGTACGTATATAGATAAAACAAAATATGATAGTATTTGTTATCTGATGTCACTATGCATACTTCGTTTGTAGGTTAACGAATTTACACGTGGTCGAGAGGTGTTTTCAATTATTATTGTAAATTGGCTGGTAAATAGCAAATACAATTCTATAGATTCACCGTGATACTTGTTTATGTTAGTGGCAGCGCTTGGAACTTGTGACCATAATAAAAGTGTAATTAAAACTGATATCTGACTATATAATGCAGAAATAGAATGAAATAAGATTAGCTAATATATTTGTATACCAACTGTAATTTAACTTTCTCGCAGATATTGTAGTTTCAGATTGAGATGAAAATTGGAAGTTTGTTAGCTTGAATTTAATTATGTTTAAGAAAACATTGAGAAAGGGGTGCTTCGTTTTCGTCAATATTGGAAGAAAGAGAACTTAATATATGTATATAGTAAATATTAGCCCCTTTATTCATAAAACTAAATCAAAAACTTAATTTTAAATACTTCGTCTCTTCTGTCAAGCCGTTTAACGCTGTGATTTAGTTTAAACAGTGTTTTAAAACTTATTTCTTTTATTAATATGGGGGTGACATTTAAATGATACATACGTATATTAATTACGCCTATATCCCCGAAGGGGTAGGCAGAGGTGAATTAATACCCACTTTTCGCTAATTAAGCTAGGTAAATTAAATGACGAACCAAAATAATATTCAATTCACAAGCTGTTACCTTAATTTGATAATTTTTGCATACTTAAGTTAGCACTTTACATATCACTTCAAGATGATTACGCACCTCAAACTTTTACTAATCCGCTGCTGGTGCCTTCCCTATCTATGGAAGAATATAGGGAGAATGGATTAAAACCCATTATATGTAACTGATCTGCCCTCTGCGAATTGGTATAAGTTTTTAAGACTCATGCAGCCAGGTCCAACGTCTTAACGTGCAATCTCGGAGAATCTCGAAATAATTTGTTTTTGGTCACCCATCTAATAACCGGCCTTAGCGAATATTCCTTAGTTTACGCAATCGCAGGCCGAGCACACTGGCCACTGCGCCATCGAGCTCTTCAATTCAATTTCGCACCTTATCACCTACGGTCACTAGGAGTACGATGTAAGTATTCCTCAAAAGCTCTAGGTTTTGTTAATTTTCTCAACGATGCAGTCTAGTCGCGGAAATTGATTTATCTCGAGCACAGAGTTCGAGCTTGCGTCGAACTACTTTGAAAGCGTGGTTCCGATAATTACTACTGCTCGTGGTTTCCATGAAACCACAAGAACATTATGCAATTATAGTTCACGTTTGTAGGCAGAAAATTCAATTTGTCGGGGTTAAGAGAGTTAAAGAGAGACTTTTAATATCTAACTACTAAAAATATAAGGTGTGTATTGGTTAAAAATACATTTTACTCGTGTATAAATTCAAATCTTGTCCAGAAATAGATACAGGATGCTAATCAATTATATTGTCTTATTTAATCTGTACTTAGGGAGCTGTTTTAAAAACATATTAAGGGCATTTATAGATAAATATTCACTTGTTTACGTTAAATCCGGGTACATAAATTATTCACGAATAAACACCATAAGTACTACTCCGCAAATGTGCGAAAATAGTTCGCGATGGTATTGATACCTGTACGAATGTCTCATGGAATGATTTGCCAGAGGAAGAGGCGAATAGCGTGCATGAATGTCTATGTAATGCCGCACTCAGAGACGTCAAATAACGTTAATGAGTTCTTAACTTCAAAAAATGATAATTCAAAACTAGTCGCTATTCTTGCCGGGTCTATGGTCTAGATTTGAATGAAAATTTTTGACATTAAATACTCATTAAAGTTAATTGACGTCTCTGAGTGCGGCAGTAAATCCGATATGAAAAATATGGAACTGGCCCTGGAATATTAAATTTCATGATTCAATAGTAAAGTCTGTTTCAAAAGTTTCGAACATTTTATTATATCTTATGGTTTTTGTATTGAAACTTTTGCAAAAAGCTTGTTCCAATGAAATATTAGTTAAACAGAGTTTCCGAAATATCAACAAAGTTTAAAAACGGAAATTATTGTCATGGCGAAGTTCAATACTCTTTTGATCGATGCCTATTGTTTCTGCTCAAAATCAGATGCGTATATAAACATTTTGGGCCTTAGTTGCGAACACAATACTTTAAATTATTATTATAGTTACCTATTTAAATTAATATTTTAATTAAAATCCTTAATTTCCCCCTGACGAATAATAGTATAACAGGTACCAAGTGGATAATGGGAACTAAAGATCATTATGATTTATTTTTTCTGTAAAATAAAAATGTTGTGTGAGTTTTCTGATTTTCTAAAATATTTCTATAACAAAAGAAGAGGGTACTTACAGTAATCCCAGTGATAAATTTTTCTCTTATTTTATTTTTTTAAACCATGTATGTATGTAATGCGTAAAAGCCGTTGACATATGTAATATTTAATAAGTGAAATTGTGTGAAAGATTAAAATCGTATGGTGGCGTTTGAGTTTGCATTATTGAGTTTGCATTATTTCAGTCAAAGTTAAGACGTTGATGACGGTTGACACGCGAGGGAATGCAGTCCCACATAAATTAATGACGCGGGTTCGCAATTCAGTTAGATTAAGAAAGCGTTTTCCAAATTGTTTTACTAGTTCGTAAATAATTCAATGTCTTAGGCCCTCATTTATTATTATTTTTCTTATATGAAATCGTGTTGTCAGTATTTTATGTAACTTTAATAAGTAGAAACAATACGCGCGATGGTTATAAAGGGAGGAAATTAACATGAAATTCTAAAAAATATTTCTAAAGATGCCAAGTTTAATGTTCAATAAAACTTCTCCACAATCTTAATTAGTATCACAGGATACTTGTATCTGAATAGAGAACTAATTTAGGCTAATTTAGTTTGCAACTACTAAGACGAAATTTGTAAACTCGGTAGCGATTAGGCACAATTATGATAGAAAGCTTCTCGAATTATTTTATTCATATATTTAATGGAACAAATGTAAGGTTGTATTTTTGTTTGAAAATTTTTATTATAAAGGTACCTATTTAAATTATTACAATAAAAAAGGCCATAAAAATTTCAAAATCTTTTTGTTATGATGCTGGAATCGCCGCACGCAGCCAAGTCTAGTAAGCAGCCGCCCTGATCACTGAGGACGCGGGTTCGTTTCCCGCATCAGGACAATAATCTTTTATAATCTATTTTACTTTGTAAATATTTAAGTATTTATTTGACACTCGAATAATGATTTTAGAAAGGCCAGACCTCGATGACTTTCGTATTAAATCAACGTCCTTATTAACAGCGTCAATGTAATTACAGTAACTATGGCATACGCACCTTTGTCACCAACAGTCACGTTCCAGCCATTAGTAATGCTCGTTAGTTAATAATATGTCTTAACCAGCACTGTTTTAGATCCCGTTTTAAATGTCATTTTGTTACGACAGCAACTGAACATAAAAAGGACCTAACATCAGCTTCTTAGCCGCTCATTTGTAACAAAAAAAGCTTAAGCTTTTTGAAAACAAAAGAGGTCGCATCTTAGCAAAGTCAACAGCGCGTATAAACAGCTACTGCTTGGAAATAGGAGTCAATTTTGAAAAGTAATGTTAATATCGATGTGATGCCTACTGTACCCGACCCTTAACGGATCGAAAGATTATCGTCGGTCCCAAATGGTCGATCGGTAAGTTAAGAGGTCCTGCTTTACTGCTTAACGTGAAAGTATTGCCTTTCCATAGACGCTTAGTAAATGTGCGACCTACATGATTATAACGTTTTATTCTTTGTACTCACGCCACGTCCACTTGATTAGATTTCGTAGGTATTCAAAAACGTTGACTATAAAGCATTATTCGTTTATGGAAATACTCGAAATTGCAAAATTAGTTACAACTGTAGCCTAAACGGAATACAACATGTGTAATTATCAAATACAGCCAAGTTAATAAATACTACGAACCTGATAAAATGGCATAAATGGATTTAAATAATAGGTTCTGCGTTACCAACGGTCAACACTCTGCCAAGCTACGAGTAATCATGTTAATGTTTTGTTAAACAATGGATTACTTTTTGGGCCGTTTGGACAGCCTGTACTATTGTAGGTATGTAATTGACAAAAACAAACGTCCTTGTATTATACTAAACGAAATCAAACAAGTAAAGAAAAAAAGTGGGCTTTGTCAAAGTAACAATTTAAAAACGGTAACGAAGTTTGAAATCAACAAAATGTACTGGATTGTCTTTATATTATGCTGACCCCTAATCAGGAGTCAATAACAGTTTCATCCTTACTGATTTTTAATAAAGTTTAAAAACAATGAAAAAATTGCATACATTGCCTTGTTAAATGGTAATTGTTATTGTTTTCGCTATCTCAGATATATTTAGGTATCGTATAGCTGTAAAACGATTGCCACCTATCTGAAAAGTTATACGGAGGTGTGCTGAAACGTTTTGTTGGACGAATAAACGTTCTTTTTGCATCAGTTTCAGAGTCGGAAAAACTGCATTGTCTGAGCGGCTTTTTTTTAGTGTTACCACAAATGTTACCTATCAAATGCTATTCTGTGAATTAAATATATAATCACAGTGACGTCAAAATAAGGGGGCTGTCAGAGTCACGTGATTGAGTTCGTACATTTAAATATTGGGCAAGGTAGGGTACGTAGGTTAACAACATGTTATTACGGTCAACAACATAATGGACAAACACTTTGAAAATATTTTTTCTTTGCTTAATGTACTTGGTCTTTAACTGAATGTTGATTATTATTATATGTTCTTCTTTGCCATACATTACAAAAAGACAAATTAAACAATCTATGAATAAAAAGATAATTATAACGAAATTATATCGTCATTTAATATATATTACATATTGTACTATGTGGTGACGGCAGAGCAGAATAAAATAGAACCACCCCTAATCTCTTTCGCGGGTGTTGTACAAGGCGACTAAGGATTAAGACAGCGATGAGTAATGGGCAGCAGCGTTCTTTTTTTACCACCTAGTAATGTACTGCGAATTACATGCCCGATAGGCAATAGGTTCGCCACCTATTACATGTGACCTAACATAATTGGCGAAACGTGGGTATTAATAATTCACCTCTGTCTACCCTTTCGGAAAATAACATAAACATAAGCATAATTATTACAACCTTTTGTTTTACTTAAGAAAATACATCATGCCTTCAATAGCTGCTTATTCGAAATCAGACTCGAATGAAATAGGATTCTATTCAGGAATTGGAGACTCAATTAGGTACTTGGCGTAATTTGCCATAAACAAGGGATCGCGCTCGACCCGACCTATTCTTCTTAGAGCTTGCATTTTTGCCCTTTTATTCTTCTAAAATGTAAGAATTGCGAATATAATTATGATTACAATTATGGAGTAATACACAGTTGGTTGATCAAATGTTTTATTTTGTATTTCATTAATTATAACTTAGTATTCTGTACGTATAAAAATATTATACAAACATGCGAGGTGAACCAAAACTCAAAACAGGGCAAGAGGATTAAAAATATTATAATAATTAAAAAATTTTTTTGGGCCAAAAAGGAATGGAATGTATGGCCAAAACGATTTCTTTTATCCAAGGTTTATCCATGAGAAGTGTATGTGGAACAAATCATTAAATTACATGGGGTGCGACAACTGTATTCTGCTCAGCACTGCACGGCGCATTTTCGAAGTATTGCTGTCATTATAAAAAATTACTTAGATCAAACTATTCATGCATCTTCTTTAGTATCTTGCAGCTTCTTCAAAGGAAAAGTAATTATAGACAATGAGCGTTCATTTTCTACATCTCTTCGTCACAGAAAATAGACAGAGCAAAGTAAAAGATTAAACTATTCGATTTTAATTTCAACATTATATAAATGTTACAAAATAAAGATTAAATTTAAGGTATTTTGAAGTCGAATAAAAAATGAAACGCTCCTACAAGTTACCTAACATCGTTTAAGACAATATCCCGCTCCGCTGAAGTTGCGAGCCCAAACTTTTATTTTTGCGCTCAAAATCTTTTTACACATTCATTTGATGTAAAAATGTAAATTGCCATTACACCGAATAAAACACTTTCGGATTCAACTCACGCAGGTTATTTATTAAAATTGTTTCTTTGTTTTTACACGAGTTTTTTGGATTTACAATGAATTGGACAGAAAACTTTGCGAAAAATTCTGCAACAATTTCGTTTTTGCCGTGTTTTGAATTGGTTTAAGCGCTGTCCGCTATCCACAACATTACGTATTTCGTATCGCCAATTTTACCACTACGGCTGGATGTAGGCATGCAACACACAAATAAAAACAATCGCACTATTATTACTTCACAACTATAATAGGCAGCGCCGATTTTCTTCTATCGATCATTTATTCCTATTGCCATTCACGCACGATTTCCCTGTGCGTCGTTAACTTTACCACTATGGTAGACCACGGTGATTTTCCTTCTATTGACATCTTGACTATCCCATATAGCGTTACCATTGCAGGAACTTGATTTGGTATATAGAAATTTATAGCTAACACTCACCATATCCTACACATTGCTCATTTAACACAAGAGAGACTTAAAATGGGTTAAATTGTGTGTTCAAAATAATTATGATAATAATGTCTCATTGGTGTTTAAGAACCATACAGCGGTTGATACCTACATATTACGTTGCTAGCTATTTCTTTTCACTTTTTCACATTAGTTTATAGGTTTCTTGGTTTGAAATTGATATCGAAAATCTATTTTTAAGTGCCTTTGTCAGTTACAAGTTTATGGCGTGACTGAAGGTAATTTATTACAAGTAAATTATCGACGATTATTTATAAATCACTAATAACCTTAAAACCATTTGAAGATCTCATCAATACAAGTTACCTATACAGTAGGTATAGAATTTAGGTATAGAATTTAATTAAATAGGTTCGCTTCATATATTGTATGTATAAGGTACAAATGAGGTTATAAAAATTTTGAAATGTGTGGGCGATTACCGCATCAATACATACATTTTCTAAAATATTTTTGTTGGTGATTCGTAAGTTACTATTACTATGCAAAGCTGTTTATCTAAGGTATGTATTCTAATAACTTATAAAAGTATTGACTTGTTTATTCGTAAAGCATTGTTATGGTAACATTATTTATACAAACAACCTCATTACTTATTGTCCACTCCGACATCCGACATATACATAATTTGGAGCATCATACAAAGCGGAAGTAATCCTATCTATACCCCCTTGGGAATATTCCGCCGGGATAATAAGGTCGGATATCTATTACGCTACTGTTGTCGGCGGTCTCACTGGTATACGCAGAAACAATTACGAGATTAGATATTTTTGCACGTTATTAAACCACTCTGCAATACGTTATAATTGCCTAATCTAAGCAGTTATATTTTATGGCAGTAATTAAGTATGGTAAGTAACACAAACGTGATGTGGTAGGTAGCTCGACGTGCTCAAACGTCATCTCGTACGGATTAGGTCGATGATGACGTATTGGGCTTTAGCTCGGGCTGCGATTACATACACTTAAGAAATGTTTGTAAAGGTGACGGCAGACAGGAATACAACTAATTGTCACCACCGTACTTTCCCGGTGCCGCAGGTGTCGAACAAGAGTTGTAAAGTTGAATTCATTATTTGAAATGAGTGTAGTAAGTAGGTATATCAGAATGAAAAACAACATATTTTTACATCAATTTCTTCATTTTCTACATCTTCTCGAATTAAGATGTTATCTAGGAACGTGGCTGAACCCATAACTGCCGCACTCAGAGACGTCAATTAACTTTAATGTGTATTTAATGTCAAAATTTTTAATTCAAATCTAGACTATGGTCTAGATTTGAATGAAAAATTTTCCCGGCAAGAATGGCGACTAGTTTTGAATTGTCATTTTTTGACGTAAAGTACTCATTGTTATTTGACTTCTCTGAGTGCGGCAGTAAGTTATTTAGGTGTCGTGCGCGGCCATCCTAAGAATCAAACAATAGTCATATTAAGGGCACAACAACCAACAGTTTGTTTACCAATAATACAATTGCAACAATATCCCATAATAATCGAAAGCCGTTCTGGGATAGCAGAGCGAGTTTCATCTTTTCATTCCAATCGTCTTTTACCAAATCGCAAGTAAAAATTGGAATCCATAAAACATAAAACAAGCCATTAATAAAGATAAAACCACCAGCACTTTCAAACAATGCAATCACAAACAACCAAAGACAGCTGACAACAAAAAAAATTAATCACTCTTTAATAGGATGGCAAAGGAATATAGTACAAACAGCCATTAAATAAGAAATCAAAAACTCTTATTTTATTCTTTTTAATAGGGAATAGTTTTAGGATCGACAAAGATATCAGTTTTTTATTTTATTGGTTTTAATAAGCGAGTTTTTTTTAAAGAACGAAACGTTTCATTTTAAGCAACGTCCATTAAGAGTTCGTCGTTCGTTTCACAAAAAACATAAATGTATTTTAAAAATGTTTCCCACTGTTTCCGACTACATTACATTTATCAAAATTATCCTTGTATAACGCCAAATAAAATGGTATACAATATATAGTTGTACAACTCTTGACGGCCGCCTTGGTCGAATGCTCAGATTGCTGGGTATTGGCCAAGAGGTCCCGGGTTCGAATCCTAGTAGGGGCAAACTTTATGATGACCACAAATGTTTGTTCCCGAATCATAGTTGTGTATATGTTTATGTAGTATATTTTCAACATTTATATACATCATTATATTAAAAATATGTCCGTCATCTAGTATCCATAACACAAGTGCTTAGGCTACTTACTTTGGGCTAGATGATAGGTGTGAGTGTAAAAATATTTATTATTATTATTGTTATCTTAACAAAAAAAACCTGGTACAATTTTGGCTGGCCTCCTTTCATTAAAATCGGTCAAGCCGTTTCGATGGAGTTTGATAACAAACACTGACATGAGATTTTTAAAAATTATATAATATATAATATACGTAGTACGCTCACCATAATATCTAAAATGGTCATTTATGACCCTGTACGTTTGTAACAGACAAGGTAACGAGCTATTTTTAAATTTTTTACCTGGTACAATGGCTGCCGTTTAATATATTACGCAAATTTATCTGCTGATTTCCATCGCAGGCCCTCTTTATATATGAAGAATGTTTCATTAGATTACTCCAGCGGTTGATTGCGACGGGCCGTCTAACTTTTCATTTAACAAATACCCAATTTAGACATTGTAGTTCAGTGTAGATGCTAGTAATATATGACAAGAGTTGTATGTAAGTGAGAAGTAGATTATGCTTCATAAACAAAAGACATAAATGACCCAAAACGCCCAAAAAATACCGCGTTGTCACGGAAAAGCAGTATACAATTTAACAATTGTATTCTGCCACTGCCAATTTGATATCAGGCATACACTGCGACTAAAATGCCTATGAAAATTGACACTCCATCTACTTTAGCATGGTAAGATCTCACAGGTGCCTTCCCTCAGGTGCAATGCGTTTCATTACCAAATACTTACCATAACATTCTTGATCATAATATTACATAAAATTTAACCGACTGTAGTAGACTGAAGTGTATCAATGTATTTTAATTCAATTTTATCGTTGAGCCTCAACTGTAAATCACCTTGTTGAATTAAAATTGATTAAGTAAAATAAACAATTTTACACGGCGCAAAATCCACGCTAAGTAAGTGTTAGTATGTATTCCTAATTGTTCACAGGTGATGTAACGTACTCACGTGCTACTTGGAAGCACGCTCGAATATAGCGTTTGACGTAAGCAAATTTGATTTTTAACTTTCTTTTAAATTATCTCTCGCCTTTATCACCTATTGTAAAAATATTCAAATTCTATTGCTTATTCAAAATGTCTCCAACGCTTAATATTTATTTCATCCTGAGTTCTACTGAAAATAAACTTCTATTATGCAATTGCGTCCAAAGGATAATTCGACTTAAAGGCAGCAATTTCCTCTAATTCCATCTGAATCAAAAAGAAATTGGAAACGAGGCAAGCCCCTGACTGTGACAACAACCTTTGGGAGGCTCGTAGATACTTAAGAATATTTAATATTCATAGAATTCGGACACCATCAGAAATACAAATCAAGATTAAACGGCTCGATCCTGGCGGAAATGATTACAATTAGGGGCACACATAAAAGTTGCGTTTTTTTTTTCAAACTACAAAATACGTACTAATGGTTTCGAAAAATTAGTACAGAACCTGTTATAAGTGTTTCGACGAGTGTAATCAGACGATTTGTTATAATTATTGGGAGATAAAAGGGCTTTTAAGGATTCAGGGTCATGAATTCAAGTGTTATTAGTCATTCTATCATTATAACTTATCAACTTATCGTACCAATGAGTTAGGGGAAGGCAGCCTAGAACAGATATAGGTACAGCCCAAAATGGCACTGTAGTGTTTAGTAGTCACGTTAAATAACTTTGTCTTTAAATTAAAAGGTTTGTCAAAAAGGCAGAACAAACCATGTCTTACACGAACTTATTGTAAAATTAAGTTAATATATAGAGCCCAAAATGTCTTTGAATTTATTCATTTAATTATAAATTAAGTGAAGTGCTCCTACAAAAACAAGAGAACAGTAATTATTTTCACAGGATTTCGAGAATTCTTATAATACCTAAAAAAAAATATATAAAAAAAAAATCCATTCCTGCCATAAATTTAAGTTAAGATTTACTATCATAAATTTTGAACACACAATTGTATGTTCTAAATAATATAATTATTCTAGGATTTTCTTTCATGTATTTTGTCTTTGTACCAGGATCTATATAATTCTTGAATTCATCGTAAGAAAATAATACAAATTTTCTTTTAAGGACGGTAAATTTGCTTCTTGAATATTAGAAACTGTGTGATACGGTTGAATTTAATACGGGATACTTGACTACTACAAGATATTGAATCGTATTTTTATAGGATTTACGATGCTGTAACTTGGTGATAGGGTGGTGACTACGGCCATTCATAAATTGGGTTAACGTTCTTCGTCCTTTAAACATTTATGTCTTATTTTATAACATGGTTCAAAAAACCAAGCTATTATTATTTAAACCTGCCTTAGCCTTTCGAGTATCGTGTATCCCAAAGTAAACAAGCAATGGAAACTATTCTGAGAAATATTAATAAAATAATATATGTGGTTTTTCTTTATCTCCATCTTTCTGCCTTATATCCCAGATTATCTGTGGTGCAGTATATTTCCTCTTCCATTCAAACCAGCCGGACGTCATTTTAATTGATAATATTCGTCACACCGGAAATATGATATTCATGAATTAAGTAAAGAGAAATGCTGGATGTCTATGTGGAGAGACTAGAATATATAGAATAGACTATATTCCAAGCCATACTGCTGTTCATGGTTTGTCCTCTAATAACCGGGTGCCCCAAGGTTTTTAAAGGGAACATACCAGACAATCTCCCTTAGTCGACCCCTGGGGCTAGGCCCCTTTACATTAATTGGCATGCCTCTACCATTTGACAAAAAAAACTAACATTAAATAGAAATTCACATTTGAAATAATACGTATACGTATTCGTTACGTAACCAGTGCCATCGCCAGAAGTTACAAGCAAAAAAGATGTAGCCCTACCGATGCTAATATAGAAATGCCTCTACAACAATATTTCAGTGTCACCAGCAACAGACACTTCAAGACGACTACACAAAAGCAGCTTGAGGAATTTTTCCTATTCGGATTATTCAAATTGCAGTCCACCGACTCACCGTAGCGAGGTCGTTGACTTCCTGTGAATGCTGAAGAGACAGTTAATTCCTCTCAAACTGTCTGTGCAACAAAGTCTTCAAGTTCTAAATTTCTTGTGCTTAATTCAATTACTGGAACAATGCGACGTCAAAGTGGCCATTGACTCTGCGAACTTAAGCCAGGCAGAGAATTTATATTGACTTGGCAATATTATATTGAACTAAGAAACAAATAGACCTATTTGTCGTTGTAATAATTGTCTAACGTTATATAATGTTTCAAAACAAACAAATAATAATATTATTAAACTATTCATATACTTAATTTTGAGCAACAACAACCAACTAAATAAGAGGAAACATGCTGCGCCGCCCCAGATAAACTGGATACAGGGTAGGAACATGACAATTTAATGATTCCATGTAAACTTAAAAAATAACTAAGTACTCACATCCAAGTGAAATATTTTTAGTGGCGTTGGTATATCAAGCTGTTTCATAAGTTAAGTGCTTTAACATTACTTTGTTAACACATTAAATAAATAAAATGACACATATTCGCGCTAGACAAGTCAATCGACCGTGACAACCAAATTAAATTGAATTGGTTTCTTCAGGAAAATCTTTACAATCTCTAAATTTAAATTGTTTAGTCCCTAATATGTTCGTAGTACCAATATTATATTATTTAATATGCAAACTCTTAGCATTTCATGCGGGTGCAGGGAAGTCAGAAACAGCTTTTGGGACTTGTGACCCAAGTGTAAGTTTACGGGGCTCTGTGCAACATACCAATACTCACCTTCGCCATCCATATTTGGTAATATTCTGTGATCGCCGGCTTACGCACATGTTCCAGGGATTCTGCACTGCAACGTGGAAAAATAATTAATAGTTCTCTATTAACTGTTCGTTTTAATTTTAACATTATATAAATGTTAGAAAAATTAGTACAAAGATTTTGGGGTTAGAAAAAGACCCCAAAATCTTTGTACTAATTTTTCTAACATTTATATAATGTTAAAATTAAAATCGAACAGTTTATAAAGCAAACCCAAGCTTAACCGAACGCACGGTATTTGTAAAAATATCTGCTTTGGAATGTTTGAAATTTATTTCTACATTGCGAGGGTACCCGTTGGCTTACAACGTGAAGTGTAAAGGTTAGAAGAATTTCGGCAAGTTAATTAGTGTCTTGGGTGGCCGAGCGGTCAGGCACCTGCCCGGATAGCAGCGGACGCGGGTTCGATTCCCGCCTCAAGATCATAATTTTTCGAAATTCTTTTTCTAACCCCAAAATCTTTGTACTAATTTTTCTAACATTTATATAATGTTAAAATTAAAATCGAACAGTTTATAAAGCAAACCCAAGCTTAACCGAACGCACGGTATTTGTAAAAATATCTGCTTTGGAATGTTTGAAATTTATTTCTACATTGCGAGGGTACCCGTTGGCTTACAACGTGAAGTGTAAAGGTTAGAAGAATTTCGGCAAGTTAATTAGTGTCTTGGGTGGCCGAGCGGTCAGGCACCTGCCCTGATAGCAGCGGACGCGGGTTCGATTCCCGCCTCAAGATCATAATTTTTCGAAATTCTTTTTCTAACCCCAAAATCTTTGTACTAAGTTCTCTATTAATTACTCATTCTCCCTATATTCTTCATGGGCCCCTCATGTCAACACTCACCTTCGCTTCGATATTTAGTAATGTGATCGCCGCTTTAGGCATACGTTCCAGTGCAGAACTATTAATTGCTCATTTTCACTATATTCTTCGCGATATTTAAAAATATTAACCTAAGGTTTGATTATATGGCTTGAAGTTAGGTTACAATATGCAGTGAAATTGGGTTGTTGGCGAAGGGTCTATCAGCGATCAGTCTTCGGTAATGCAAGGTGAGCTCAACTTAAGTAGCACTATTACTAACTATGAACATTTTCAATTTAGTTGGAAAGTATACTTAATTGAATTGAAATTTGTGTCGAAACTTATACGGTTCTCCAATAGTTCGATATTGGCGACAAGCTGTTAAAAGTTTGAAGTGGAAAATTCAGCCATTGCCAAAGGGTATGATTTGGAAAAGAATATTTTAAACATTTCGCATCGTTAGGATTACAGCGACCAACTTCAAAAGACAGTTATGTAAATGATCATACTTTTAAAAACTCTATTCTCTATAAACTTAAGATTATGGCTGTTACCTATCTTCCTTATTTGAATAAAAATTTTACGTCTATAACAATAATTAGGGTTGGGTTAGTACACTACAAACGAATTGGAAGTGCAGTGGCAAGGGAATGCAATTACGTGGGCTATGCAATGTTTTCAAATATCGGTCATGGGAAAGGAGACCAAACATAATATTACCCGTCCCGGCTGCCCAAGTGCCGACTGCCGCAGCAGGGTGGACGCTGAATGGCTATAGGCTTATGGTGATAACAACAGTTAGATTATTTTAATTTACGCTCAACACACAGTGCTTCAGATAAAATAGTTTATTTTAAAAAACGAAATAGACAAAAGTTCCTTCAAACGGTGCGAGTGTCGTTACATTATAATTGTTTTAGTATGGTCAAATGATGTAATGAAGTATATTATGTAAATTTTATCAATGCGTGGGCATTATAACTAAGTTAAATATTTGGATAACCCAAAAAAAAACGTTATTATGTTTTAAGGAATAAAAACCTGTTATGGTTCCACTTTCAACGAATGAAATATGTTATAAATGATTAATCAGTTCTGTTTTTTTTTGTGTATTATATATGATTAAATTTCTTAAGTGTTTTAATATCTCAAAAAAAAAATATAGCTTAAGCATTATGTTGTTAGCAATCGTGAAACGCAGTCATTGTTATATTATTAAGATAACATTAAAAAATTAAATAGATATGAATAAGAAATATCGACGTCAATAGCCTTATTTGAAATATTAACAACATGTATTATTAAATGTAGTCTTTTTAGTAATCTTTTTCACGATATATCAAAATATTAAAAGTTAGTATATCTTTAGTCTGTACATATCATCAAAGGAGACGTATAGTGAAATGTTTTAGATGATAGATAGATTTTGCACACTTACTTTTTTGTCAATATTGGTATAACTAAATAAAACGGTGTATAAGTATAAATAATAGAGACACTTTCAATGTTCATCTTGTGTCACGTAGCAGTATGTTAAGAAACGAATCAATGCTAACTATATTAGCAAATAAATATTATGCGTAGATGAGTGTAATAAAAAATATGCATTTAACTAAGAACTTTGTCTAATCGGGTATGTAAATTAACCAGTTGTTTAATATTTACCAAAAAATATGAATACTTTTTTGGTAAAAAGTAAAATTTACTAAAAAAGTATTATTTGCATATATGTAATTGCAAGAATGAACATCTAAGTTATTCGATTAAGATGTTCATTCTTGCAAAATGCAAAATCATGTTGAAGTTATCTCCAATAAGTACAGGTGAATAAGTTAATATGTTTGAAAATATTACGAAGCTTTCTTTGGATACCTATACTTTGTTTTTATATGAGAAGTTTTATTTGTATTTAAAGAAATATTTTCTGTTGAACAACCGGGATTTATATAAAATAAAATATAATATAAGCAATGAGTGTTATGTAGCCAATGTACGAAATAGCGTTGCAATTATACCCTATTATGAATGTTTATACTACTTAATTGAAATACGTGTTTGATCTCACATTATCGTGTACATGAATCGCCTTAATGGAGAATATTATTATCACGTGAGCTAAATGTGTCGCAGACAAATTCTTGGAATCATCTATACGAATTTATGTAATTATAAATTAATGAGCATTAATTAGCGATTAAAATTATGTATAAAACTTAAATAATAATATTTATTCGTACACTTAGTAACCAATTGGTATGTCATTTCATTATGCCTTGTGTTTGGGATAATGTAACATTAAAATTTCCAATAATGACCCTCTGTAAATTATATTTGCTTAGTCTCAGAATGTAAAATATCCGGTATACTTTCTGTGCTTAATACGTGAAAAGGGGAAATTAAATTGTGTTAAAGGCAAAATCATCGTTTTATTGTGTTAATGTAAATTAAGATTTATAAATTTAACAAGAGATATTTTAATATTAATCTCTGCCATTCTTCAACTCCGAAAAATAACACGGCAACCTGTATTTTAAAACGTTTCTTGCTTAATATGTTTTAAATTGGTATAAAAGTTGAATTTAGAAATTGTGTTGGAAAAGACCAGTAGGTATATAAGTTTTATGAAAAGAATAGGGTGTTAAATGTTTGACCATTTTGTGCAACCGACGATGGAAAGGAAAATAAAATATTTTTATTATAGAAAGTCGTTTTATTCACATTTATTTTTCTGATTTTTATTGTTCAATGCCTCAGTTGGAATAATGCCAAAATGACTCATTGCTGTTCATCTCATCATCCTCGTTGCTGTATCTACTGCAGACCTTCCCTATGGGTAGAATAATATAGGAAGAATGTGCCATCATAACAGTCAACGCGTGGAGTTGGTGGATCAACGACTATAGATGCAGACGGAAGTAACAGGTAATAATATGTCTATCGAAATACGGGTAAATCCGAGGTAATGTAAATTTATATATTATGCTCACCAACACCTAATTGCGTAAGAGATGAGAGAAAACAGGAGACTAAGTCGAGATTGACTAGTAAGGGGAAAATGGTAATATGAGCCCAAATAAAGGTCATAGCTATATTGGAGCTAATGCAGACGGCAACTAGTAAAAAATTGGTAAGAAATGTCAGGTTAGATTAGAATTTGTTTTTCTTTAATAACATTTATCTATGAATCAGAGTAATTTGTTTTGTAATGTCAACATTACTTGTGTTAGAAAAAAATATAACATAGATAAAAATATAATTTAACATTTTCCAAATATGGGGGCTGCCTAAGCCATGTCTTGTAAGCTGGGTATTTTATGTAGCCGGCGGAAAAATATATAAAAAAAACTGGAAACAAATTGGACCTCTTATGTGAAGTAATAGGTTTAGTAGTATTACGTTCCTATGCTTATAATACTTCCTATTCAGGCTCTTTTTCCTAATCTTAAGACAACTAACTTGTGACTAATATTTTTGTAAAATGAATATTTTATGGACACTAGTTAAGCTTTGAATTGCTAACATGAAAATAATTGATAACAACTCCAACTCATGTCTCTCCTGCGGGTGGCAAACAAGGCTGCTAAGGGTTATGAAAGTAATAGGAAATGGCAGTAGTCTCATGTAATAGGAGATGTAGCAGTGGCATAATTCCACACTCATAATCTCATAATCTCAATAAAATAAATATCTTTAGTGAGTTATGTTGTGTCAGATAGTTTATTAAATTTTATCTATCTGCTGACCTCCGCCACATACAACTCTTTATCTCAAGTATATCCGAAATTACTAATGACTTAGGGGTTTACCATTATTTTGAATGCATTTAGATTGTATTTTTAATATTGTTTTTCTTGGAACTACTATTTTTCTTCTCGGAAATTACTTACATTTTTGGATTATAGGGCAGTATAACAACCGATTGGTGTAACAACAAATTGATTGACTATGATGGTTTTCATGTAAACATATTTTCCATTCAGAATTTTATAGCCAACCTCTTCATTTCCTAACAAAAAAATAACTTTTAAGTGGATTAAGAAACACGAGGCAACAAAAGATTTCTGCTCGGAAATAACTTAAACGAGCCTCTTTGTTAAGGATTACAACTTGATTAATATAATTACAGTTAATTAAGGAATTTCGCGTTTTAGAATTTACGCCGAGAACCGAATACAATTTTACAACCGTGGGATTTAACGATACGTTTTCATTGTGGAAGTTATTCGAGTGGATATTTTATAGAGAGTGATGACGAGGCAGTATATAATTGGCACCAACTCCTATCCCTCCTACCGGTTTTGTCTAAATAATATAGTGAGGAATAGAAGCAGCGTTTTTGTTATACAGTGTGGAAAGAAAGCATGGGCCCTGGAGGGCAAGTACCTTAAATCTTTAAAATAGCTCAATTTACTGAAAGGAAACGTTCCTTTATTTTTAAAAAGAAACATAACTGCATTCTCAGAATTCTCAAAAAGCTTACCTTAATCGGGAATCGAACCAGGTAAAAAATTCAAAAAAATTAACGCTCGCCATTTTATTTAACTAATCGATACAGTCGATATTAACGATTTTTCACTCAGAAACATACGGTCTTAGAAAAAAAAAATACTATGAAATCTAATATTTATTTTACTCTCGAATCAAATCAAACCTTTATTTTATTATTGTTCCTTGCGATTTCTGATGGTAATTGGAATTTAAAAAATGAAAGTTTGAAATGGAACGTTTAATTTTATTATGGTGTAGCATTTTAAGGCAATTTTTAAATTTCAACGAACATCTTCGTAATTTTTATCGATTTTGTTTTGCCACCATTTCGTACTAAGTATTTTGTGATATTAGTTATTAAAATAATGGAGTATCAAGACTAAGAAGCATACATATTAAACTACAACGATTACAAAAGCCCTTTACTGGTCCTTTAGTCTGAATTCACCATACCACTGATATGAATATCGTCGAGAAAAGTTTTGGCACGAGTGGTAAAAAACTTAGTAGGTAAATGTTATAGATTTGAAAAACATTTATAATGAAGGTCACAAGAACATCGTAATCTGCACTTTTTCATAGATTCATATATACATACATAATTCACGCCTATATCCCCGAAGAGGTAGGCAGAGGGGAACTAGCACCCACGCTTCGCTAAAAATGCTCGGTCCCATGCGAGCCTATTGCCATTTATCGGGCACAAAAGTCGCAGTACTTTGCTATGTGGTAGGTATAAGAGGAACGCTGCTGCCCATTCCTCATCACTGAGTCGCCTTTTACGACACCCACGGGAGAGATTTGGGGTGGTGACAATTGTATTCTACTCTGCCATTTGTATTCTACTCTGCCAACTGCATTTTTTCTGCTGCACTTTTTCGATTAGAATTTATTAGTTAAATTATTAGCCTCTTGGTAGGTGATATTTTTCTTCAATATTAGTTTATGTGTCTTTCAATTCTTACAAAATAAGATTCTCGTAAGGATTGAGAGTATTTGAGAGTAAAAGTAAAATAAATGTTAGATTTCATGTTTTTTTCTTCTAAGACCCTATGTTTTTGAGAGAAAAATTATCGTTTACATCGATACTGCATCGATTAATAAAATAAAATGGCGAGTGTTAATTTTTTGATTTTTCACTTGGTTTGATTCCCGGTTTGGGTAAGCTTTTTGAAAATTCTGTGAATGCAGTTATTTTTCTTATTAAAAATAATGGAATGGTTCCTTTCAGTAAATTGAGCTATTTCAAAGTTTTAAGGTACTTTCCCTTCAGGGCCCATGCTTTCTTTCCTTGTATACACCATCTAGCAATACTTCGATTACCTTAGCAACAGACTTGCCCCCTTAATGTGGGTGTTTTGTTACAACATCATCGCGGCACATTGTATTTTTCTTCCATGACACCAGTGAGAGAGCTGATAATATATAAGCTATGGTTATTATAATAATTATCACATTGATTTCAATATTATTGAATGAGCGTCTGTAAAGACGCCTGTGTGACGTTATATCGTTAATTGTTCCATTGTGTCTGGTTTGTCGCCTCGCTAATTTCTAAGTCAACTTAGCCCGAATGCAATTTGAAATAAATATAATGTAAGTAAGTCGACTTTGATTGCGGCATTGTTAGGTTGTATAGCCAGTATAAATTCGCCATCCGTGTATCCTGCTTTACCGTCCCCACAAAGCCCGGAACATGTCAAAGAATAAAGAGAATATTCAGTTTTTAGCGTAGCTATCACCAGGTAGACTAAATTGGCTTTGACTGATAACGTTACTAATTAGTTTAAAATTATAGGTATTCTTTCGACTGTTGCTCGACAAAAAAAAGCTCTATGAACGGTTTAATGTTTTAGGCTAGCTACACACTTAAGATTTTGGGTGCGAAGTGGCCTTCAAAATCATGACAATGAAGATTTCTTCAACAGTCGGCTTTTTCATCCATAAGTACTGCCGAATCGAATGATTTGTTGACCCGAATGAGCTACCCTATCGGCACAAGCCGAACAAGTGCAGTAATTACTTCGAGTCGCTTTGTTGTTCAACAAATACTGCCGAACGGACTATGCCGGCCCGCTTATGTGTGTAGCTACCCTTACTTCACCTGAATGAAAATGCACTTTGTATTATTGCTAGACTATAGGCAGCGGACCAACCGAAGCGAGCGAGGCTCCACTACTGTGTATTTTCTATTCGGTTTAGTTAAACGGCTAAGCTAAATCAATTTCCATGTGACTGTTTCCGGGATGAGATCGACTCCAGCAATGTGATTTTAGCTTTAATAGCTGTAGGGTGACAGTTTTTTATAACCTTATCGTATTTCGTCTTCTGTGTAGATACCACATAGAAGACGAAAATACGATAAGGTTACCATACCACAAACAATTCCAATTTAATAATGCGGACAAATAGTTCTCTCCATAAACTAGCTAGTCTCGTCTTGAATTTTACTTTCGGACCACTATCATTTAGACTTTCGTCTGTCTATTAGGTACCAGCTGAAAATGGAGTAAAAGAAAAAATGTCCTTGAGTTCAAGTTTCTTGGCGAACATTTCTTGATGTAGGTAAATTATGTATGGCGGAGAGCTCTTTCAGAATCGATTGGCTAAAAATGGTTTACAAGTGTGAGATATTTAGGCAACACTGTCTCTACTAGATCAGAAATTATACAGTCAATCACTTTATTTCAACTCCGACCGAAAATTAGGGATTAAGCATATCTGCATAATTAGGCGTGTTATTAATTATCTTAAGAGGAAACAATGCTCAACATAGTCCAAGAAATAGCTAGACGTCTGGTTTATTTATCTGTACATTTTTTAGTTCGTATATTTTATTTTAATTTGATATATTTTATTACGACAAATTAACTTAATTATGTTAAAAAAGTTTATCAACACTTGCCGTATTTCTCTAAAATTACTTATTTTCGCAGCATTATATCATAAAAAAATGAGTTTTATGCTCATTTAATGTATAAGGTATTGAAACCTGTAATGATAAAATATATTATTGGTAATAAATTATAGAAAATAAGAGAAAACTAATATAGATCTGTGGGTTGCTTTGCGAAACATAGGTACGTTAAAATCTGAGCTGACTATTAGAAGCGAAATAACTTCACGTGCCTACTATTACATAAAATAAATAGCTTGTTAATGAGCGCTGATTAAAAGTTATTAGGTTATACTATCCAACGTAGAAGCCATCTTCTTACTACTGGATTCGATGTTGACCGCGCGTTGAAATAAAATTAAAGCTTCAATTTTCGAGGCATGGTGACGTTTGGTAAACATTTGCGTGTGAATCTCTTAGTATATTGCTGGAGCAGAAGTTGTTATCCCTTCAAATTTATTCGGGGAGATTACTTCGTGGTTTAATTCACGCATTTGTGGATGTTCACGCTTATCCGCTCTTTGTATGATCCCTAAAAGATATACTTGCGCTAAGCTAATATGTTGCTTCGGAAAGCCAACATTTGGGGAGGCACATTCTCTATCCATATTAAAATTTAAAATATCGGGATTTTTTTAAATAGACATGGATTTTGTCTCCAATATTTTCCAGTCTTCATTCATTTATTATTGTTTAATATTTTTACTATCATTTATTATCATCATCTTCCTGCACTATTCCTGGGTTATGTGTCGGCGGCGCAGTATGTTTCGTATTCCATTAATATCGGTAAAATGTCATTCAGCTCTCCGCTCTTAGCCTACTCTCTTTAAATTCATAGGATACATCGTATATCACTGGAAAGTGATGAATGAATGTATCAAAGATTTTGGGGTTAGAAAAAGAATTTCGAAAAATTATGATCTTGAGGCGGAAATCGAACCCGCGTCCGCTGCTATCCGGGCAGGTGCCTGACCACTCGGCCACCCAAGACACTAATTAACTTGCCGAAATTCTTCTAACCTTTACACTTCACGTTGTAAGCCAACGGGTACCCTCGCAATGTAGAAATAAATTTCAAACATTCCAAAGCAGATATTTTTACAAATACCGTGCGTTTGGTTAAGCTTGGGTTTGCTTTATAAACTATTCGATTTTAACTTTAATATTATACAAATGTTAGAAAAATTAGTACAAAGATTTTGGGGTTAGAAATCGATTCCCGCCTCAAGATCTTAATTTTTCGAAATTCTTTTTCTAACCCCAAAATATTTGTACTAATTTTTCTAACATTAGAATAGAATGAATGTATCGACAAGTAATGTAAGGTCACGCAGAGAGACCGATGAACGGATTCGAGGGGACGGAGACGGTTGCTGCCATCTCGTATTCATACACTCTTGTAGATACCGATTTGACCAAATGATTAAATTTGAAATAAGAAGAGACGAAAACGATCTTAGCATTCTATCGATTCACCGTGTGGGTGTCGGGTCCATAGCATGACAGAGAGGGAGTCAGTGGCAGCGCTTGGGACCCAAGGGTAGATTTGCGGGGCTCCTTCACAACATGTCAGCACCCACCATCGCCACGCGACTTCTTTCTCTGCCCAGACACACGGTCCAGTGTAGAACTTACTTACGAACGATTTGCCATGTCGATCTTGTAGATGAATTAGTCAGAACAAATGTCTGTAACAGGAAAGTAGTATTCTTTACTACCTTTTACCTTTACCCTTACCCGGAAGTCTTCAATGCTACCAGCTAACTATTTTATGCCCAGTTTACTTAGCCGCCTGATATTTTTAAGACAGCAAGTACCGCCAACTTGAGAATGTGTGCTATTTGACACGTCTTGTTTGTTTATTCCGTAACGTATTTAAGAGATAATTGCTAATTATAATAAAGAAAGAGATAATTATAATTTCAGTTATATTTAATGTTAGACATAAAGAAAAAGAGATTATAAAATATTTGGAAAAATCCATTATCCTGACGCGGGAACCGAACCCGCGTCCTCCGTTCGCAAATCATAGCTTAAGCTACCCTCTCAACTGTTCTGTGAGTATATATTATCGGTAATTTAAACAAATATTTGAGTATTTAGGGAACCTTTTGTTGTATTCATGGTAAAATAGCGAACGTAGAATGCTACCTACTTCTTCTTGCTATTATTATTATTATGTACCAACAATTGGATAAAGAAAGTGAATCCTAAACCGAAAACTTTATGTTGCTCCTCTATCCCCAGGCTCCCCTCTCAAACGAACTCCGAACTTACTTTCATTTCGCATATATAAGACAAAACAAACTAACTTCATAGCCGCCCGTTCATAGTCCCAACTTTAAGTCAACAAAATAAGAGAAAGTTCGTTTTCTCACCAATCGTTTACAATCTACAGCATGATGTTCTTTCTTATAAGTATTTTTGTAACGATACTGCATCGATTAATAAAATAAAATGGCGAGTGTTAATTTTTTGATTTTTCACTTGGTTTGATTCCCGGTTTGGGTAAGCTTTTTGAAAATTCTGTGAATGCAGTTATTTTTCTTATTAAAAATAATGGAATGGTTCCTTTCAGTAAATTGAGCTATTTCAAAGTTTTAAGGTACTTTCCCTTCAGGGCCCATGCTTTCTTTCCTTGTATACACCATCTAGCAATACTTCGATTACCTTAGCAACAGACTTGCCCCCTTTATGTGGGTGTTTTGTTACAACATCATCGCGGCACATTGTATTTTTCTTCCATGACACCAGTGAGAGAGCTGATAATATATAAGCTATGGTTATTATAATAATTATCACATTGATTTCAATATTATTGAATGAGCGTCTGTAAAGACGCCTGTGTGACGTTATATCGTTAATTGTTCCATTGTGTCTGGTTTGTCGCCTCGCTAATTTCTAAGTCAACTTAGCCCGAATGCAATTTGAAATAAATATAATGTAAGTAAGTCGACTTTGATTGCGGCATTGTTAGGTTGTATAGCCAGTATAAATTCGCCATCCGTGTATCCTGCTTTACCGTCCCCACAAAGCCCGGAACATGTCAAAGAATAAAGAGAATATTCAGTTTTTAGCGTAGCTATCACCAGGTAGACTAAATTGGCTTTGACTGATAACGTTACTAATTAGTTTAAAATTATAGGTATTCTTTCGACTGTTGCTCGACAAAAAAAAGCTCTATGAACGGTTTAATGTTTTAGGCTAGCTACACACTTAAGATTTTGGGTGCGAAGTGGCCTTCAAAATCATGACAATGAAGATTTCTTCAACAGTCGGCTTTTTCATCCATAAGTACTGCCGAATCGAATGATTTGTTGACCCGAATGAGCTACCCTATCGGCACAAGCCGAACAAGTGCAGTAATTACTTCGAGTCGCTTTGTTGTTCAACAAATACTGCCGAACGGACTATGCCGGCCCGCTTATGTGTGTAGCTACCCTTACTTCACCTGAATGAAAATGCACTTTGTATTATTGCTAGACTATAGGCAGCGGACCAACCGAAGCGAGCGAGGCTCCACTACTGTGTATTTTCTATTCGGTTTAGTTAAACGGCTAAGCTAAATCAATTTCCATGTGACTGTTTCCGGGATGAGATCGACTCCAGCAATGTGATTTTAGCTTTAATAGCTGTAGGGTGACAGTTTTTTATAACCTTATCGTATTTCGTCTTCTGTGTAGATACCACATAGAAGACGAAAATACGATAAGGTTACCATACCACAAACAATTCCAATTTAATAATGCGGACAAATAGTTCTCTCCATAAACTAGCTAGTCTCGTCTTGAATTTTACTTTCGGACCACTATCATTTAGACTTTCGTCTGTCTATTAGGTACCAGCTGAAAATGGAGTAAAAGAAAAAATGTCCTTGAGTTCAAGTTTCTTGGCGAACATTTCTTGATGTAGGTAAATTATGTATGGCGGAGAGCTCTTTCAGAATCGATTGGCTAAAAATGGTTTACAAGTGTGAGATATTTAGGCAACACTGTCTCTACTAGATCAGAAATTATACAGTCAATCACTTTATTTCAACTCCGACCGAAAATTAGGGATTAAGCATATCTGCATAATTAGGCGTGTTATTAATTATCTTAAGAGGAAACAATGCTCAACATAGTCCAAGAAATAGCTAGACGTCTGGTTTATTTATCTGTACATTTTTTAGTTCGTATATTTTATTTTAATTTGATATATTTTATTACGACAAATTAACTTAATTATGTTAAAAAAGTTTATCAACACTTGCCGTATTTCTCTAAAATTACTTATTTTCGCAGCATTATATCATAAAAAAATGAGTTTTATGCTCATTTAATGTATAAGGTATTGAAACCTGTAATGATAAAATATATTATTGGTAATAAATTATAGAAAATAAGAGAAAACTAATATAGATCTGTGGGTTGCTTTGCGAAACATAGGTACGTTAAAATCTGAGCTGACTATTAGAAGCGAAATAACTTCACGTGCCTACTATTACATAAAATAAATAGCTTGTTAATGAGCGCTGATTAAAAGTTATTAGGTTATACTATCCAACGTAGAAGCCATCTTCTTACTACTGGATTCGATGTTGACCGCGCGTTGAAATAAAATTAAAGCTTCAATTTTCGAGGCATGGTGACGTTTGGTAAACATTTGCGTGTGAATCTCTTAGTATATTGCTGGAGCAGAAGTTGTTATCCCTTCAAATTTATTCGGGGAGATTACTTCGTGGTTTAATTCACGCATTTGTGGATGTTCACGCTTATCCGCTCTTTGTATGATCCCTAAAAGATATACTTGCGCTAAGCTAATATGTTGCTTCGGAAAGCCAACATTTGGGGAGGCACATTCTCTATCCATATTAAAATTTAAAATATCGGGATTTTTTTAAATAGACATGGATTTTGTCTCCAATATTTTCCAGTCTTCATTCATTTATTATTGTTTAATATTTTTACTATCATTTATTATCATCATCTTCCTGCACTATTCCTGGGTTATGTGTCGGCGGCGCAGTATGTTTCGTATTCCATTAATATCGGTAAAATGTCATTCAGCTCTCCGCTCTTAGCCTACTCTCTTTAAATTCATAGGATACATCGTATATCACTGGAAAGTGATGAATGAATGTATCAAAGATTTTGGGGTTAGAAAAAGAATTTCGAAAAATTATGATCTTGAGGCGGAAATCGAACCCGCGTCCGCTGCTATCCGGGCAGGTGCCTGACCACTCGGCCACCCAAGACACTAATTAACTTGCCGAAATTCTTCTAACCTTTACACTTCACGTTGTAAGCCAACGGGTACCCTCGCAATGTAGAAATAAATTTCAAACATTCCAAAGCAGATATTTTTACAAATACCGTGCGTTTGGTTAAGCTTGGGTTTGCTTTATAAACTATTCGATTTTAACTTTAATATTATACAAATGTTAGAAAAATTAGTACAAAGATTTTGGGGTTAGAAATCGATTCCCGCCTCAAGATCTTAATTTTTCGAAATTCTTTTTCTAACCCCAAAATATTTGTACTAATTTTTCTAACATTAGAATAGAATGAATGTATCGACAAGTAATGTAAGGTCACGCAGAGAGACCGATGAACGGATTCGAGGGGACGGAGACGGTTGCTGCCATCTCGTATTCATACACTCTTGTAGATACCGATTTGACCAAATGATTAAATTTGAAATAAGAAGAGACGAAAACGATCTTAGCATTCTATCGATTCACCGTGTGGGTGTCGGGTCCATAGCATGACAGAGAGGGAGTCAGTGGCAGCGCTTGGGACCCAAGGGTAGATTTGCGGGGCTCCTTCACAACATGTCAGCACCCACCATCGCCACGCGACTTCTTTCTCTGCCCAGACACACGGTCCAGTGTAGAACTTACTTACGAACGATTTGCCATGTCGATCTTGTAGATGAATTAGTCAGAACAAATGTCTGTAACAGGAAAGTAGTATTCTTTACTACCTTTTACCTTTACCCTTACCCGGAAGTCTTCAATGCTACCAGCTAACTATTTTATGCCCAGTTTACTTAGCCGCCTGATATTTTTAAGACAGCAAGTACCGCCAACTTGAGAATGTGTGCTATTTGACACGTCTTGTTTGTTTATTCCGTAACGTATTTAAGAGATAATTGCTAATTATAATAAAGAAAGAGATAATTATAATTTCAGTTATATTTAATGTTAGACATAAAGAAAAAGAGATTATAAAATATTTGGAAAAATCCATTATCCTGACGCGGGAACCGAACCCGCGTCCTCCGTTCGCAAATCATAGCTTAAGCTACCCTCTCAACTGTTCTGTGAGTATATATTATCGGTAATTTAAACAAATATTTGAGTATTTAGGGAACCTTTTGTTGTATTCATGGTAAAATAGCGAACGTAGAATGCTACCTACTTCTTCTTGCTATTATTATTATTATGTACCAACAATTGGATAAAGAAAGTGAATCCTAAACCGAAAACTTTATGTTGCTCCTCTATCCCCAGGCTCCCCTCTCAAACGAACTCCGAACTTACTTTCATTTCGCATATATAAGACAAAACAAACTAACTTCATAGCCGCCCGTTCATAGTCCCAACTTTAAGTCAACAAAATAAGAGAAAGTTCGTTTTCTCACCAATCGTTTACAATCTACAGCATGATGTTCTTTCTTATAAGTATTTTTGTAACACTCTTTACTTAAACTTTTATTGGAATATTGTCTTTGATATTCCTTAAGTTCCTTTCCACGTATTTAGAAAAAAGAAAAGCTTAGTTTATTCAGAAAATAAAGGTGAATTTCTCGACATATTAAGAAAGTCTCAGGCTAAATCAACGAAACTTTTCTTGTAACAAATAAATATTTCAGGACCGCTTCTTGCAAACTAATGTAAGTTTGTATTGTGACTAAGACGAATACGAGAGAAATAATCGAGTATGTGTGAAGTAAATAAGAACTATTTACCTTTGTGTTCGTATGTCGTAGACAGATAATCGAATGACGCGTTTGAGAGTGACTTTGAGTCGTAGACAGATAATCATTTCCTTTTGCCACAACTCAAACGCCACATTGGCGTTTGAGTTGTGGCAAAAGGAAATCATTGCAGTAAAAATATTTTTTTATATTACGACAATCTCGACTATTCTACCTGATATGATATGACAAAAGTACAAGAGGCTCCGAGGATCTGCAAGTTCCCCTTGTAATGAGTAACGAAACCAATAAACCACCTTATTCTTAATACTCCAAAAACGAATGTTGAACTCCCGATTCAATTCAATTAGTTTATACCTTAAAGATCGTTAAATCACACATTAGGGTCGATTCTGAACATGGTTCTCTAAACCTAAGATTAATTTGACAACAGTGTTTCTCTTTCATTCTCATTACAGAATGAAGAGGAAAGACTGATATTAAATTTAGATTTAAGTTTAGAGAATCATATCAGAATTGACCCTATTACCGGTTTTGCAGGTTTTTGAGCCGGATCTTCTTTCGTGCGAGATGTGTGCTCGGGAAACCTGACCCCGTATTATGTAAGCCGACTTCGGTTGCTTTGGTCTACCGTCACTCTAACACTTTGCTATTATTCTCAATGAGTGAGAGAGACGGGTAGACCAAAGCAACCGAAGTCGGCTTACATAATACGGGGTCAGGTTTCCCGAGCACACATCTCGCACGAAAGAAGATCCGGCTCAAAAACCTGCAAAACCGGTAATAGGGTCAATTCTGATATGCTATCGCAGATATAATTTTACACTCGTATACTCGATACCTACTTTGTTTGTGAAGCGCTATGTTGTAGACGCTATTATCATCATCTAATAAAAGACAATATCGGGAGTGCGGTGAACAGAAAGAGAGAGAGATTGGAATGACAATATTCTAATCCACATTGCTCAAGGTAGGCTTAGGTTTTAGAGCCGGCTTTAAATAGCTAATTAAATAACTAAAATTAATTATCTTTCTAACAGCAGTGCGTGAAAACTGTTAATTAAACTTGATAACAAAAGAAATGTGGAGTTTTATGTATAAAGTGACTCGGTATAGCGAATATTTTGCATTGTGACTAAGACGAATACGAGAGAAATAATCGAGTTTCTTCATAATGCTCGAACCATTATGTACAAACTAGATTATTTCTTATCGACATAAGAACTCGATTTCACTTCATAATAGCGTTTCCTTTGCGATCATTAAAATCGTGTCAAGCCTTTCAGAGGGCAACTTTGAATTTAGAATTTTCAAATATTGGAGCTTCGGTTTATTCAATGAACAAACCAGTTCAATTATTACAATTAAATAGCCGATATTATATAACTTTGTTAACTTTAGATCTCTTGGGTGGAAGACCGAGAGCTCTGATTTTCTCAGTCATTAATATTTTTAATTTAAATCTAGTTGGCTGGATAGTCAAAGTTTGTCAGTAATATCCGTACAGGATTTATACATACAGGAGATATTACATACAGTACTTATATTAATCATAGTAATCTTTTACATACATACATAAATCACGCCTATATCCCCGAAGGGGTAGGCAGAGGTGAACTAGCACCCACGTTTCTTTATAAATAACATTATTCCTAAGGAATAAGTTATGTTATTTAAAAAACCGAATATGACCTGACACAGAATATTGCTCAATTAAATAAATTAGGCATCAGGGGTATAAAAACTTTACTTGCCATAATTATTAATATTAATAATAAGGGCCTGTTTCACAATCTACAAGTAAGTTCGAAGTAGCTTACTTTGCAGTTCAATTGACACATATTTCATATAACATATGTCAAATGATCTGCGAAGTAAGCTACTTCGAACTTACTTGTCGATTGTGAAACAGGCCCTTAGTCAAGTAAGTAAACAAATGACAGAAGTATTGTAAGAGGTTGATGACAATATTATTGCTAGCTTTTACATTGGTCTTGTACATGGTAAGTAATATAAACTGGTAAGGCGTGGTATAATCAACACAAATCCGTCTTCTGTGCCGTGATGAAACTAATGGAAAATACGTTATATCTCACCTGGGATATATGTATTTTCCATTAGTTTCCTCCAGAACGTCAACGCTTATAACAAACACCTCCGTGTTGACAGGTTAGGAACATTTATTATGGCTTTAGTCATAGTATACATATTATACGAACTATTATAACACATAGGCGGTGATTTGAGCCAACATTATTCATAGACCAGCAATTCCAAACTCATGCATGAAGAGATTGAAAATTTGTGTCCGCGTGCAATCCACTAGCTGTCTAAGGGGCTTTGTGCATATCCGTGCGAAAACACGTCATAGCATTACGTTCTGAAATATATTCCATTGTAATATGAACTACTTTGAAGCTATATTCCGCGTGTCAGGCTTTGGATAATGTAAGACGTTGAATAAAATATTATAGTATTTTGAAACCAAAACAAACGATAATCGAAATGGATGAGTTGCGCTGTGATAGTAAATTCTTTATTTTCAACAGCCGTGTAACGGATAACATCGGTGGGCATCGCTGCATATTAAATGTCTTGTCACTGTGGACAAATTGTCCGACGAAATAGTGTTGTTAGCTTTTGTAGTTCGAATAGCGGTCCCCTATAAATAATATGGTTCAAAAGGTAAAATATACTGGGTATAAAGAAAACCGTCACACTACAGTAAACAGTATAATGGAACTGATAGGATTTCAATTATAATTTTCCTACTCTGCTAAGTTAAGATGTTACCAAATCATCCACTTCCTTTTGAATCATATTAGGTATCCATCGTATCGGTAAGGTGTTAGTGCTGGAAAGGACAATGCCGAGAGACCAATGAATCCCTTGATATTTATATATAATTTTTAACACTCACACCTATCATCTAGCCCAAAGTAAGTAGCATAAGCACTTGTGTTATGGATACTAGATGACGGACATATTTTTAATATAATTATGTATATAAATGTTGAAAATATACTACATAAACATAAACACAACCATGACTCGGAAACAAACATTTGTGGTCATCACAAAGTTTGCCCCTACCAGGATTCGAACCCGGGACCTCTTGGCCAATACCCAGCAATCTGAGCATTCGACCAAGGCGGCCGTCAGACTAATGAATGGAGAGAAAATTGGGATGACAGCATTCCAATCCATAATGTTCAAGGTTTTTGCTTGGGTTTTATAATCGGCCGCCTGCCTGATGCCAACCCTCTTTGGGTATGCTGTTGTTCTAGAGTTGTTCTCCTCCATCTTTTGGGTTCTCAAGGTAGTATTGGTCTATACCGCGCAATCTCCTTTAGTCGATCTTTATGATTCCCTTGAGGTGAAGCAGCAGCGTTCGTCTTATAGGTATCACCTAACAACATATTGCGATTTACGTGCCCGATAGATGGCAATAGGCTCGCTGAAATTGTGGGTGATTAATCACCTCTGGCTACCACTTCGGGAATAAATAGGCATGATTTATGTATGTATTTATGTACATCTGTTTCAGAAGATGTCCACTATTTTCACACAAATATAGTAAACGTCTGAGAGTTTATAAAGATACCTATTGAGAAAAGGACAGGAACATTATTTGTGAGATATTGCTAAGAAACTGACCTACTCACATAAATTCAAACGTGGTATGTTTAAAAATTGAAACAAATATACAGCTATTAACATAATGTGTGGTGTGAAGCAAACTGTTGTCGATCTTGACAGTACAACCACGCAATAAAGAGCTGTGTCTATTATAAATTTGTTTTCAGATAAAATGTAAACACGCGAAGATTTTTTTTGGTTAACCAACGTAAACACAAACAGTGAGCGAGTGAACTCATCGAGTTATTTACAGAAAGTATACACTATTTTCGATTATGCAAATAGAAAAGCCAATTTATTGGTTACTCACGATATCACGTCTTTACTAGAGTATTATGAAATGGAAATGAAGCGAGCAAAGGATTTGTTCGGTCAAATGGTAAAATATCCTAACAGTACACTTCTTCTCTTCTCGCTGGCCTATTCCCAGTCTATATGGGGTCGGCGCAGTATATTTCCTCTTCCATTCATATCGATCAGACGTCATTAAGCCATCCACTCCCTTTTGATCCATATCATCCATCACACGCCAAGGTGCTAGTGATGAATGAATGTATAGAAAAGAGACAGAACGGACCATGTCGAGAGACCGAAGAACGGAGAGAGTGATTGGAATGACAACTTTCCAATCCATACTACTCAAGGTTTTTGCTCAGGTTTTACAGCCGGCCGCCTGCCTTACACCAACCCAAAGAGGGTTGGTGTCAGGCAGCTGGCCGGCTGTATGCTGTTGTTGGTGGTTTGCCCTCCACCATTCGGGTGCCCCAAGGTGGTTATTGGTCAACACCGGGCAATCTCCCTTGGTCGACTTTTACGACACCTATGGCATGAGTCGAGGCTGGCCTATTCTACGTTATTTGTTCGCTCCCAGGCCAGCATAGAAGGCTAAGTACACATAAGAAATGATTGTACACTAGATGCAAGTTGAATAAGCAAAGCTTTTGATCGTCGGTGTATTCAGTCCCATTCATGGAAGTATTTTTTTGTTACAGTGTTGTTAAGTGAAACGTACTTTTTACCATATTGTATGGATGGGTTGCGTTAAAGATAATATCGTTTCTTAAATACTAAAGAGACAAAACTCAAAATATCATATTTGCAAAAGTAAATCTTACTGATATCAATATAGTACACAAAATGTTCCTAAGCATTTTTGAAGTTCCATCTTTATCTTTTTGTCTCAAATGAGCGAAATGAGAAAGAGTACGTGTAATAGAAGAGAACGGAAGAGAAGGAAATTCCACGTCACCACTTTGAATATGTAAATGCATCGACACAATCGATCGAATCGACTATCTAACCTACTTTCTTGGATATGAGAAAGACAACAATGTCAAGTCGATAGTGTCGACAGTTACTGATCTATAACACTTAAACTTTCATGGTTACTAACTTAGGAATTGCTATAAAAGAGACCATTGTCGTGAATTACATTGTTGAGTTCCCGATGTGGGCCTTGATCTTGAAACTCGGAACAAATTGCGTCGAATTGTCTTACTTCTTCTTTATGTTACCTACTCAATAAAGTCATTAATCACCAGTCCTCGAATGGGCCATAGCCCAATTTGGATTGGTGGGTATTAACGACTGCAGATGCATCCGGGGCCAACGGCTTAACGTGAACTCGAGTTAATGACTTTTGCTCACTCGTCTAATGACTAGCCTTAGCGCATATGTATTCGCTAAGTTTACGCAATCGCAGGCCGTGTTATGAAAACTGATTTTCTCTTCATTTATACTCCGTTAAATAGGGCAAATAATACATATCTATACAATTAGGATATACGTTATTTTCTCTGAATCAATTTTCTAAATAAAACAACAAAAACAGACCCGTTTGAACAATGCGCCCAATAACATTCAACGTATGGTATTGACATTTGGACCGACGACGGATGAAATATTCGCCATGGTATGGCTTATGGTGTTTGGATTTCAGTTTGTTGAAAATAATCTCTATGACAAATATAGGTCACAAAATCTCGCTATTTCTAAAAAAAACATTCCTATATTGTAAACCAGCTTATTAGATTATAATGTAAACCGATTTTGTTCCACTTTGTACCTATTTAACCTACATAAACCACACCTATATCCCAGAAGGGGTAGGCAGAGGTATTTAAATACATACATACATACATAAGTCACGCCTATATCCCCGAAGGGGTAGGCAGAGGTGAACTAGCACCCACATTTCGCCAATTATGTTAGGTCCCATGTAATAGGTGGCGAGCCTATTGCCATTTACCGGGCACAAAAGTCGCAGTACTATTGCTAGGTGATATAAGAGGAACGCTGCTGCCCATTCCTCATCGCTGATTTATCCTTAGTCGCCTTGTACGACACCCACGGGAGAGATTTGGGGTATTTAAATAGGTATCTATAAAAAGGATTACAACAACTATGTCCTGTACGTATGTTTATTACGTGTTCAAATAAAATGATCTATTCGTATATGGGCCAATGAATTCATTTGTAAAAGAAATAACTATAGATTTTGGCATTTTACATAAAAATAAGTGCAATTTCGTACTGTAATTAAAAAATTATTGAAATGTTAATATACGTACGTTTTACCTTCTAGCCGCTGATAGTCTACGTGCTGCTCCAATTTGTTTGAAAAACGCCAGTTCCTGTCAACTTGAGCGTTAAATCTACCAGAGAACCTGCCGCTGAAGATTAATTACTGACATTAAAGTCTGTTTAATTTCTCGTCTGATTATCACTAAGCGATGATTCATTATCACTCTAGCTTATAGCTTATGTATTGTTTATGACTTAAATAAACAGGTTTCGTGAGAAGTAGAATACCGTGTCAAGCCTGTCGACGTAGAATAGTTTGTCACGCCTGTCGTAGCATTACGATAATTACGGCCTTTTTAATAGTTAAAAATATAAACAAGGTGCTTATAGTCATAGCATTACGGAAACAAACAGCGAGGCAAGTTATCAAAAGTAAATACTACTAACTAATATTCGGTCTCAGGATCGACTTTTTGGGGTATAGAATTTCTGGGTTGTTATTTTTGTTAACTAATTTAAGGTCTGGTTAACTCAACACTGAGTAAAAAAAATATGTTTTAAATTAAGATTTTAATATATAGTGGATAATACGGGTAGACTCATACGTCTTACTGGTAACGTTTGGATTGCTGGCAAACTTAAGCCGCTGAGGTTTTAAAGTACTCGTACATAAGGAAGACATATAGTTCGTGATAGGCCAATATGGCAATTAACTGCCGCACTCAGAGACGTCAATCAACTTTAATGAGTACTTAATGCCAAAAAAAAATATTTAAATCTGGACCATAGACCCGGCAAGAACATTAAGTACTTACTGACGTTATTTGACGTCTCTGAGTGCGGCAGTAAGATACGCATTTTGAAACTTATATAACAATTAAAAAATATAATAAACAAAGGACTCATCTCGGTCGACCTGTCCCGAACTATACACAAAGCAGGCCTATTTATCAAAGAAAGGGTAGGCAGCGGTGTATTAACTAATAAAGTTAGGTCCCATTTTATTGCAAATCGCAGTATATTGCTAGCAGTGACAGGAACACTGCTGCTCATTCCACATCAATGTTTTATGGTTTAGTTAGACGCCTCGTATGACAACCGCGGGAGGGTGCGGTGGTGACAATTGTATTCTGCTCTGCCGCCACCACACGGCGTCTGTCTTAACGTGACACACAGGCGAAGAAGGTCGTCAAGCTACACGTACGCGTATTTTCTGGAACATCTACTATTAAAATGTCATTTTTAAAGTATGCTATCCTTATTAGCCACGCCATAGTAGGCTCACATTAGTAAATATTAGTACATACATACATACATAAATCACGCCTATATCCCCGAAGGGGTAGGCAGAGGTGAACTAGCACCCACGTTTCGCCAATTATGTTAAGTCCCAAGTAATAGGGGGCCTATTGCCATTTATCGGGCACAAAAGTCGCAGTGCATTGCTATTGGTAGGTGGTATAAGAGGAACGCTGCTGCCCATTCCTCATCATTGATTTATCCTCAGTCGCCTTGTACGACACCCACGGGAGAGATTTGGGGTGGTGACAATTGTATTCTACTCTGCCGTCACCACGCGGCAATCTCTATTCCCTTAATTAGTAAATATTAGAAATGAGTGAAAATTAGGTCTGTGATTAACTTAATGATATCCTTTGATATTAATATTTTGTCTGAGTTATTGACTATGAATATTAATCTTCTTTTTATTCATCGAACGTAAGTGCCCGATAGACCACCTCTTCCAAAAAGTTATTTTTTTATGTCTAATAGGCTGAGCGTTTGATGTCCAGATTAAACTGATCCGGGAAAACAGATTTCGGCAAACCTAAATAAAAAGTTTTTGTAAATATTCCTATGTCTTGGAAGTTCGTTTGATGAGGCGCAGCCTAAGTTTATTTGTTTATTTGGTTATAGTGTTCTAGACTTTCCGGACACGAAGCTACGGTAGGCCTCTTGTCTGGTCTGCAGTCCTCCCGGGTTGTCTGTCGTATGTAGTTAAAAACAAATTTCCAAGACCGCGCCGAGTGACGGAAGCTAATATGAATACTAACATTTTTATCTTAACGTTTCAGCCATTTTGTAGGTAGTAACAGTGAAGGAATTATAGCGCCGGTGTTTATATGCGATGTTAATACCCCTCGTACGGTCCCCATTGAGAGCAAAACAATAAAATGTGGGCCACAAAAACGAAATGACAAACGCATCTCTCCGTTTATACAAAAACTCACGTAGTAAATATAAAAGTAGCTTCAATATCGTTGAGAGGCGGGACCGCAAAATTGCTTCTTGCAAAACTTTTTAACGGAACAAATTGTTTTGGTTTCCTAACAAAGAATAAGGCGTTATGGGCTTAGTATTAAAGTTCTAATTTTACGAGGCGTTGAGCTGAACACATCGCGACTGATAACTGAAAGCTTTATAAACACTGGTACACACTTCTGCTTTTAACTCCATCTATAATGTAGGGCTTGACGAAAACCGGTATTCATATTTGATAAGTATGTCACTTCATTTGATAGACAGAAATAATTTCTTACAACAGCGCAGTATATCCTCTGGAAGGAACCGGAAGGAATGGAAGCGTTATTTTATTGTTTCATGCAAATACCACCTACACAATTTTTCATTGAGAATTTTTTTAAATACATACATAAATCACGCCTATATCCCCGAAGGGGTAGGCAGAGGTGAACTAGCACCCGCGTTTCGCCAATTATGTTAGATCCCATGTAATAGGTGGCGAGCCTATTGCCATTTATCGGGCACAGAATTCGCAGTAGGTACATTGCTAGGTGGTATAAGAGGAACGCTGCTGCTCATTCCCCATCACTGGTTTATCCTTAGTCGCCTTGTACGACACCCGCGGGAGAGATTTTGGGTGGTGACAATTGTATTCTACTCTGCCGTCACCACACGGCTAGCGGCTCTCTCTATGGATGGAAAAATATAGGAAGAATGAGTCCATGTCCCACCACGGTGACCCAGTGCGGATAGGTTGGTATTTATACATAATATAATAAAGAAAATACAATGAAGAATATAATAGTGATTATAATAATAGCAAGCCCCTTAGACAATGGACAAATTCTTCAATATACAGTTTTAAAATTATAATTATGTTGAAAGATATTGTGTTCTGAATTATTGACAGTGAGACTTACTCTTACAGGAACACAATTATAATTGGCTTTGTATTTTAGAAGCGATATAATTAAGGATTTTGTTCAGAAGTCCTCAGTTGATCCTCTTAGTATTTCGGAGAGATCATTCATTCTTGAACATAGTAATTATGTGGTTGATTTATATTCGTCAAGGCTATAAAAATAGTTGTTATCTAGTACTTATCTTTACCATAAGACCTTAACGGGTAACTGTTTCGCGGAGAAATACACTAATCTTCTAAGTTTTAGTGTTATGGCGTTAATTTAGTAAGCCATTTGATGCGAGTGTGAGTAATTAGACCACGACAGAAGATCAATAGCCAGTGCCGCAAGCGTGGCTCATAGCGTCCAAAAAATATTTATTTTCAAATACCTACTGTTTTCTCTGGATTCGGTAAATATACTTCATACTTTCTAAATTGGTATTCACCGTTTTTACATTTCATATTCATATTCATATTCCAATAATGGAATTAACATAGCCTTGTTCTGTAAACTAATTTAAAAAACCTTATCTTCTAAGTACTAATTTTGATCTTGAAATTGATTCCAACACATTTTCAGTTAAATTTAATTTAACATAATTATATTTTTGGAAAGAAATTTAACTTTAAACTAAGTTAATTATGAAGTTTTCAGTTTTATCATAGTTTTCTTTTTATTATATCTGTTTTTATAGATATAATTTAATACAAAGACATTAAGTACCGAACGAATATTTCTAATTATGTCCTTTGTGATTTTTTATACTGATTTTGTATTAAAATCACAAATTTGAACTAGCACCCACGTTTCGCCAATTATGTTAGGTCCCAGGTGGCGAGTCTATTGCCATATATCGGGCACAAAAGTGTCGCAGTACATTGCTAGGTGGTATAAGAGGAACGCTGCTGCCCATTCCTCATCACTGATTTATCCTTAGTCGCCTTGTACGACACCCACGGGAGAGATTTGGGGTGGTGACAATTGTATTCTACTCTGCCGTCACCACGCGGCTAGCGGCTCTCTCTATGGATGGAAAAATATAGGAAGAATGAGTCCATAACCCACCACGGTGACCCAGTGCGGATAGGTTGGTATTTATATTAATATGCAGGTACACAGACAGATTTGTCATCAATACAATTCAAAAAAATTATCTCAGTAACAAGAGCAAGACAACAATCCACTATTAGTGTAAAAGCATTAACGACGAACGGCTTAAAACGTGCTTTTCGAAGCACGGGGAAACCCGACGTAATATATCTTTGGTCAGTAATTCAATATCCGGCCTTGGCAAACATTGATGAGTTTACGCAATCGTAGGCTAAGCGTGCTGCACCACCGAGCTATTCACAAACAAACAAATAATGAGGATGCGCCAAATGTGATTTTAACCGAATACGAATATTCGGTCCAAATGTTCAGTCGAATTAATGAGGTACTCTGTTTATAGATTCAAACGCGGTGCCGAAAATCAAAATCGAAAGTTTTTACAGAAATATAATTTATTTTGGGTAAAGTAGACACGTAAGAAAAACATGGTGTAGTTTTTCAAAATAAGTCATCACACGTATTGTATTTTGCCTTTATTAATTAGGTAGATATGTATGTAGTTTCATTTTATGAATATATGAAAAATGTGGCAACTGCATGGTTCTTGTTACGAAATCTTGGCTCAAAGTGCTTTATTTCCGCCGATTTCAGAAGGTTAATGTAGGTACCCACTCAATGTGAACAAAACCTCCGAATCTTACGTTGTAAATCTTCAATTTGTTTACCGCTTTATTCCAGTCACGCTTCAGCCAAAAGGTTTGCACAAAATTCTAAAATCACTCTGCATTTTGAATAATCGTTGACATGTGTCACGAGTTAGAGTACGTAATGAACGCTACGTAACTCCAAATATTTGACGTTAAGTATTCAAAGGGAGTATGGAGTTTCATCGCGAATACTAAATAGCTTGTTCGTACGAAAACAATAACAAAATTTTCCATTTTCAACTGGTAAACATTGATATGTTCGGAGAGAAAAGGATTTATCAATACTTTTCTCTTTCCTAAGTTCAGAATGAAACTGGTCGTTGTTCCTTGTGTAATATACAATAAAATCCTGACTTTTGACATAACAAAACTTTAAAGCCCGTCACAGACATAGCTATAATAATAACATAGCAAGACATATTACCACATATTTTCAATATAAATTAACGAGTGACCGCACACGCAGCTATAATATATATTTCTATGGCGTCACCAAAATATGTCGACAAATATATCTCGGTATATTTTGGCAGTGAGGGCAAAATATATATTATAGTATAGCTCCCGTCTGTGGTTGTTTGATGTAATATAATATATATCTTGATGTATTAATATATATTATAGCTATGTCTGTGACGGGCTTAATTTGGATCTTAAATTTCACACCCAAATTAAACCCCCGGGCGCTCTAAGCCAGTGCGCTATCGAGCTCCTCCAATCATGGTGCGGGGGATTTATTAAATATCTGTGTAATAAACAAGAGACGCTTGATTAATCGTCACGCCTGACTACGGCAGGTATTAGACTACGCCAATTAACCTCAAACCGCCAAAATGATACATGCGGTGTAAGTTACCTTACAGCGTGATCGATGTCAGGCTTTGGAGAAATTTTAATGTTACTGGCGTTTATTTATAATGTCTTACTTCCGGTATTCTAAATACCACTGGGCTGATTTAAACAAAAATATATAGAACCATTGCCATTTGCTACACGTAGTAGCTACTAGTATTAATTAATAAAGAATAGCTAAACACATGTAAATAAAATTAACTAACATGTTCTAGATATGGCACCATACATTTGTTTTCTAAAACAAAACATAAGTTACATATTATTTTGTTGTCTAGCCGTATTTGATATTAGTGTTTTAAGTTTCACAGATTCATCAAGTCAGAGATTTATACAAAATTATACTAAGATCAATTAAAGATTAGATAAGAGATATTGCCTAGTGTATGAAAATTTTGAAATGTTAAATACTTACTTAACAAAATTACATTTTTTTATTTATCATGCAATATTTCACAGATAATACCAAAGAGACCTACATATAAATTGTAACACGCTATTACATTCCGTACCGGTTGTTTAGGAAACATCACTAAGGACATTGCCGGTACAGTAAATCTAACTTATTTGAATGTGGTTTACCATAGCAAAACAAGAAGGAAATTGACAATTTACAGAAAATATTGGAATGCGCAGTCAAAATAAGGTTTATCGAAACCTGCTTGCATAAAATGGCTTAGGTCGATAATGTTATCAATTATAATTAATAATGAAATAAAATATACTTAAATGCACTTTGTTGGTGATTGTACTAATAACAAGCATCATCATCATCTTCCTTCCCTGTTCCCTGGTTATTTAGAGCGCAGTTTGTTGCCTCTTCTACTTCAAGGGATCAGTCAACTCAGTTGATTCCCTATTCAGCCCCCGTAGCACGGGACGTGGACACATCTCTTTCGGGAGACAGAAAATCTTTTCATCTCGCTCTAACTCGCACTAAATCCCGAGACAAAACACTATCAAGTGGTGGAGAAAGACTTGTCCACGTCCCCGAGCTAGGCCCGCAGATCATTCGATCGAGGCTCCCTCGAATCTCAACATTAATCTTCTCAGAGGATAGAAATACCTACAGTTGCCGGGAAAAAAGATCGCGTGACTATCCAGAATTGCACAAATTTTATATTTAATAAAAAAAATTGTTTAGTATTGTAATATAATTTTACATTATCTTACCTACTTACAGTGAAAAGTGGAGTGTAACACATGGCGCTAAAACTCATTATAACTTGATTTCTATTTACTCCCTCGCTGGGAAGTGGGGTATATAATATATTGGGTAATTTTAATCCCATAAATAACCACTATTATGCGGCTTATTAATATCTGCAGTAGCACGAAACGTCCGGATATCCGAAATCGTAAGGTTTAAAATGCAGAATATGTTGGTCGACTATTATTACGTTGTCCGTGGAAAAACCACGTTCGTTTTGCAGTGTGGGCGAGTTACCTCATTGGGAGTAGTTTTCGTAATATTATGTATTTTTAATTTTGGTAAGTGTGATTGCACAATGCGATAGTGAATAATCATAATTTTCCCGGAGTGATTCACCTTTCCGATATGATGGTGATAATATCGGATTGAAAAAATCGGATTGAAGGATGAGAATTGGAGGGCTAGATGACATGTGACCGATATGAATTAAAGAAGAATCACTCTGCCGACCCCTGGTAACCCGAGAACAGGACTAGAAAGTGACGACGATTCATCATCAGCAGATGATGATGATTCATCATCATTTCAGTTTGTGTTGTTTTTATACGATAGCCACAGTAGTTTTTTTAAAAAGTTGTTTTTCAGATAAGAATGCACGAAATGAATTACAGAGATAAACAGTACAATTGAAAGTCCGACCACGCTACATGATAATTTGTACCGCGTCAGCTTATTGTGTAGTATCTGTTCGATGTGGCGGTGGATGTGAAGCAATAAACTTAGACTACTATACGGCATCACAGTGATAATAAATTGCTTGTAGTCACTGGAACTACGAAATGCGATAGCTCGCTACGGTAAGTGTAGCTACGACATTTTAATACACTTAAAATCTATCGTTGGATTCGTACTAGTGTAATTTTTATTTAAAGAAAGTAATTTAACTAAGTGAGGGAAAGGGAGTGGAAGTAAATGCCCTGCCGCACATAGATGGTGGTAGATAGATCTTTAAAAATAAGATTTTTTGACTAAGAAATAAGAACTAGGTATTTCAAGAAGTAATACTACGATAATTATGATTAATAAGTTTTTTTCATTTTATTTTCAAACTGAATTTAACATTATTCGTTTAGTAATAGCTAACAGAAATAGCACTAGGCAATGCCTAAACTCAATTTTTTGCCAACTAAACAACAGATTTATCAGCAGACTCGATTTCTTTTAAGCGCTACTATGATTTTTAGCTGTTTTGGTGAAAGTAAACATGTAACGCAGTAATTACAAAGATCAGAGAAATAATAATTCTGGAAGTGTAGCATAAAAATGGTGTAGCTTCACGGTTGGATAATAGCGATTCACATCTGCCGAGCTTTGTTAGCCTGGTGTTCTAGAAAATGCAGGATCATTTAGTGTTCAGTTTACATAGATTATAAACAAGATATTCACAAGGACGGTCACAGCTCTGGCGTAAGCAAAGTGTAAAATATGCACATATTTACTAAGAAACCAGACTATCTATGTATATCTAGACTCACAGAATATAATTCAGACAGACACTATTTAAGACATGCCGTGTGGTGATGGCAGAGCAGAATACAATTGTCTACTAAGGGTTAAAAACAGTGATTAGCAATAAGCAGCAGCGTTCCTTTTATACCACCAAGCAATATACTGCGACTTTCATGCCTGATAAACGGCAATAGGCTCGCCACCATGGGGTGGGGTTAAACGTGGGTGTTAATTCACCTCTGTCTACCCCTTCGGGGGTATAAGCGTGATTTATGTATGTATGAAAATTTTCAGAACTTAATCGTTAACTATTACTATTTTGATTTTAATTTGAACATTATAATTAAATGTTAGAAACATTAGTAGAAAGAATATTGTGGTTTTATAACTACAATATTCCATATTTTACAAGCCTGGGTATGTTTATCTTGCAGTGAACCTGTACATTATATATTATGTTTGTTTAAGTTAATAGAGCGTTATTCAAATTTACAGCTTAGCGCTACGTTAGCTACGTATTAATAAGCAAGTTAGTTTGACGAGAATGTTTCTCCAGTTACTTATTGTCATGATAATTTACATTTATACACATACATACATAAATTAGCCTTATTTGTGTGTTGTGTAATTACTCTTCCACATAAATATATGAACAAATTAATGATAGCATCAAGGATAAAACTTGAACAAATTAAAGATAGCATCAAGGAATAACTTCATTTTTATAATTTGAAACATTAAGCTATCATAAATGGTATTTGCTCACAAAAATTGACTAAACGATCAAACGATAAATAATAGACACGATTAATTTTTTAATTGAAGTATTTTCAGTAATTAACCTGATCTATGCTTCGGTAATTAACCTGAAACCAACAACAGTGCGGCTCCGCGCTATAATCTTTTTTCCTATTTGTACAGTGGTATTTTCGTTCCTTTGCGTAACAAGCGAAAATACCTGTCTCTATCTAACGAACTAACGAATATCTAACGAACTAGTGTTGGTATGATGAGGGCAGAGCTGAAACAGAGTTACGGGAAAATAGTTTATCGATAATATTGGTAAGAAGTGCTCCGGATACCAATTTTTGACGATTCAACATGTCTGTAGTTAGTATCAGTAGTATTTCTTCTTGGTCGGTATTGTTTTTCTGTTCTTTGTTCTCATACATTGATTTGTATCCATTATTTAGTTAATATATAATATAAGTTATATATTTAGTTAATATATAACATAAGTTATAGAATTAGATTTTAAGTTAATACTTCTTTGTTTGTTTTTATTGCATTTACCTGCTTGTAACTGTTCGGGACTCTTTCGAAGAATGTTTTCTTTTTTGTTATTAATTTTGTTTACTTGTAAACTTGTAATGCCACAATGTCAATTGGAAAATAAAAAAAACACGTCTTGAAACCCAGAATTTTTACTTCAAGATTTTATTTTATTTATTTATTATAACCGATTTCGTAAAACTACGGTTTTTATCCCAAACAGTAGCATTCGACTTCATGACAGTTTCAATATTTATCGCAAGTAAAACCTATTGAAGAGTTGGTAAATAATATATAAATTAATATAAACATATTAATGCATGTATCGGAATATTTATTTTAGTAAGTATTTTTTTATTCTGTGGCAGGATAAGTAACTAAAACTTATCAATTAAAAGCTAAACCATATTATTATGCGTTACGTATTAAGACAGCAATAAGATAGTGGCTTCAACTGTGCCTCGTGCTAAATTCCACCTTCCACACGAAATTCCTATTCCCACATATTCAACAACGTTGATCCGACAGAATTTTTAATAGTAAATAAACGCTTTTGTATCTTATTCAACAACTATTAGATCAAAATAGTGGCAAATATTTACGGCTTACATACATAAATCACCCCTAACTATCCCCGGTGGGGTAGGCAGAGTGTACCAACACCCGCGCTTCCCAACAATGTTGGGTCCCATGTAATAGTGGTGGGTTATGGCCCATTCTCCCTATATTATTCCATCCAGGGAAGACCTGTACCACAAAAGATGGAAACCAAAGAGCTGGTGATGATGGTGTATACCATACCACACGTGGTTCTAGCGAGTGGCGTATTCGTAAGTGATTTGCTTACTACCATCATAGCAGTATGAGAAGATATACTTTATACCCACTACGTACAGTTTAGTAGCAGTACAAGGAGAAGTAGATGAAGATCTGTAACGAGAAGTTTGAAATAGTACTTACCTAACTGCAAAATGGTCCTTAGGTACCTATTTTTGTTGTTTCTTAATTAATGTTCTCCTACAGACTGATTTCGGTTAAATGAAAAAAAAGGGTTTTATTGCATAAACAAGTAATAAACGGTTTTTATGGAGCTTGACTGTTGGCCGAGTGGCCTTCATAGCATCTATCGGGTTTTTAAAAGAAAGCGACGTCCTTGCTGGGGCTTTCTCCATTTGTTTCAGTTTGTGGTACTAAATAATGATCTTTTTCAGTAATACAGTTCCTTGGAGGCGACTGCCGTACTCGGCTGAAATGAAGAGAATTCCTTACAAAAACTGCCCATATAATGATATCGGGTGCCTTATTAAAATTGGGAGAGAATTTTAATGGCAAGCTATCTAGCTGCTTAATGACATACAAGCCTAGCCCTTAGGGCGAGGAGAAAGGCGTGCTTAAATGGCTGTACTACTTAGCTAGTTTGATATAAAATGATATGCATATATATATTTATAACAAAAAGTAAAAGAAAAATAAAAAATTAAAATAAATAGGCAGGTCTCCCTGTACAGTTAGTTATATTATTATTTCAATAAAAAAATCAGATCTTCTATTCTCGTAAGTAGTGACTCTGTTAAGGTTGAAGTAGCGTAGTGCATGATAAGTGAAAAATTCAGACATGGGTAGGACCACACAGACAAAAGAGTAATTTGTATCTTTCTGGATTACTTACAAGCAAGATGCATAAAAGTACAAAGTGATTTGATCCTGAAGCTTGAGAGGCAAAAATTTTGATTCGAAAAAACATCGTTATATTTATGAATGGTAAAAATAATATTCATGATTTAATGTTGCCGAAAAAAGATAAAAAAAGTACATATGAATTAAATTCTAAACTTTGTTCAACGTTCGTGTCTGGGGGGGTTCTGGAGTGAATCTTAAAACCCGGTTAAGATAATATTTTTCATGGATAAATTATTTTTAAATATACTTATTTTATGTACACATACTTATTTAATTACACGGACGAGGAAGGACGGGCAAGATTCATTCAGTAGGCCTAGTTATGAATGAATATCTTTAACTCAAACTTATATGTCTTCTGGGGAAAGCAGTGTCCTCGACTCTATTGAATAGCTCGACAGAGCTGATCGAAACAGACCCAACCTATCTACAACCCTGTCAAAGTGGGAAAGCCGAAATCATATTTGACTTATAGTAGGGAAGACGGATATTTTCTAGAACATCATATACTTCGGGGTAAGAATAAATTTATTTTACACTTCACAACTTATCAGCACTATCACAGAAAATACACGATCCTGATAACAAAGTGACAGCGACGACTTGACAGTGGTAGTATTACATACATACATAAATCATAATGTATGTATGCCCGAAGGGGTAGGCAGAGGTCAATTAACACACACCTTTCGCCTATTATGTTCGACCCCAGTGGTAGTATAAGTTAATGTTACTATCCGTCTTGTGTTCCTTATTTATCTTGTCCGCTTTTCTCCAATTAACTTCTATTTAACATCATCGTGGTTTAACTATGTGACGCTAGAGCAGTACTAAGCGTACACGACGCGTACACGCGTGACGAGCAACGAAGAGACGAGTTTATTTGTACCATTTTGGAATAATTATGCTAAATTTTATGTGCCAAAACTGCTCGCCCCAATATGTGACATGGAACCTAACATATTTGCCGAAACGTTGGTGTTAATACACATCTGACTACTCTTTTGAGAAAAGATGGGCGTGATTTATATATAATATTATGTATGTATGTTGTTATTAACGGTGCTTACTTAGTAAATGAGGAACCAGAAATCGTTAATTATTAACCTACCCTAATAAAAATTTTCTTTTCAAGAACAATTTCTTGAAATAGGATATACATTGTAGTCGTAGTTAAAGTATTCTACTTTATGGCCGCGTTTTGGAAGTCGCTACAAGATTCATCAATTTAATTTAATACACAGAGATTAGAAAACTTCAACTGTTTGTGGCGGGATTACTTTAGTTTCCAGATTAATAAACTTAGCGGAGAGGTTTGTGTAATAAGCTGGTGTACGGCCTAAAATGGACACTTTCGTGTATAAAGTCATTTTGAAAATGGAAAAACACAAGGAGAAACTCCTTGCGTATTAGAAATAGTTTTATGTACGCAAGCTTTAGGCTACCTACCCCTATTATTATATTACCTGTTCCTGATTGAAACGGTATATGATTTACATCAATGCTTACTTTTACGATCTTTTTCTGATTGATGTAGTAGATGAATATTATGATTTAAAAATATAGAGTTACATATTTCTTCTTCTCCTTGCCCCATTCCCAGTCTACATCTACGCATTATGTTTGCTCTTCTAATCATATCGATCAGACGTCATCAAGCCATCCACTCCCTTTTGATTGATATCATCCATCATACTGAAAAGGTGATAAATGAATGTATAAGTAAAAGAAACGGTAAGGACCATGTCTAGGGACCGATGAACAGATACAGTGATTGTGATGACAACATTATATTATGTATTACACACTTACATAAATCACACCTATTTTCTCCGATGGGGTAGGCAGAGGTAAACCACACACACCACCTACAGACAGGTAGAATATACATACATACATAAATTACGCCTATATTCCCGAAGGGGTAGGCACAGGTGAACTAGCACCCGCGTTTTACCAATTATGTTAGGTCCCCTGAAATAGGTGGCGAGCCTATTGCCATTTATCGGGCACAAAAGTCGCAGTTGGTACATTGCTAGGCGGTAAAAGAGGAACGCTGGCTGCCCATTCCTCATTACTGATTTATCCTTAGTCGCCTTGTACGACACCCACGGGAGAGTTTTGGGGTGGTGACAATTGTATTCTACTCTGCCGTCACCACACGGCAAAGATTTAATGGGCAAGTAAAAAGTTAGAATATTATGTGCAAAATTTTGATATGACTAACTTTTTCCCGTATAAACATGGGCCTACTAATGAAAGGAAAAAGCACTTGGTTTCCTATGTAAATGCGTGTCAATATTTTAGTCTGTTTCAGAAAATAATGTTGAAAACATTTTTTTTTGTATTTCCATGTGTTTGAGTTCTAAGGGCTTAAGTGATTAACGCGTTCGTCACGTAAAATGGCATGTAGCATCTGCGTGACAGGAATAACAACACGCCTATCTGAAACCGCTGTCGTTTAAATCCAGCTCTGATAATGCGTTAAATTTATTATAATAATATTTCTCTCTCACACACACCTACTATCTAGCACAAAGAATGTAGCACATGTGTTATGGATGACGGATAAATTATATTCTAAATAAGCTTTATTTAAACAATTTTCTAATATACCAGAATATTCAACTATCCCAATCTCTCCCGCAGATGTTGTATAAGACTTAGTCGTCTTACTCGTACTGAGTAATGGGCAGCAGTGTTCCTTTTATACTACCTAGCAATAATGCTGCAATTTACTTGCTCCTTAAATTGTAATAGGCTCACACTTTATTACATGGGACCTAACATAAATGGTGAAGCGACGTGGGTGTTTTTTTACCCTTGCCTATCCGTTCGCGGAATAATAAGTGTAATTTACGTAGTATATATATTTTGTAGTATATTATATTCATATACACAGCCAGAACTCAAGAACAAATTATCTGTGTTCATCATAGAAACATTTGCCTCTATTATGATTCGAACCCGGGACCTTTTAGGGCCGATAGCGATCTGATCATTCGACTAAGTCGGCCGTCAAATAATACTAAGAAAAAGTGCTTTAAGCGAGCTGATCTAACCAGCAGTTAATTAAGAACAGCTAAGAGTGATTGTCAACTGTCATCCACAGTGGTCGAAGGGTCTACATCGACGGTACAAGCAGATATAGCTTTCGTACGATCTCCCGCCAACTTTCCCTATCAACATCTAGTTGGAACTGGTTATCTGCGCTCTCGCGAAAGTCAGATGAGCTATGTTAATTAAGTCCAGACTAGACCGTGGAGTAGATAAAAATCAAATTTGACATAATGGTTTGAGGAAACCATTCTATTTTGGACAATGATGAAGACAGAGCAGTGATGAAAGCGTTGGTTAACCTTCACGGGTATTCGATTGGTCCGCCAATCATAATTTGTTTGCCCTGTTGCCGTACAGGTCAGCGCAATTAGTCTAGATGGTTGGCCAATAACGAATTAGGTCCCGAGCTTTGAAAGCCACGCTAAGCGGTGGTCCCAGCGGATTTCACAGTCGTTAATATTTACTAATCCGAACTGATCCTAGGTGGTGAGTTATGACTCGTATCTATAAATTTTTTAAATCGTTACGGAAAGACCTGTATTAATAATAATAGGGGTTAAAGTATGAAATTGCCGTTTTATTGTAATAGGATTTTTGAATTGACAAAGAATCTTCATGGTTTGAGGTTTTCGAATGAAACTTTTTTCACATGGTGTCTATGATGTTCTTTTTTTTTAAATGTGAAACATTTGGAGATCGACTTTCAATTGTTTTTGTTATTCAACTTAGACAAGAAAGATGGATACTGCGAAAATTCGAGTGATTTTTTAATACGAGTTCCGACGCGGAAGTAACGAGCAGAAACAGTCCCCAATATCAATGTTGCGTTCGGTGAGGGGTCTGCTAATGAACAGACCGTGCGATTTTGGTTTAAACGCTTTCGTGATGGAAACTTCGACTTGAAGAACAAGCCACGATGAAGACCGCCCACACAGGTGAATAACGATTAATTAAGAGAGATGGTGGAAGCCGATCCTAGTCAAACTACCCAGGAATTAGCGGCATTGTTTAACGTTACCTTACCCACAATATTGACTAATTTGCGTCAAATCAAAAAATCTACGGCCGCCTTGGTCGAATGCTCAGATTGCTGGGTATTGGCCAAGAGGTCCTGGGTTCGAATCCTGGTAGGGGCAAACTTTGTGATGACCACAAATGTTTGTTTCCGAGTCATGGTTGTGTGTATATGTTTATGTAGTATATTTTCAACATTTATATACATAATTATATTAAAAATATGTCCGTCATCTAGTATCCATAACACAAGTGCTTAGGCTACTTACTTTGGGCTAGATGATAGGTGCGAGTGTAAAAATATTTATTTATTTATTTTATTCAATAAAACAAAAAAATACGAAAAATGGGTGCCTCATGATTTGACTGATCTGCAGAAAGAAACTCGTGTTGAAACTTGTGTTGCCTTGTTGAATTGGTACAGAAATGAAGGAATATTGGATCGAATTGTGACATGTGATGAAGAGTGGATTCTTTATGATAACTGTAAAAAAAATGCGATGGCTGACCCCAGGTCAAACGCTACAACAGTGTCTTAGGGCCGGTTTTTTGATCCATAGTTAACTCAACCAATTGTTAAAAACTGTTACTAATTGCTAAATATAAGTCTGATACGTAACCATTAGTAACAATTTTAGTTATATTAATGTTACTAATGGATAAATATCAGTCTGATATTGTTACTAATTGTTAAATATCAGTGATATTTAAAGATAAGTAAAAAATTTTTACAATTGGTTAACAGTTAACTATGCATCAAAAAACCGGCCCTTAAAGTAAAACTTACCCATAAAAAGGTAATGATAACTATTTGGTGGTCTCAGCATGGTGTTATTTACTATTGTTTTCTCCGATTTGTTAAAGCAATAACGGCAGATGTCTATTGTGCCAAACTCCGAACAATGTTGGCAAAACTAGCAGTAAAACAGCCCCGACTCATGAATCGATGTTCACCATTATTGCTCCATGACAACTCGAGACCTCATACAGCTCGAGAAACCGTTTTGGCCCTTCAGGAACTGCAGTTAGAAACCATTCGTCATCCTCCGTATTCGCCAGACCTTGGTCCAACGGACTACTATTTTTTTCGTGATTTGGACAATTATCTACGTGACAAAAAGTTTTCTTCCCAGAAGGCAGTATAAAATGCAAGATGCAACACAGTCTATATCCTCAGAGTTCTATCGCAAAGGCAATGACCTTCCTATTAGTTGGCAGCAATGTACTCGTATAGATAATAATGGTAACTATTTTGATTAAATAAATTTGTTATAAACCAAAAATAAACAATTAAGATTTTCAGTAAAAAACGGCAATTTTATACTTTAACTCCTAATATAAAACTGTGAATATGCTTAAGTTTAGGTAGCCTTCCAATATACCGTGAATGGGCTCTATTTCTATTGTTAAAATAAAATATTTTATAGTCGAATCTGTGATAACTTAAAACTTTGAGCAGTATATGAATTGGAATGTTTTCATCCCAATCACTCTCTATTCATTAGTCTCTCGACATGCTTCTTTCCATCCCTTTTCTGTACAGTCATTCATCACAACCTTTCCGTGTGATTGATGTTCAGATCAAATGGATGGATTGATGATGTCTGATCTATATAAATGGATATAAATATCCTATATCATCTAGCAATATACTGCGATCAACGTGCCCAATAGATACAAACATTTTGGTGGTTAGAAAAAGAATTTCGAAAAATTATGATCTTGAGACGGAAATCGAACCCGCGTCCGCTGCTATCCGGGTAGGGCCGCTCGGCCATCCAAGACACTAATTAACTTGCCGAAATTCTGTAAACCTTTACACTTCACGTTGTAAGCCAATGGGTACCTTCGCAATGTAGAAATAAATTTCAAACATTCCAAAGCAGATATTTTTACAAATACCGTGCGTTCGGTTAAGTTTGGTAATTCACCTTTGTCTACCCCTCCGATGATAAATAGACATGATTTCATTTGTGTGTGTACGTTTGATTAGAGTGATGAACAATAAAATCTAATCTCTTTTAAAGTAAATGAACTATTTCATATTAGTGATATTACCAAATACAGACAAATTTAATAGCGCCTAAAATGTTCCATTAATTGTGACAGTTCCTTGAAGGATAGACATAGTTTGCTATTTTCATAGCCTTCTTAATGTAAGAGACGCAGTATTCTAGGCATATTACAAAGCCGCATTAGAAAACATTGTATTGTAATACGACATTTAAGTAAATTGACTACGAAGTCACGTTTATAATAAACTTCTTTTATTACTCTTTGCAGTCGTAATTTTGCGGTACTTCCACTTTACGCCAGCCTCTTGAGATTGTGAGCGCCATTAAAATATTTGATATACCTTTGAGTAAAATGTATTACGTAAAGTTTTCTTTATAAAATTGAAACTGTGTAAGTCTACCTACACACAGCTTAGCGGGCCTTGTTAACGTTTTTCTCAAGTTTGATCGAGTTGGTTCGCTTCTTTGGAGCCAGAGCTATATTTTCAACACCTACAGACCTGTATAATTTTAGGAAATATTTATCGTCTGTACTATAGCTCGGAATACATTCGATTTTCTCAAGCTTGAAGATGTTAAGCAAATTCGTGATCCTGGACTTTATTTGAGATATAAAGTTGGAATTGGTTTCTTTATTTTGTAGCCTGTCCACGGCTGTAATGTCGCTGATAGCCAATAAAACGTCTAGGTGCTCGTTACAAATTTTGCATTTATATGTGTTGGTTGCCGTCTCTCTAGTATCAATGTCTTGTTTCACACTAACGTTGGACACAATAGTGCTGCGATCAAAGCAATCTACGCGTCTTACGCTCGTAGTCCTGCTCAACTTTTGCAATATTCCGTGACACTGAGTTGATACGTTTTTGTGTTTTTTCACTTTGTATACCACTTGTACACCACAGGATTTTGTTTCGTTTTCCTTGGACATAAGATTGCTTTTTGATGTTGTGTTGAAATCTGGAACCGTCTGCCTAGAGACGACATATTTGCATGTGGTTTCAAGTGCACTAAGTGATGGTTTCCCTGTGGGCTTTGTGCTACTTGTCGAAGTGCAAACTGTTTCCTGATTGTGCCATATGTGCTTCTGTATAGTTTCGATTAATTGTGGTGAAGGGTCATTGATTAACTGTCCAATGCCCCATAAATATTGTGACATTTTTATTAAAAAAGACGATGGTACTATAATATTTGACAATGAGTAACAGATAGTTGACATATTTTTGACTTAAGATAAAAACTGAAATGTAGATAACATTTTCAAAATATAGCGCAACCAGACTTTCAATTATTGTATTTTGGTAAGATCGTAAAGTACTTAATGAAATTTTGATTTAAATACCAATAAAATGTTAAAAATAAACAAATATACAAATAGTTATAAATAGCTAAAAATAAACAAATAATTATAATAATTAAAATCATAGTAAATAAATAATTATAAACACAAAAAAATAATTTATTCTTGAAGCAAAGTAGGTACCTATTTCACTATGATCAAAGAGCAAACAACACTGTCGAAGACAAAATTAGGATAAAAAAATAAAAATCATTAAAATAGATATTTTAGATTTTTGAATTAATTATAAATTTATTTGCGAATTGAGCACAATTTTTTGGGTACATACGTAAAACATACATACATACATAAATCACGCCTATATCACCGAAGGGGTAGGCAGAGGTGAACTAGCACCCACGTTTCGCCAATTATGTTAGGTCCCATGTAATAGGTAGCGAGCCTATTGCCATTTATCGGGCACAAAAGTCGCAGTACATTGCTATTGCTAGGTGGTATAAGAGGAACGCTGCTGCCCATTCTTCATCATTGATTTATCCTTAGTTTGAAACATTCTTGAAAATAACTTAAAATTTCGTTTCTAAAAGATCACAAAATGATTTGGATACTGTCGTTGAACATCATGATTATTCAAATTGAAGTCCTTTTTACCTTTTATCCTTTTTACAGGATAAGCTTTTTTAAAACACTTTATTGTTTTTGAAATGTACTTATTTGAAATCTTCTAGTAACCCCGACTTATAACCCGGATACATATGTAACAGCTTTTCGAAAGTTACTAGTTAATCGATAAGAGGAATTTACTTTACTTCCTTTTATTTAAATTTTGTGTAGGCGAAGAGAGCCCAAGGTAGACATACTACCTAATATAAAATATACATGCGCAAATGCAGATAATGAAACTTACGGGAATATAATAGATATCATATAAATTTATAAAACACCGCTAATATTGAAGAAGTTTTGCAACTCGCAGCCAATGCATTTCGTATACTCGGCATAAATGGTTTATAAACTCTTAGCAGAAACTACTAAAAATTTGTAGCTAGAAAACTAAGAAATAAAGAAAGAACAAACTAAAGTTTATGTACAATCAAAGTAGGAAAACCTTCAACTTTCATCAGGGCAGTGTGCTAGATAAAATTTGATAAAGTGGCCCTCGCTTAATCTATTGTCCATTTAGTAGAAGTCCCCTTCAGTCTGCAGATGTCAGTCTAATAACTTAAAACTTTCTTTTAAAACTCAACTATATAATAGAGACAAAGCTTATATATACATTCTACTTGAACATTAGATATGTAAGACGATAAATACGACATAGATTCTACGTTACCTACATTTGGCCATCAATGATGTTAGGTCCTATATAACAGGAGGCCAAATTCAAATTCAAATTTCTTTATTTCTTTATTGCGATACACAGGTTACATTGATGTTCATTAATAAATTGATCCTTCTGTGATCTGCTATCAAAGCATGCAATGTATTAACATGATCTAAGTTAATAATGCATGTTTAAAATATATAATTAATTATATATTTTAAACATGCATTACTATCATTCATTCATTTTATCATTGAAGTACTTAATATTAAAATTATTATGTCATTATTTAAATATTTATCATGTCGTACATTAAAATTTATCAGTCTATTGTCATCTATCACTCACGTAAGTACCAGTATATTATTACGAGACGTATAATAGAAACGCTATTTCTAGAACTCGCTGAGAAAGTTATTGAAAAACTCATAACACCACAAGTTACTTAAATAGCTTGAGCATTGGTATTGTTGTGCAGCCGTTTGAGGCGGAATTTCCCCCTGAGGTGCCTTATCCCTGTGCATTTATTTTCATTCCAAGTTGAAAGAACAACATATTGCATTCTCGTACTTTGCGAAGAAATTTCAGATTCTGTCTTCAATTCAGTATAAATCTGATAAGTCGTTTTGGAAAGATTTACAATGTCTGTGGGGAACGGTGGGATCTAGTTATTTGTGATACAATGGCGTCAAACCTTATCTTGAGGGGAATCTTATGTCTTAAGTCTTAAGATATTTTGTGTTTATATATATTCCAATAGCATTTGATCATTTAATATATAATGTGGGTCAACAACCTACGGAATATATAAGACAATGGCGGGCAAAATTAATGTGATATGTAATACTTAACATAACAGCAACTGCGGCAAATTACTAGGATATCGGCACTATTCAAATATCCTATATCTAAAATATCCTGAAGGACTTATGAACTTTAACATGATTATGAACGCTAACATGGTTATGAACCTAGCTTTGATTATGAACCTTATGGCAAGTTCAGTCAACAATTACGTAGTATAGAGTTGGCTACGTGTAATAGTACTGTGTTTATGTCTTAAATCGTTTGTGCTGGTAGTTGGCAGTAATATTAGTAACTTCACAAATGCTTCAAGTAGTTAAATTGTGTTTAACATCTTGTTCCGACACTGTAATGAACTTTGTTCACGACTAATTTAACTGCAATTAGCAAACCAAGATATTTATGGCATGTATTCTCATTATAATTTATTAAAAGTTAGTTTACTTTTACCACAGCAAAACTGTTTTGCAAACAATCAAGTGGTATGGATTACAATTTAATTAATAAAGTTTAATTATGTTCGGACGTTAGCGGAACAGTTGAAATTTAATCGTGCTCATAATATTTTCTCTTAAACATCCCTGATGTTTTAGAGAAAGAGAGGCTGGTTTGGGCAAATAGTGAGATATAAAAATTTATCTGTAATTAATATCCATAGGACAAGTGTTATGGTGCTGCCTTTGGGCTCGATTATAGTTGCGAGTGTAAGATATATTTATTATTATTTTGTTAATATTTTACCAGCTAGTATTTTCATAATGACCGCTAAAGGAGAAAAAGTAATCCATTTCTTTAGTGCATGTCACATTAAAGAATCAAACATTACAAAGTAATACTTATTACGATGTAACGCATTCAAATTAGATAGCATCGTTTTCTTTTTCTAACCACTAAAATCTTTGTAGCATCGTTTTAATAATTGTCGGATAACTTTTTGGTAATAAATTTACTAAGCCCCCAAAACCGATCATGACTGCCTTGTTGATATCATTAAAATTTATTTATCTAAAAAAGAATCTAATGTGTTTATCACTGGTTTTCAAAATATTTAGGTTATGGAATCTTTTTGTATTTCGTTCCGAAGTTCCAAGCTAACGATTTTGAGGTTTGTTGGACTAAAGATAATTGCTTAAGTTGCTATTGTTTAGGAGCGCCGAGGGGGAGGGTCGATGAAAGGACCGTGGAGTAGGAAAAGCTCATTTTCAAGAGCTTAGCCAAGAACGTTTTGTGAAAAAAAAACCACTTGATTTTCTAGTAAGTTAACCTTTATGTAATCCTTTATGGAAATTCTGATAGGCAATCCAATGACAAGTACTATAAACAAAACTTTTTCTTCCCACCATCTCGGAAAAAGCGTTTTTGCTCTTCGATATCTGAGTGCAAAAGCCGTTTTTATTCTCTAGAGGTTAAAGTAAATTTGAATTTAGAACATCGTGTGCAATGAGTTTGTGAATTCAAAACATCATTATACATATTTATTTCTATCTCCATGGTGCCGAAATTGTCATGCAACCTATTTAAATTTGTTAAAAACTCAGACTCGGAACCTTCTTGGTGTACTTTTTTTGTAATTTGCTTTGCGCGCGCCATTTTCTTTTCACGTCATAAATTTGTTAAAACCTAGGAGTTCCGTGACGGTCAATCAGCTTGGCGTCAATCTTGCTTTAAACATTGTAATCGTCTACAACGCTTGCTGGATGCTTGAGTCAAGCATTTAAAAGCTTTTTAGGTCTGTTTAATTTGTTTACGCTAGCAACGGAACAAAAACATACAGAAAATCAACGTGCTTGACTCAAGGTGATTGACCGTCTCGGAACTCCATTAGAGACGGTAATTTTTATTAGGTACTTACAGGTGTGTCTGGATGAATGTTGCGGGTGTGGCTGGGTGGATGGGTGGCTGTTGGAGGTGTGTCTGGGTGAACGGGTGTTTTGAGGGTGTCTAGGTAAATGGGTGTTTTGTTGGTGTGTCTGGGTGAATGGGTTTTTGTGGGTGTGTCTGAATGGATGGGTGAGTATTGTGGGTGTTTCTGGGTGATTGGGTGTTTTTTTGGGTGTGATTAGGTGTTTTGTGGGTGTTTCTGGGTGATTGAATGTTTTTTGGGTGTGCTTGGGTATTTTGTAGGTGTTTCTGGGTGAATGGGTGTTTAGCGGGTGTTTCTGGGTTAATCGGTGTTTTGTGTGTGTTTCTGGGTGAATGGGTGTTTTTGGGTGTTTCTGGGTGAATGGGTGTTTTGTGGGTTTTTATGGGTGAATGGGTGTTTTGTGGGTGTTTCTGGGTGAATGGGTGTTTTTTGGGTGTGTCTGAGTGGATGGGTGTGTATTGCGGGTGTGAATGTTGGGTGTTTCTGGGTGGGTGTTGAGAGTGTGTTTGGGTTAATGGGAGGGTGTTGTGGAAGTTTCTGAGTGAAAACAGAAACTGTTGTGATTGTATTTTTTTTGTATTTTGCAATTTCCTCGTTGGGGGGGATGAAAAGTTACGTGTTGCACTCGAGTGCAAAGATTTTTCTCCTTGTGCTCTTTTGATTCCCTCGCTATGGCTTAGGATTCTAATTTTTAAACCACTCGCTACGCTCGTGATTCAATTTTAGAATCCTTCGCTAGCTCGGTCATCAAAATTGAGCACGCGGTTAAAAAACAACTTTGCACTCACGTACAACAAATAACTATTATGCGAAGCAACAATTATTAAATCTAAGGTACACACATTGTAAATTGCTATTAAGCAATTAACTGAGGATTCAATTCTTCAGGAGACAATCGAACTTTAATACTCTATTGTGGTGTCGACTAAACTTTTATTACTACTTATCATCATCATTATCATCGCCAGTCCTTTAATATCCCATTGTTAGGGCACAGGCATTGCCTATGAATGGAAGAATTTATGACGAGTGGTGCAATTGTAATTGTCACCACCCCCAATCTTTAACGCGTGATTCGTACAAGGCGACTAAGGGAAATATAGCGATGAGCAATTGGCAGCAGCGTTACTCTTTTACCACCGAGTAAAAGAGTATCGCTGCTGCTGTGGTTTACGTGTCAGATAGATAGCAATATGCCCGTCTCAAATACATGGAACCTAACATGATTAGTTAAACGTGAGTGTTAATTCACCTGACTACCTTTTCAGGTTAAATAGGCGGGATTTATGTATGTATAAAGGATGTTATATATACATACTTGGAAGTCTTCTATGCTGACCTGGGAGCGAACAAATAACGTAGAATGGGTCAGCCCCAACTCATCCAGCGGGTGTCGTAAAAGTCGACTAAGGATTGCACGGTGTAGACCAATGAGCAGATGGTGGAGTAGACCAATCAGCCTAGGGGCATCCAAATGGTGGAGGGCAAACCACCAATAATAGCAACAGCATACCCAAAGAGGGTTGGTGTCAGGCAGGCGGCCGGCTGTAAAACCTAAGCCAAAACCTTGTGCAGTATGGATTGGAATGTTGTCATTCCAATCACTTTCTCCGTTCATCGGTCTCTCGACATGGTCCGTTCTGTCTCTTTTATATACATTCATTCATCACTAGCATCTTTACGGTGTGATGGATACTATGAATCAAAAGGGAGAGGATTGCTTGATGACGTCTGACCGATATGAATGGAAGAGGAAACATACTGCGCCGACCACTGATAGACTGGGAACAGGGCAGGAAGAAGAAAGAAGATGTATGTATATAGGACCTTACCCTATGTTAGCCCAGAGTAGATTGGCGGATAATTAGTTAGCAGGTAATTGACTCTTTCTAATCGAAGGAGGTTAATAATTAAGCAGGTGCACTGACCCTGTCGTTTACGATCTCTATGCATGAAAACTGCCAATGTCTTAACGTGGTTCTTAAACAACCTGTCTGGATCGTTATAAAGCTACACCCACGCCAGAGTTCAAACTCCTCAATTGTTGTTATATTACTGGAGAAAGGGCGTTAATATCTAAGGCTAAAAATTTTGCTATTATTGAATCCGAGATATTAGGTTTCAAATTTGAATTCAAAAATAGTTTCACACTATCACGTTCCATAGCTATTAAAAATAAACAGAAGCCAATGAACGGTTGTTGGAAATTACAATTGGAATAAGTCCATTTTTAAATACGGACTGCATTTATATTTACAGCTTTGTGAATATTACTAAATATGGCTGGGCAGAGAGAGAGAGAAGCCGGGCTGGCGAAGGTGAGTGTTGACATGTTATGGACGGGCCCCGTACCTTCACTTGAGTACCTACCTCTCTACACAAGTCTCAAGCGCTAGTTCCAGTTTTAGTACGAGGAAGGGTAAAGTGGTTTATAATATTTTCAACCGATATATTTCTCACAGTTTAATTTACTGGTGTTTTGAGAGGAAATGTGGGCAGTAAGGTTCTCATTTATCTCCTTGGGTGTATAATAGTTATTTGTTGTGCGTGAGTGCAAAGTTGTTTTTTAACCGCGTGCTCAATTTTGATGACCGAGCTAGCGAAGGATTCTAAAATTAAATTAGAATCCTGAGCGATAGCGAGGGAATCAAATGAGCACAAGGTGAAAAATCTTTGCACTCGAGTGCGACACGTAACTTTTCACCCCCCCAACGAGGAAATTGCAAAATACAAAAAAAATAATACAATCGCAACAGTTTCTGTTTTCACCCAGAAACTTCCACAACACCCTTCCATCAACCCAAACACACTCTCAACACCCACCCAGAAACACCCAGAACATCCACTCAGACACATCCACAGCACACATCCATCTACCCAGAAACACCTACAACATTCACACCCGCATCACACACCCATCGACTCAGACACACCCAAAAAACATCCATTCACCCAGTAACACCCACAAAACACCCATTCACCTAGAAACACCCATAAAACACCCATTCACCCAGAAACACCCAATCACCCAGAAACACCCACAAAACACCCATTCACCCAGAAACACCCACGAAATACCTATTCACCCAGACACACCCACAACATCCATTCACACACCCACAACATCCACCCAGTCACACCCACAATACTCACCCATTCACCTAGACACACCCACAAAACATCCATTCACCCAGACACACCTCCAACACCCACCCATCCACCCAGCCACACCCGCAACATTCATCCAGACACACCTGTAAGTACCTAATAAAAATTACTGTCTAAGCTTGAGTCAAGCACGTTGATTTTCTGTATGTTTTTGTTGTTGTTGCACGTTGATTTTCTGTATGTTTATGTTTTTGTTGTACAGACCTAAAAAGCTTTTAAATGCTTGACTCAAGCATCAAGCAAGCGTTGTTGACGATCAAAATATTTAAAGCAAGTTTGACACCAAGCTGATTGACCGTCACGGAACTCCTAGGTTTTAACAAATTTATGACGTGAAAAGAAAATGGCGCGCGCAAAGCAAATTACAAAAAAAGTACACCAAGAAGGTTCCGAGTCTGAGTTTTTAACAAATTAAAATAGGATGCATAATAATTTCGGCACCATGGAGGTAGAAAGAAATAGGTATAATGATGTTTTAAATTCACAAACTCATTGCACACGATGTTCTAAATTCAAATTTACTTTATCCTCTAGAGGATAAAAACGGCTTTTGCACTCAGATATCGAAGAGCAAAAACGCTTTTTCCGAGATGGTGGGATGAAAAAAGCATTTTATACACAAAAGTAGCCGCTTTAGACAGCTTTTGCTACCTTCCCCAACTAGGTATATGAAAAAAACTTAATAATTGAAACGCAACTGTGACAAGATTATTCGACATTATTAAGATTATTAAGATTTTGACATTAATAAGCAGAATCAGCCCCTAAAACTCGTGAACAAATTTTTACGCTAACCAATGTTCTCATAGACTACATAGTCTTTGGATTGCTGATCAAAAATTGAAATCACCTTTGACGCAGATAGGTGCCTAGCCTATACTGTGAAGTGCTCCACTTCACAGTATAGGCTAGGCACCATGAATCAGCCTTTTAGCAAAATGTACGCTTCTCAAAGGAACATAAAGTGCACTTCGCAAAATGGACATTTCCCCAAAACTGACACTTTTAATACCAAAGTCAGCCATCACACAAGCGCTTGTGTTATGAAAACTAGATGCTTAATGTTTTTAATAAAAAAATATAATATTGAAAATATAGTGCACAAACAACCATAAATACAAACAAATGTCTGGGCTCATCAACATTTACCAGGATTCGATCTCGGGACATATTGGCAAAGAGCCAGCAAACTAAACATTCGTCTGAAATCTGTCCGGATATTAGTAGTCTGATTAAAGTTATACACATTTTAGGAATCGACAATTCTATTTGATAGTTGGACTTAGATAAACAGAACCAGAAAATAAAAAAAAAACAAACTGTGGTAAGCCGCATTAATTAAAATGTTACAAAATCAACTGCCCACTAAAATTTGACACGTTATTAACGAGTACATTATGGAATTGTCAGAAAAATTATCACAAAGAAAAATAAAGAGAAATAATTATCTGAAAATCTGCATGCATCTGTTTATTTGGTTTGGTTATTTTATGCTTCACTACGTCCAATTATCCAAAATACGCACAAAATGTTACAATTATAGCCGGTGTTCCAGTAAAATGCTTCTGAATTATTAAGGAAAATGTTTAATAACGCCCGTGAGACGGGTTCGCTTTAAAGTTGTTTGGTCCAATTTTGATTATACCCTCGATAGCTCTGTTGGGAACACTCTTCTCCCTGTTTGGATAGAACATTCTAGACAGGTACACCTAAGTACAATAAAGGTTTAAGGTTATCACAGCATATAAGGCAAAACCAAAGGATACTTCTTTTCGAGAGTTTACATTTTTTTTTGCGATTTCCATACCCCACAATTAACAATGGATTCGTCGCCTATTGCATAGACCTAACTTAATTGATTTATGCACGTACTTTATTTCTGACGAATCCACTCCATAGTTTTTCCTAAATTAGACGATTTAGGTTTTATGCTGGACCATTAAGCCAGAATGCTTAGCTCAGCTTACTAACGTTTTAATTAACAGATTAACACCGCAAATAGATTGCTGTGGATAACAAAAAAAGCACAGAGAACAATTTTCTTTTCTTTTTTCTTATCTTTATAATAATAATTTACTTCATTCATCTATAATATAAAAAGTATAATCTTGGACATCTTGAAGGTCCAAGTGAACAGGCATCTTCTAGTCGAGCGTGTCTCATGTAAAACTTCATCTTCATTTTTCATCAGGCAAGATTGTTTTCAAATACTCAGCTTATTTAACATAAACAAAAAAAAATTAATAGCCTACTCTAGTAAAACAACGATAGATCAGTTAACTGACCTAAGTTATTTAATAAAAAAAATATATTTATAATCACTGATACGCTTTATTGTAATTTAAGGATAGGTATTTTTATAAACAATAACAGATGTTATCAGGAATGGCAATTTATAATGTACCTATGCTAACAGCATCACATCTTTGTCTGAGCTGGATGCGTGCTAGCGGACTGCGGTCCTACTGTACTTCATCGGATTTTGTATATTATACTCCTAATAAGCACTGCTAGAGCTTTGTTGATCTCGATCCAGGTCTTGCTAATATTGTTTTTCTTGTCATAAGTCTTAACGTCTAGTCTTCTATGCTGGCCTGGGAGCGAACAAATAACGTAGAATAGGCCAGCCCCGTCTCATCCCATGGGTGTCGTAAAAGTCGACTAAGGGAGATTGCCCGGTGTAGACCAATAAGCAACTTGGGGCACCCGAATGGTTGAGGGCAAACCACCAAAAACAGTATACCCAAAGATCAGGTTGATGTCAGGCAGGCGGCCGACTGTAAAACCTAAGCTAAAACCATGAGCAGTATGGATTGGAATGTTGTCATTCCAATCACTCTCTCCGTTCATCGGTCTCTTGACATGGTCCGTTCCGTCTCTTTTTTATACATTTATTCATCACTAGCACCTTTACGGTGTGATGGATGATATGAATCAAAAGGGAGTGGATGGCTTGATGAAGTCCGACCGATATGCATGGACGAAGAAACATACTGCGCCGACCCCAGATAGACTGGGAACAGGGCAGGGAGTAGGAAAAAGTCTTAAGGTCTAGTATTGGTATGACTCCATTGTTAATAACACGCTATCGTACTTTTCGCTTATCAACCGGTTTACGGTTGGTTCATACACTTTATGTAGTGCTACGGGGTAGCAGCTACACAGATGTATTTACTTATTTTTTTCTGTAGTTAGGGAAAGATGGCCCGGTGGGCATACTATTATACCAGCATTATTATTCGTATTCCCGTGTATAAATCTATTTGCAAATACGAAAGGCGAGTTGTGGGAACTTTATTTCTTTCCGGTCTCCGTAAGTCAGAAGACAATAAGGCTGGCGAGAGCATTTATAGATTTTAAAAATTATTTTGTACACGAGGCCACCTTTCCCCGCTTGATTTACCGGCATTGGACTACAGGTACAGTTAGGTCTTTAAGAAGAAGTTATCAATGTTAATTGTGGCGTTTACGTAATTAAAATTAGCAGAATAAAAAATCAATACAATGACCGAGGGCATGCGTAGGCACCTTTTTGTAAATTGATTCTGAAAAGCTTTGTAGTAGGCGTGATTACTGAAAGAAGTAAATAGTGTAATGAAATAATCCTGAATTGCGTGGTTTAATGTAATTTTGTACCCTTTTCTACAAATATTCATTTGTGCCACGTACGTGGCACCAATTCATCACTCATGTAGGTGGCAATCTACGCACGAACATTTCCATGATAGCATAACTTTATGAAAATTAATGTGTAGGTGTTAAGTGTCCACTGCAACCCACGGAAACGCAATGTACAACTGCGTGGCTTAAAAATAACGTTGCCAGACCAATGGAATATACCTCCCCTGTGAAACAGAAATGAAATAGAGGCTTAATACATACATAATCACGCCTATATCCCCGAAGGGGAAGGCAGAGGTGAACTAGCACCCACGATTCGCCAATTATGTTAGGTCCCATGTAATAGGTGGCGAGTCTATTGCCATTTATCGGGCACAAAAGTCGCAGTACATTGCTATTGCTAGGTGGTATAAGAGGAACGCTGCTGCCCATTCCTCATCATTCATTTATCCTTAGTCGCCTTGTACGACACCCGCAGGAGAGATTTGGGGTGGTGACTATTGTGTTCTACTCTGCCGTCACCACACGGTCATTTTTTTAGCTAGGTATATATTAAAACGATAGAATTATAATAATTTGGTTGTAAGATTATAAAATACAGTGTTTGTCAGTGTCTTTATTAATAGCAGCCGTCAGAGACGTAATATTTGCTTGAACAATATAGTTAACAAACAGATTACACTCAAAGACGATAAGAATTATAACAAAACCAAATTATGAGTACAATTACTTTTTTTAATAATGAACTGTTAACTTTAAAGATTGTTCTAGCTATAATTTCAAGTCATATCATTAATGTTCTGCTTAAATATGAAACAAAAAATATAATTAAAGGATTTGAATTTTTTCTTGATTTACTGATCACACTTAATAATTCTTAGGGCCTGTTTCACAATCGACACGTAAGTTCTGAGTAGCTTACTTGGCAGTTCAATTGACATATATTTCATATTACAACGGTGATCTACCAAATAAGTTAGTTAGGACTTACTTGTCGATTGTAAAACAGGTCTATAATATAGTAAATACCTATAATATATTCTTATACATTGGAAACGAAATGTTACATAATTAAGAGTCAAGCCCCTTGAGCCCTAAACAAATATCGGTGGTCTTCACACAAATATTTTTCGTCACCAACATTCGAACACGGAACCATTTGCTCGCTGGCTGGAACTGGTATTGATATTGACTATAGTATTTCTCATAGCGCGCTTGGCCTGCTATTGCGTAAACTAAGCAATGAACATTGCTAAGGCTGGTCAGTGGATGGTTGACCAAAAATTTATTATCTCGAGTTCCTCCGTGCTTCGGAAGGCACGTTAAACCGTTGGTCTAGTTGTTAATACCCACCAACCCGCACTGGGCCAGCGTGGTGGGTTAAGGTCCAAATCTCCCTATATTCTTCCATCCATAGGGAAGGCCCGTGCCCCAGCAGTGGGGACATTATAGGGCTGGTGATGGTGATGATAGTATTTCTAAATTTAAAAAATAAGTATAATACAGTATTAACATAACGTTAATGTCTTATAGAAGCTTGATAGTCTGCTGCTGTCTTTTGAGCACAATTGTGCTCAAAAGACTTTGAAAATATACCATTTAATTATTACCTAAATCGGGTATTGATAATTTTATTTCTTACGAAATTATTTTAATTTACTGACTTCATGGATACATTACGCGAAGAAAGAGACGAGTTCGGTGGACATACCTAAACTTGATGGAAACATTTCAACGTAACTCATCAATATTCGCAAAGTTGGTTGAAAAGGGTTCCCTAATAAATCTTGTTCCAGTTAAATGGTACACCTATTGAAAGTCAGAAATCAGTGAGCATTCAAACTCGGGCGTAGGTGAAGAGTATATTTAATTGGGAAAGCGAAGGTTTTCCTTAACGAATAACGTCACAATCAAAGTCTTTTGGTGCGTGAAAGTACAATTTGTGCTCTCTGAAAAGGAGACGTTTTATATAGACATCTAAAGAGTTTCTTTTTGATAATATAAAGCTTGCGCGAAGCATTTTTAATTTGGCTCATATCTCAAAGATTCTTTTGCATGAATCGCTCATAAATTATTTTCCTAATAATACATAAATTATATTACATACCATCTAAATGGTATTGTAATTGATACTGTCTATAAATTATAATTTATTTTTAGATGAACCCAATTATAGTTTGCATGCATAATAATAATAAATTGTAAACTATTTATATTTATTATTTTGATTTATTTGCATGATGAACCGCCGTGTGGTGACGGCAGAGTAGAATACAATTGTCACCATCCCAAATCTCTCCCGTGGGTGTCGTACAAGGCGACTAAGGATAAATCAGTGATGAGGAATGGGCAGCAGCGTTCCTCTTATACTACCGTCCTGACAATGTACTGCGACTTTTGTGCCCGATAAATGGCAATAGGCTCGCCACCTATTACATGGGACTTGACATAATTGGCGAAACGCGGGTGAGAATTCACCTCTGCCTACCCCTTCGGGGATATGGGCGTGATTTATTTATATGTATGTATGAACCGCATGACCGGGAATCCACCTAAGCCTCAATTATATATAGTACATTGTTTTTTTAATACTAAGTAAAAAGTCGTATACCATTAAATGGTTAAAACTGTAATCATAAATCACAAGTATCAGGGTAAACAATTATTAAATACAAAAAATAATATTTTATTAATAAATTAGTTACAAGGATAAAATGAAAAACTAGATATAATATACACTCTCGTGTATATAATGAAAGAAATAATAATAATATTTCCTTCGACATTTCTTTCGACATTTGTAGTAGTTGCACCAATAGCGACTACGTGATGGTACTTCGTAGCAAAGACTTAGACCGTAGCTAAGTAGTATAGTTTAAAATATATTGTTGAGGTAGTACCCCTTTGGGTAGTTGAAGTCTCAAATACCCAAAGGGGGTAGGTTGTCGGGCAGGCAGCGGCTGTAACCTAATCCAAAACCTTGAGCAGTATGGATCGGAATATTGTCATCCCAATCACTTCGTTCATAGGTCTCTCGATATAGTCCGTTCCGTCACTTATCTATACATTCATTCCAGGATGATATAAATCAAAATGGAGTGGATGGCTTGATGACGTCCTAACGAATTGAATGGAAGATAAAAACATGCTGCACCGACCCCAGATAGGATGGGAACAGGGCAGGGAGAAGAAAGAGTTGAAGTAGAGTGGTCGAAATCGTAGAATTTGTTGGAGGACTTGAAACCACATGAGTAGATAAACCGAACAGAGTAAAGCTTCCTAAGAATGCCGTCGCACTAACCCTGACATTATGCAATTGGCTGTGCGTCATAAACCGGTTTTTTTCTACTGGCCGCGTGCGCGACAGCGGTCAGTGGTAACGCACACATGCCCCCCGTGCTTGTAGTAGTGCAACCGAATCGCGCGTTTGTATGAAGGTTATTCTCTGTTCCGTTTATTTACTCATGTGCTTGAAACTAGCGGCGTCTACTGCCATTATTCCACAGCAACACTTGTCGTTAGCCACTTGAGAGCACACCAGTGATGCTCTCAATTTCCAGATCATAATATAGACGCAGTGGCCTAAATCATTCGTGAATCCTGCCGTATAATGTATGTTCGACGTTCCATAGTGATTCGTAAGATTGATGGAGTTAATAATTGAACATTAGAGGGCGGCTTGTATTTATTTGTTATTTTAACATTACGTATAATATAAAAACGATAATATAAAGAAAAATTATGAATTGAGATCAGATTATTCTTTCGAAATTTCTTGGACTTTTTTTCTTTGATTGCTTTATGTTAATTTTTATGTTATGATACAGTTATGGGACTCTTGACTGTACTGCGTTGTTGTCGCTTTTCACTATTCGGTTCGCAATAATGCTTTTGGATCATTGAAATTATTATTAGTGCAATATACGGACAAAAACTATGTTAGTTCCCATCCCTTGACCTGAATACGAGTTGGAAGGAAAACAATTGCTGTAGCAACCGCAGTTTCAGAAGTGTAGGAGCTCGAGATGGCTAATTACTATCCGGAACTAATTACAGCCAAAATAGTTCAGCCTTCCTTGAAACTTAAGCTCTCAATCCACTATGGTGAGCCCCAAATATTGGTCTAATTATTGGGCAGTACATTGTCCTCCAACTCCACATACAACGTCTACTAAGTTTCAGCTGTGTCCAAATAATGAATATAGATTTTGGGTGTATGTATAATATGGGAAGCGTTGCCAAAAGAGACACAGATACTTCCGAAATTAACTCTTGTATAATTATAATTGTTTCCCTACAGCTAAGGAGACATATGGAATTTAAATTTTTACATTTCCTCTCAGGGAAGCAGTCAATAAGGCTGGTGAGAATATAACCATTTTTTAAATGAATTTGATACTCGTAGAGTCTCGATATATGCAGCATGTCCGTTTTGGGCCACCTATCCCCAATATGGTCAGTCGGTTAATATGATCAGAGATGATATGAGGTGACCGATGTTTCACTAAAATTGTAACGTGATTCCCTCGTTGCATTACGTTGTAACCAACTTCGCAGATGATGATTAACTCAGAAACCGCAATATTTCAATTTCATTTTCTAAATAGAAATCGTGCTTTGCGTTAAACAAGTTACGTATTACAATCGATTGTAGTTGCTACAATCTATTGTCAACCTTTGTAGAATTTACAGTTTCGTATAGTCTGAGACATACTGTTGACTGTACGTGCCTTTCGAAGTATACAGAGGGTTCAGATTAATCATGATAATTTTGTTTCGGCAAACTCAAAGCACGTTTGTAACTAATATCATAACGTACAGGGAGTAAGTCCCGCCTCAGACCTTTTGTTGAGAAAGATATTGGGGCTCTTGAGAATGTGATGCGCTCCGTCCTTTGTATCTCCTGTTGAAAGAGGGTGGTAATCAAACCTCTTTAATATCTCTAAGACAGGATTATTTTGACTGATAACAAAAAGGTTATTTATTTAATATTGAACTAAAATTCGGACGCTCGTAGCTTAGCTTAATTATGTTTTGCCCTTGTATTCTTTCTCACTTTGCGTATAACGATTGTTACGCAAAACAATTGTAATGAAATAATGAATGAATGAAATTAAATATTAAATGATGATCAATTAATAAAAGTAGTAAATACTTAACTTGGTGTGAACAGCATCAAGACAAGGATGAATACTCCATGATAAGAACTACTAAAATAATGTGTAGCAAAGCAGATATAAAGAGATATTCATGATTTAAAATAATATAATCCTAAAGCGTTATTATACATATAATTGGCTTATGAGGTTAAATGATAATAATTAAATTTTCTCTTAAGTTACTTTAGTTGAGATAACGCTCTGGCTTATGATGGCAGTATAATATAATTTAACCTATATTATGTGTAGTTTCCAATGACAGTGACTTTGTTCGTTCTACAGTTTTACGCTCCGAAGTCTAAGCGATACGTGGCAGCAATAAAATAAATTTACCGTAAGCCTTTTTACGACTACAAACTTACAGTCCATAAGGCAATACTGCGGAAAAGTTATCATCAAAATATTCATGGCACATCAGTGTTCGCAAAGGCTGTGAAACTTTAACTGTTATTATATATCGGATATCTTATTTACTTCGTGTTTAATGTTAATAAAAAGCAAGCGTTCGGTCACTGTCAAGCGAAAGTAATTGAAAAGCTGGATTGATCACTCATGAGAAAATATTGCTGCGATCAAAGTGTCGTTATTGCTTTCATGGTTTCAGGGTGTCTAATTAAGAATCATTGTGTCATGAAACTGCGATTTAATGCCAAATTTAATGGAGTCCGGCTTTTTATTTAGTTGACTAGAAAAATAAAAAACTAATCGGAATCTAACGTTTTTGTCCTTGAAATAAATGGTTAATTTCACTTAACACTAGCTTGATCAAAATAAAACTGAAATAGGTTTACGTTTTGATATACGAGTATTATTATGACTTCATTTTATAATACATTGCGTAAGTTCTTTTCAGACTCATTGTAGTGAACTTATGAATCTGAGATCTATGTATAGTGTAACTTATGATTTTGTGCAAAAACGTATGGTTTTGTATTATTTTTGCTTTCCTGTAATACATAAAACATAATAAGTCTTTCTCTTACTGTTTCTGGTCAAAAATACCCAAAACCGACGGGTATGCTCCGAGGACAAGACAGAGATTGGATGAAGCGAAAGAAGAATGTAAGAATCGCAGCAAGTGGAAAAAAATTGGAGAAAATCTAAAATAGTCACCATCCCCATCTCTGCCGTGGGTGTCGTACAAGGCGACTAAAGACAGCGATGAGTAATGGGCAGCAGCGTTCCCCTTATACCACCTAGCAATGTACAGCGATTTCCGTACATGGGACCTAACCTAATTGGCGAAACGTGGGTGTTAGTTCACCTCTGCTACCCTTTCGGGATATAGGCATAATTTATGTATGTATGTGGGAGAAAGGCGCGACGTAATCATTTATGTATTATGCAAATTATTATTGTTCAAGCATGCGGCAGTGCCCTGCACAAAGTTTGCATAATTATACGGTTAGATTGCGGAGGAGTAAGCAGTTACGGTATAAACTAAGCGCTGGGAGACTTTCTGGTAAAACGCAGCTTGGTTTTTACTCTAGTTGCGAACTATAATATTATTATTGTTTACTTGCGGAAAATTTGACTTGCGGAAATTGCCCACACTATAAAGAAGACAAACAGTAGAATCTCTTTTCTGAGAGGATCTAAAATGTAAATAGCAAGGAACAATGGACAGTTTTCGTTTCTCTATTTGGATATCGCATTGAATAATGAGACGTGAAACTTTATCCTAAGCTGTAATCGACACCGCACTTCATATTGAGCGGTTCAATAAAGCTTTTAGGCTATAAAAGTTACTCTTTGAGAGAATCCTCTCTGTATTTGTGCGTGATAAGATTCGCTAATTTTACTGGCAGACATAACGCCCATAAAGGGCTTGCTTAATAGCAATAGGCACCGACCCTATAACGTTGAAATGTAGACAGACTTACGAAGTGTGGTTTTAGTATACGTCTGCCTTTTCAGCCATCGGTTTATAGACTTAGCTCATTGACTCGAAATAAATAATAATTATTTTCATTTTTATTTCAACATTATACCAGGTCACTTTTTTTTCACTGCAAAATTTTTTGGAATTCGTTCAGACCATCAAACTGAATAAATAACACTATGGGAGCAACTCCAAATTCACGAAAAAAATAACAGCTGTTTTATACATTTGGGCCAAGTAGGTATTATCATTATATTTTGTTTATAAATGTTAGAAAATTTATCACAAATAAATTTGTGGTCAGAAAAATTTCGTAAAATGTCTTGATGCGGGAATCGAACCCACGCACGTCCTCCACGATTCCCGCATCAAGACCATAATTTTTCAATTTTTTTCTAACCACAAATTTCTTTTCGTGGGTGCTAGTTCACCTCTGCCTACCCCTTCGGGAATATAGGCGTGATTTATGTATGTATGTACGTATAAATTTCTTTGCGAAATATAATTAATAAAAACACTAATCTTGTTGTCGCTTATAGTCACCATAAGTACTTATTGGTGTTGTTACTTAACTTAAAACTTAAAATGTGACAAAATCAAGTAAAACATAAAATATACAAGTGAAATTACAAATACCGTATACTTTGTTGACTTGACTAGAGTTCTAAGCAAGAGGTAAAGAAATCTTTTGATCAATTCATGCAATCATACCGCCGAGGCTAAATGGAAGGAATTACTTTGATCAAGAACATGTTTTGATATAAAAATGAAGACACGTTGAGTGAGTTTGATTATAACGTTTATACCCGACAGTTGCTATTATGCTGGCGAATCATTAAGTAGGTAATTATGTTTTCTTATATTTATTAAAGGATTAACATACCTGTGTTATGGTTATATTACACTGAACCTACAAAAGACAGTAATGAGCATGAGCTCTTCCTAACCATGTGGGAGAAAGATGTGAAATATTATGTATATAATATATATATCTATATACATGAATCACATCAGATCTATTAAGCAGAGAGATGTAACAATATCCACATTTCGCCTACTAGGTAACCTCCATATTTAGGTAATAGGGTTATAGTTTAATTTATTTTCATTACTATGTTATTTACTTTATCTACTTAACTTATATATACTTAGTACTTATATCTACGGAAGATACTGTCTTTTATTGAGATAATTTTACGTTATAATACAGATAGAAATTAAGGCCTAGCTACTGAATGTATATTGGCATACATTCAGTAGCTAGCTTCATTTTCCTTTTCACGTGCACCCTACAGCGAACGGATATCAAACAAAATATTATTGCTCATAAACAAACATAGCTTTGAGTAGATTCCTCAGTTTTGCTTTCCCACATCAATGCTGAAGAGTCGGATTTCACACAAAGATAGAACTAGATAAATAGATAGCTCTAAGTAAAATATACAACATTCTTCCATGACAGACCAATTCTTCCACTTTCGTGATCTTCAATGGTTTTGTCGGAGCTTGTCTTGTGAAGTGAAACAAACACAACGAGAACGCGCGAACCAATGGAGCGGTCCCTCATTATACTTCTTTATTCCGAGTAGTGCTTCGCTAGCGCGATAAGCATTTTGATTACGCCTCTCCGAAAGAAAACAATGATATAATACGGCCAATTGTTTCACACTTAATTAATATGGGAATGTCAGTGAAAGAGATAAGACAAACACTAACATGTGAGGTGTCGTGACGGCAGAGCAGAATAGAATTGTCACCACGTCCCATCTATCCCGCGGGTGTCTACATGGTGACTAAAACAGCAATGAGTAATGGCAAACGCGATCCTCTTAAACCACCTAATAAAATAATTATGCTGTGATTTATGTGCCTCGCCATGCATTTAGTACAGTACTAAATGCATTACATGTGACCTAACACAATTGAAGAAACTTAGATGTTGATTAAGCTCTGCCTGCGAATTCTATTTAAATTATATTTTGTCTCAATAGTTTTCATACATATTATATCACGCCTGTCTTCCACAGATAGGCAGAGAACATTTATTTCCACTTGCTACGAGCCTTACATATTTCTTTCACTACATTCAATCTCATTACTGTCTATTTGATTTTAACTTCAACATTAGGTAATAATATATAAATGTTAGAAAAAATTATACAAATGGAAATGAATTTCCTGGCATGGCCATTTTCTAAAATGACAGGTCATAACAAGTTTAAAAATTTTAATAACAATGGAGTTTATGGTATTTACTCTTTTTATATTAAACATAGAAATAAAAATTAACATTTAAAATCTCAGGTGTATCTATTCATTATCTTCATATACCGCTAAATTAATAAAAAATGCGCAACTGAAAAATGTAGAAACGTTTTGTGTCCTAAATATAAGACAGTAATACTTACTGTTGCAACTATGCAATTTGGAGTTGTTTCTATTGTATTTTGGAAGCGCTACTTCAATTTAGTTCCTTACTCCCCAGCCACTTATCTCCCACATATTGTGCCGTGTGGTTGGTGGATAATTCTAGAGGGTCATAAAGTGAATGCAGTATTTTATTTAAGCGGAGAAAATGCTTTCAGACTCTCCTGTTTTCACCCGTGAGGTGTTTAAATTTTAACCGCAAAAGTTAACAAGAGCTCGCAACAGAAGGTGACTAGACTAGTTTTAAATTCTGAGGCGGAAACACTTTTCAGGTATCAAGAATTCCATACAGTAAATAGAAAGAATATCCAAAGCTGTTATGTAAGTGCCAAGTTGTTGGAGCATTATGTTTTCATTTGATTTTTATTTAAACATTATAATAAGTGTTAGACGTATTATATCAGGACCAAGGTCTCGTGGCAGACTTAAGAAGCACTGACTGGAAGTCATAAAGGCGGAAATGGAAGAGAATGACCTTTCAGCACAGGATGCCGAAGATAAGGCTTAGGGCCGATTTCACCGCAGAATTAAACGCGATCAGTTGAAGTTGAACTCGGTTTATGCTCTAAACTGAGTTCCGCTACATAGTTTGCATTGATCAAAACCAAGTTTTATTAAACTATAAAATCGGCCCTTAGTCGGAAAGCGGACCATGGCGCTAGGCCGCAAAGCTCTAGGACAAAAGAAGATTGTATTAACTGATAGATATATTATAAGAAAGAGCTCAGAAAAAAATCGTTACTAGTGGGACTCTTCTTTGCGATAATTTTACAGCATTATATAAAGTTCAAAATTAACAATTATAGTTGTTCAGTAACAGGTTGTGCGGAGGGCAGAGTAGAATACAATAATCACCACTCCTGTCAGAATACAAAGGCAGTTTCTTTAGTGGTGAATGGCAAGGTAAGCAGGGTCCCTATTACATGGGTCCTGACATAAGCTGGTGTATTGTGGGTATTATTAACACTCTGTCTAATAATCACGCTTAAAAAGAAGTGATTTTATGTATTACATATGAAATATATTATGTGAATTATCATCTACTGCGACATTTTACTTACCCTTCTCCTGATTTAAAGTACTCAAAACGCTTACTTATTTAAGAAACACCCAGTAATATTTTATTGAAATATTTAATCGTCTAATTAAAATTCGTAGCGTGTCACAAAATTGTATTTCAGAGTATTTCCTTATTTAATCATCGTTTAATAAACGACTATATTTATATTTACGACGAATCACTCGATATTTTACCATAAAATTACTTTTCGTGATCAACATTCATATTATGCCCATTAAACACGATGAAATAAGAGTGAAAATTGTTTTCGTAAGCGCCCACCCAGCCCTTGAAAAAATATTTACGAAGAATATTTCAAAATGATCTCTTTCACACAAATGCTCACGTAACCAGAACGAAGTATAGGAATCACAGAACTCATCGTGAAACGTGTTCATTTATATTTTTATGAATACTCTTTGAGTAGGTATTTCGTATCTGTCACAAAGTATTTTATGTATAATATTTTTTAGATGTTGTTTGAAGGCCTGTGAGGCCTGTGCCGCAGCGGTAGGTTATTGGAGGGTTAGGATGACTCTAAGTTAGTTTAGTTTTTTATAACGGTACTAGTGGTCGCCCGCGGCTTCGCTCGCGTTAATGTCGGTTATTATGTAGCCTATAAGCCTTCGTCGATTAATTGACTATCCAACACAAAAATATTTTTTTTATTTGATTCAGTCGTTCCTGAGATAAGCGTTCAACCAACCAAACAAACAAATTTTTCGGCTTTATAATATTAGTGTAGAATACCCGGGGACCTAGACAAAGTAACATACCGACAAAGATAACGAAGTTCGATAAAGCAAAATGTATGGGATTTGACGTAAGTAGTCGAGAAATCACGTGACCAAAATCGTCTTCGTAAGTTCCTAGTTATGTTGGTAGCGCAAGCTAAGACGCTGTAGATACCAAAGAAATATGGCCGATCATGACGAACTTCGACACGTTATCGTTATGAAACGATTGCCACTTGGCTACGGGCCGTGGTCCTATATTGCCGTTAAAAAAGAAACGACTATTATTATCATCTGAACAGACATTATAAGCTCTTTCTAAATCCCAGAAGTGGTGAAAACCTAATTTGCTTACAACAGTTTATTTGGCGAAATTAGCTAAATACTATTGGAAAAACTAATTAGATCATGCGTATTGAATCGAAACCTCTTGATGTAGGTATCTATCAAGCGTACGTGAGTTAATTAAGGCTACTGGCAAGGATTATTTTGCGATTGGATTCGAACTTAGAGGCATTGTTCGTTGAATATTTATCGACTCTTTATTTTCGTAGATGAATATTTATCGACTCTTTATTTCGTCGTAGACATTTGGATGGGTACATTCAGCAAAACAAGAGAATAAAGAATAATTATTGTCCTGATAGCGAAACGTCAGTCATTTTATAGTTGCCCGGATTGCGGAGGATACATGTTCGATTCCAGCATTTCTGAATCTGTAATAATATTTTATAGGAAGCTTAACAATTTTTAGAAACTGTCAACCGCCTTTAAGCAATGACCAGTAAAATAAAAATACAAAGCTTTGTATTTTAATTTAATCACATGTTTTTACTTTTATTTTATTTTTATTACTTTGTCTGTCAGGTTTATTGGTTTGAATTATTTATTTTTGCCTTAACACAATTCCTTTGTCGAATTCAGTTGGAAAATCTGAGGCACTCACTAAAAAAGACTAATTTTTTAAAATTAAGAATTAACTAAATTTTTTATTCCCTTTTATCTGTCAAATGATGAATTTTAAAGTCCATAGTTCGATGTAAACGTTTTAAATATTTCTTTTAGCTCCAAATATTCTTGATTGGTCACTTTGAAGATTTTAAATTAAGTTCTTAATGGACTGCTGAGATTACTGCTGGGAGAGATTACGAAATTTACAATCCTGCTTTTCATTTAAGATCAGCAAAGAAACTTGATTTACCTATTCAGAAACAATTTTTTGGCGTATTAAGCTAGCAATTTTATTCTGTTCCCTAGTTAAGTTAAGTTTCAAGAGGATCGTCTTCTTAGGCTGTTGTTCACCAACACATAAACAGACGATTTTTATTTAACCGTCCGTTTTTGTCTGTATGGAAGAATTGTCAAAAACTGCCGGTTATATTTTAATCGCTTGTTTAACGTGTTGGTGAACTCGAGCCTTAGGCGTAGGTAGGTAGGTATAGTTCTTTTGGTATAAGATGAGCTTTGCATTTGTGTGAGTGCACACGGATAGTGTGAAGTGAGATGTGGCCAGCCACCGTAGCACGAGACGTGTACAAAATCTCTTTGGGGAAAAGAAAATATTTTCCTCTCGCTCTAACTCCCACTAAATTCCGAGACAAGACTCTGTCAAGTGGTGGAGAGAGATTTTGTCCACATCCCGTGCTAGGCCTACTGCGCGGTGCGTCCGTCAACTGTCAATACTCTGCCTCGCACTTTCCTTTGTACCGCTAGCAGCTACGTATAATAATAATATTTCGCTGTTGTAATTAGGTATTGGTGAAATTTTTTATCTCATTGAAAATACAGTGATTGATACTGTATACTGTATTGTGTATTGTGTGTGGACTGGATACTGTATTGTGTGTGATTTACTTCTTTTACTGACCATGCTGTAAAAGAAAAAAAAAACATTGGATGGTCGCAACGCCGCTATTGATGGTTTTACGGAGCGCTACATCATCGCACAGGCTCTGATGTGTCTTCAGATGAAAGTGAAAATGAAGATAGTGAAGATTCACTGACCGATGTAGAAGAGTTACAATTTTTTTTTAATAAGTTATGCACATTAATAGTGTTTTACCAGACTGCGGTGAAGCTGGAGGATGGCTATGGTGTTCGATTTGTGTGTATGTGCGTTCCTATATATGTTCGTAACTACTCAATAACTTGCTGTCTAATAAAAAATATTTATTACCTATTTTCTTTTAAAGTATTTAATTATATTATTTTTTTAACTAACCCTACTTTTGCGATCACTCACACAAATGCAAAGCACATCTTATGCCAAAAGAACTATTCCTAAAAATGTATGTATGTATGTTAGGTCCCATTTAACAAGGGGAGCATGCTCTTTGCCATCTATCGCAAATCCCAAATATTGCTAGGTAGTATAACAAGAACGCTACTACCCAATCTTAATGATTTATAACCTTTAGTCGTGTCCGAGGGGTATGAAAAATACGACAGTTTTATTATTTTTTACATTGACAGTTTTTTTAAGCCTGTTGTGCTGATTACTGTATGATTATCAATTAATGAATCACTTTATAATATTCCCAGCAGTGGTCCAGGCTAGCTTACTGTGTATTGGCAGTATAACAAATTGCGCTGATTGTATTCCTGTTTCAGCGTCGTATGTTAACTTGTTTCATTATGAATACGGGAGGAGTTGACATGAAGGATAAAATAAGTTGTCAGTTATTCCGATTCCGCCATTAATTAAGGCACTATATTTTGTTTATGAGATGAGATGAGCTTATGAGAAAGTGAGCAGATGATGGTGGATGAAGATGATAATGGATGTTAGTTTTATACTGTCGGTTGAACTCTTTTATTTTTTAATGATTTTTTTAAGATGTTATGCATCACTATTAAAACGACCGAGAATAGATAACAGAGTGTTAACATAAAGCAGTAACAACTATTTATATACAGTAGTGATATTGAAAATCATCACTAGCCCTTTAATGTCTCTACTACAAGTCATCCCTATGGATGTAGAATATAGGGAGATTGGGCCTTATCCAACCCGTGCGGATTGATGGGTATTAACGACTGCAGATGTAGCTGTGACCATTCGCTTACCATACCGTCCGAAGCATGGAGGAACTTGAGATAATCCATTTTGGGTCACCCATCCAAAGACTAGCTTTAGCCAGCATTGATTAGCTTATGTAATAGCAGACCGAACACGATAAACATTATTGCACCATCGAGCTCCTCCAGACATATTGTTACTTTCTTCTGTTGGAGACAAACCTGCTTCGCTTTATTTGCGAATTTTATTGCACGCTGCATTCCTAACATAATCTCCTGCTCTGATGTTTACAAAAGTATTCTGAGGCGAAACGGTATTCCAGGTATTTTTATAACATAAAAATGCAAGATCTCATAACGGCACTAGCAGTACCAATTAATTTTACCATTTTTTAATCTACGAAACATTTTTATTTATTTCATAGTAGCGTACTATGCAAGTTATGAAGTTGTCTTTAAAAAGGTTATAATGTTGCAAAAGTCACAGTAGGTACTTATGCAGGTACATTTTCATAATTGAATTCCTTTGAGAAAAGAATTTTTGGATTGCTCCTACATTTACGCGTAATTAAAGCCAAAATATTTTGTATAATATATGAGACTAAAGTAATTGCTACCGTCCGTAATACATGGTGCACATGGGGTGGGCTGATTATATTGTGCTGCTTTATAATGAATTATTCTGTTTTCCTGTCAAATACTTCATATATAATAAAGTATACTAAAAAAAATACCATGATATTGAATTATAGTTGTCATATTTTATACCATAAAGTCAAACTTATACTAGTTGTAAGAAACCAATTCCCCTGAATAAACTATAATTACAGAGAAAATTGTAGTTACAAAACGTTCGAAAAATCTAAACTAGAACAGACTAAAATTTTTTGAACTTTTTCTAACTACAATTTACAATTTTTTTTAACATTTATATAATGTTCAAGTTAAAATCAAATAATTAACTATAGTTATGTAAAATAATACAAAACTGATATATATTTTTACTGCAACACTCTATATAGGAGGGGAAGGCGGCAGAAAACGGGTGTAAGCGGTGCCTTCCATGTATTAAAAATACCATTTTTTTTTATTGATATGTTATTTTTCTTTCTGTTTTCCACATTTCATATTTTACTGCCCTTGAAACCCGCGCCCTTTATTCGAAAACAATTTCTGCGACGAATTGCGGACAAAGCCGCCGCCGGCAGAATCTATAATGACATAGAATACTTTTTCGGTTTCCAGTTATAAATCAGTCCTGTTTATCAAAGTAGGTACGGATTTATGAACGGTTATCGGAGCTCGGGGTATAAATTTATTGTAGTCATTTGTTATTTGTGGTCACGGCAGTTACTATTTAGGTTTGTTGCCGTTATAAAATGTTATCTAACCTTTTCAAATATCACATTTATAATCAAATATACTGTGTGTGAGATCACAAGCTATTCAAAAGGGCATTTATTGATAACAGAATAAGGTATTTATTACAAATCAGATAATCATTTCCAAACTGGGGTTGTGGACACAATTTTGTCTGTAAAATATCAGGTTGTTATTTTATAAATTGTTGCCAAAATATTAATCAATAGTAAAAACGTTCCTGTACTGCGACTTTTGTGCCCAATAAATGGCAATAGGCTCGGTACCTATTACATGGGACACCTAGTTTGCCTTTGCCTACCCCTTCCTTCGGGGATATAGGCGTGATTTATATATATATATATATATATATATATATATATATATATATATATATATGTAATAGTAAAAACAATTAAGGCCTGGTGATGATGATGATACTTATTGTAAATTGTACAAATGATGGCCTGGTACCGGATACAAACATTTGGGTAAACTAATTTATGTATAATAATTTTTGAAAATATTCGGACCAATTTTCTTTTTGCAAATAAAATTACATACAGTTTAGTCGACGTCGACACGATGTAAAAGATAATAGGTAAAAATTTAATCCTGAAATTGTGGTGTAAACATTGGTCCAGATTAACTTACAGTACTTATACTGGCCGTATTGCAAATTGCGCTAATCGAATGCCGTTTTAGCGTCTAATGTTTTATTTTGTATTTAAGGAGGTGTCGTGAAGGGGATTCTATAAAACGAAGTAAGCAACTTTTGCGTAGTGTAAATAGTAGATATATCTTAGTATTTCGTCGCGATGATGTATAATTTTGTTAAACTTATCCTGCGAGAATTTTTAAGTTTTAATAACTGAATAATTACACTTATGATGGAGACGATACTATTTACTATAATCAGGATTCTCGATGTGACTTACATTATGTAAGAAACAGTGAACATACTAATTTGACTATGTTTTGTTATATACACAAAAATTTCAATAAAACAGTTTAATTCAGACGCCCTTATTATAATAAAGGATATGTACCTAAACTAATATTATAATATTATAAACTATCCAGCACGACAAGGTATCGCAAACAATTGAAAGCAAACTTTTGAATATTAATTTTCTGATTGACATTGAAACGTAAAATATTTTCGTGCAAAGTTCTCCAGTTTAATTGTCGGAAAAAACTTGTATTAATCATTTTCAATCAAAGTCGCGAATCCTGTAAAGTTAGCTTTGCTGTTGCTTACAATCTCTTTGATTTGATTTCTAAAGGACCAATTAAGACGTGGAAATGGAAAAGGTAAATTAAAAACATTTTTTTAGTCAAAGCAATTGCCAAATCACTTAAATAAATTGTTGACTTGATTGTTATAAGAATTGTATATATGTAGTATATATGTATCAGACAGCCAGCTTAGTTAAGAGGTCAGTGTACGGATCCTTGAAGCAAACGTTTCAGTGAAAATCTCAATATTAGAATACATACTTATTTAGATGTTCTCGTCTTAAAAGAAGGTAAAACACACACAAGAAAACATGTCGCCAACCTACAGTAGTAACGTAGAGTAGGCCAGCAGCGACTCATACCAATGGGTGTCGTAAAAGTGGACTAAGGGCCGGTTTTTTGATACATATTATAGTTAACTCAACCAATTGTTAAGAATTGTTACTAATCTTTAAATATCAGACTGATATTTAACAATGAGTAACAATATCACACTGATATTTAACCATTATTAAGTATAATTGTTTTTTTTTTTTATTATTAACCTATATGATCCCACTGCTGGGCAAAGGCCTCCCCCGCAGCCCTCCATCTCGAGCGATCTCGAGCCAATCCCGTCCATGTCTTGCAGTACGCCTCCAGATCGTCTCTCCACCTCTTTCTAGGTCGACCTCGATGCCTTTAACCACCCTGAGGTGACCACTCTGTGGTGACTTTTGCCCAGCGATCTGGATGCATGCGGCATACATGTCCTGCCCAGTCCCATTTGAGCTTCGCGGTTTTAGCTCCTACGTCTGTAATGCACGTTTTTGAGCGCAGCGTGGTATTTCTGACGCGATCCGTCCTCTTAACGCCCAATATGCTGCGCTCCATTGCTCTTTGGCAAACCTTGAGTTTGGGCTTTTGTTTCTCAGTTAATGACCATGTTTGAGCACTGACTAAAATTGTTACTAATGGTTAAATATCACAGTGATATTCAATCATCAGTAACAATTTTTAACAATTGGTTGAGTCAACTATGCATCAAAAAACCTTAAGGGCGATGGCCCGGTGAAGACCACTAAGCACCCTGGGGCATCCGAATGGTGAAGGGCAAACCACCAACAAAAACATACGCAAAGTGGGTGGGTGTCAGGCAGGCGGCCGGCTGCAAAACCTAAGCCAAAAACTTGAGTAGTATGGATTGGAATGTTGTCATTCAAATCACTCTCTCTCCCACCTTTCCGGTGTGATGGATGTTATGAATCAAAAGGGAGTGGATGGCTTTATGATGTCTGACCGATATGAATGGAAGAAGAAACATACTGCGCTGACTCCACAGATAGACTGGGAATAGGACAGTAAGAAGAAGACGGGAGCCATGCACTAGGTAGGCTAATATCAGTTATACTACCGTTTTCCCTTTATATACATACATACATAAATCACGCCTATATCCCCGAAGGGGTAGGCAGAGGTGAACTAGCACCCACGTTTCGCCAATTATTTTAGGTCCCATGTAATAGGTGGCGAACCTATTGGCATTTATCGGGCACAAAAGTCACAGTACATTGCTATTGCTAGGTGGTATAAGAGGAACGCTGCTGCCCATTCCTCATAATTGATTTATCCTTAGTCGCCTTGTACGACGACACCCACAGGACAGATTTGAGGTGGTGACAATTGTAATCTACTCTGCCGTCACCACACGTAATTTTCCCATCCCTTTATGGTCCCTTTATTTACATACATACATACATAAATCACGCCCATATCCCCGAAGGGGTAGGCAGAGGTGAATTTTCACCCGCGTTTCGCCAATTATGTTAAGTCCCATGTAATAGGTGGCGAGCCTATTGGCATTTATCGGGCACAAAAGTCGCAGTACATTGTCAGGACGGTAGTATAAGAGGAACGCTGCTGCCCATTCCTCATCACTGATTTATCCTTAGTCGCCTTGTACGACACCCACGGGAGAGATTTGGGATGGTGACAATTGTATTCTACTCTGCCGTCACCACACGGCTAATCCCTTTATTTATATACCTAATTATTCTATGACATCCATAGAAAAAAAGCAGCAGCACAATTTTTTTATTATAAGAGATGTCTATCTCAACATGATTTAGCAAAACGAATTTTGTTCTTACTACAATGTTACAATACGATATTCAATACGTATATTATTTTGTAACTTTTAATCAGGCATCCGAATTTTCAATTTGAATCGTTTACACATCTCATTACAATAATAAATCTGTGTTGCCTTCGTTTCCAAACTGAACGTGCTGTTTTTCCGATTAACTGTCCGATTGCCTATAAATCCTTTTTGATTTGGCCCAAAATCGTACAGTTACAGATGTAAGGCCATAAATTTCTTCGTACCTAGCTATTGGTTTTGGGACACATCTAATTTCATATTGCCTAAATTAATCTGTGAACGTTCGTATAGCCGGTAATTTTGCCATACATTTTTTTTTGAGTTGCTAACTTGACTACTTTTGAGTAATATTTTTAATAATAATAATGTTAAACAAAATTAGTTATTAATTTTCTTTTCAAAACTTTGCTTAGTATGTTTTATTTTACTTATACAAGAGGACAAAAAACCGGCCCTAAGGGCTAAAATATAAATTTATACAATATATATTTTTAGTAATATAGGTATATATGTATTATGGACGTATTTATTGTATTTATTATACTTACACATTATGTTTCTATGTATAATATTTATATAATATTTTATAGTTATGTAACTCTCTTAATATTTGGTAAGTAATGACATTTTCTGTTTGTTTGTCTTGTTACTTTGTTGTGTCACTTAAATATACATTGCCGGCCGCCTTGGTCAAATGCTCAGATTGCTGGGTATTGGCCAAGAGGTCCCGGGTTCGAATCCCGGTAGGGGCAAACTTTGTGGTGACCACAAATGTTTGTTTCCGAGTCATGGTTGTGTATATGTTTATGTAGTATATTTTCAACATTTATATACATAATTATATTAAAGATATGTCCGTCATCTAGAATCCATAACACAAGTGCTTAGGCTACTTACTTTGGGCTAGATGATAGGTGTGAGTGTAAAAAAAAAAAAAAAATATTTATTATTTATACATTTCGGATTCTCATTTTACGCACCACCTACTAAATGTCTCTGTACCCAGCTTTCTGGTTGACTGGTAGAGAATGCCTCATGGCATTAAGTCCGCCATTTGTACCTTTATTTGTGCAAAGAAGTTTAAATAAATAAATAAGATGACTAAAGGATCTAAATATAGCGAGGAATGGGCTTCATCGTTCCCGGAACATCAACTGGAAATCTAGCGATCAAACTCCACGGTGGAGAATCACAGTAACCTCGCCCTCTATTATAACCTTTTCTAATATATCGCTTCTTAAATACAAAAGAGATGGTTCTTTCCATGCTGACCTGGGAGGGAAAACAAAACGTAAAATGTGACAGACCCAACTCCAATAGCCCAATAAGCACTGGTGTCAGGCAGGCGGCCATCTGTAAAACCTAAGCCAAATATTTGTGCATTATGGAATTGAATTTTGTCATCGCAATCACTCTCTCCGTGCATCGGTCTCTCGATGTTGTCCTTTCGTACCTACGTAGTATATGCATGATGGCATTTATCACCAGGCCATTACTTATACGAATTTCAACCTTATAATAACGCTAACAAAAGTGACACTGCTGTTAGCTTTATTTTCAACGTTATTACTCAACGTGCCCTCATAATAACTAGGAACTGTGGTATTAAATAGGCAGCCACCGTACAGTTTATCGTCTGCGTTGTCTCATTGTAAGATTTTAGCTCTAATTAGCTGTTACAAAAGAGTAAAAAGAAACACTGGCATTGTGAAACTTGCCACCGAATATTTTAAAGACCTGATAATTTTTTTACAATTTTATCGTTTATAAGGTAGGTAGGTAATAAGGTATTTATACCTATATACTATACACCGTGTTTATTTAACTGGGAAAATAGGAGAAAACTCGAAATCATATAGGTACAGGAAATCTATCTTCGTTACCATTAGACGTTTTTTTAATGAAAACATTTTTGGAATATATTTTTTTTTTGGTTAAGCGTTGTTAACCCATGCTACGGTTTTTTTATCCGTACTAGAGCTAAAGCGGCTACTATCAGTAATGAGTGATATGTGGCTATTACGAGCGGAAGATGTATTGCGTGTAAGACTGAAAATACTAAAAGTTATTTATTATCCAACACAAAAATAATTTTTCAATTTGAGGCAGCAGTTCCAGAGATTAGCGCGTTTAACCATACACACAATCAAACAAACTCTTCAGCTTTATAATATTAGTATAGATGATTGCCACAAGCATTTATATAAATTGTTCTTATTATGCAAAAGTAATATTATGCAATGAAGTGTTCATTGATTCAACATTATTACTATGCATTATGATACAACAGTCAGGCAATTATCACAATGAAATTCATACATGTCTAAACATAACATTAAAACAAAACTAAATATTAAAATCGAAATGAGATTTAATTTATTCAATTATACATACGTACATATGTCACGCCTTTCTCCCACAGGAGAAAGCAAGGCAGAGATCACTTCTTTCCACTTGCTACGATTCATACATACTTATTTCGCTTCATCCAATCTCATCAATCTCTTCATGCATGCCCGTCGGTTTCGGGTACTTTTGACCTGGCCCTTTTTCACTAGACTTTCAATTTGATTATGAAAGATCCGCTCAATGGATATTACAATATTTATCTATTATATTTTATGATGGCCGTATTTATGGTAGTGTTAAATGATAATACGAATGAATATGAAGTAGTGGCTGAAAAAGCAATGTAATTGGATCCAAATCCCATTTTATATTTGATCAGATTCTAGTTGTCGGATACAGTCTCAAAGGAATCGTGCAGTATCAACATAGGAGCTGACCCCATTAGTCCGTAGCCTACTGACTGGCGAGGAGCCGCCTTATGTTTGCAAAAATATACGGTCAAAGAACGGCACAATGTCAAAGAAGCCACCCACGACCCGAATATCTTTGAATTCATATCATACAACACATCGGAAAGGTGCTAGTGATGGATTAATATAAAAGTGATAGAATTGACCATTACGAATTTTTTTTTTCACATCAATTCATACTAGTCTACGTTTTTGCACACCAAACAGCGCTCTATTTTCGTCATTATACAAATATAATATTACAATAGAATACTGCGACCCGAATCCCAAACAATGATTATGAATGTAAAAGACTTATCAATAGATACTATGATAACAAGAGATAATATTTAGAAAGCTGTTCTCCAAAATTGGTGACTGCAGAGTAGCAATTGTCACCACCCCAAATGTCTCACGTGGGTGTCGTACAAGGCGACTAAGGATAAAACAGTGCTGAGGAATGGTCAGCAGCGTTCACTTTTGACTTTTGTGCCCTAACATAGTTGGCGAAACGTGGGTGCTAGTTCACCTCTGCCTACCCCATTCGGGGATATAGGCGTGATTTATATATGTATGTCTCCAAAATTAAAGCACTAATTTAAGTTGAGTAATGACTAAAATTAATGCACGCATCAACCAAAACTGTGCTCGAAATTTTTTTTTAATTTATTTTCTACACCAGCGTTTGCTGCGTACTCTCTTTGCTCAAACCAAATAGGGACTCGGTCTATCTATCAACGTTGACCTAGATTTGGAATTTTTGCGTTTAGCTGTTTGCATGCGAGAATGCTTCCGTGTTTAATATTAATTTCATGCTTTATGGTGATTTTTTAAATATAATTAGCCTTAGCTGAATATCTGAAAAAATGGGGTTGTAGTTTAAATTTCATTATTTTTTTTACTTTATTGAAATTCGGTTAAATAATCAAAATACCATGTATGCAATATGGATGAGTAGGTACTTACATTACAACTATGACAAAAAGTATAAAATAGCCGTAAAGTTTCTCGGCTTTCAAACGCGATATTGAAATTACGGCTTAAAATTATACATAATAATATATGAATACTTTTTGTATTATCATTATATTCGTTGGTTTTAATATTATCATACATACCTATATCTCCGAAGGGGTAGGCAGAGGTGAACTAGCACCCAGGCTTCGCCAATTATGCTAGGTCCCATCTAATACGTGGCGAGCCTATTGCCATTTATCGGGCACAAAAGTCGTAGTACTTTGCTAGGTGGTAGGTATAAGAGGAACGCTGCTGCCCATTCCTCATCACTGATTTATCCTTAGTCGCCTTGTACGACACCCACGGGAGAGATTTAGGGTGGTGACAATTGTATTCTACTCTGCCGTCACCACACGGCCTATAATATTATCTTTGACTCGATTTTACCTAAAGCAATAGGCAATTCTAACATTTATATATATGTCGGCGCCCACTGGCGCTGGTGATAATAATGTGGAATTTCAATTAGATTAGTTCTCGGGAGAGTTTTGTTTATGTTAGCAAGCTTATCGCACGAGAGGTGCGTGTAGTGCGTTTTATGGGAACGAAGGTGACATCATCGTCATGGCACCGAACGTAGCCGTGGGTTCCCAGCTTATCTTAATGTTGTTAACAATAACAGACCCTGGAAGTTTCGGGAGAATTTTTTGTGAGGCAGAACGATTCTGGCCGTAGTGGTGATCGAGCGCGACCCACGGATTCGTTATTCGTTCCACTCGTTAGCGTGATTAAGTAGAGTTTGATTACGTTACTTTGATTAAGAAATAAAGAAAAGACATTAAACTAGCAACTCAGTATTAAACTTTAAGTTAGTGTTAGTGATTTGTAACTGGACTTGTTTTATGTGTTTATTTTAAGTGAGTTAAACTTTTGAAAAGAGTGCTAAATTGCTTCGTGTGCTTATCTTATCGCCCACGAGATAGATTAATTATGAACATGGACCCTTCTGTTGACGACTGTGCGCCGCTCGCTCCGACATATACATATACGTAGGTAGTTAGATACCTACGCTAAACAGCAACCTATTCCAGACAACAATGGGCGGAGGAAATATATTGGAAGAGATTGTAACGGTTGGCTTACTTGCCACCGAGCACGGAATACCGGATGTGATTTTATCTTAGGCTTAAAAACTCCACCCGGTCGCCTTTTCCGACCCCCACACTATGTGACATCGGGTGGCAAAAACTATATCCGGTTCTGTCGTCACTTCGCGGCATATACCCCGAAATAATCTTCATTAAGAATATTAATATTAGATCGCTTGATGGAAAGTTGTTATCGCACTAGTGTAGTTGCTTCCATACAGAGAAACTTTTCCATTGTAACTGGATTTCTACGGGGTTCGCTTGTAGCACTTAGGAAAATTGCGTGGGACTACCTGATACTATTCCTCAATGCTTTTTATAAGGCTTTAAACGATATTAAGCTATTGTTGGTGAAATTAATGGGTAACTTTTATGTTGAATTACAATCAGTTCTTTTGTACCAAATATCACGGACTAGAATAATTGAATTTAGGTACTACATACATTTTCATACAAAAGTTACGTAAATAAAGTATGTGAAAAATTTCGATTCTACAAAATTTTGTGAAGGTTAATTCTTTTTGCCTCTTCAGGGACATAAACGCTTGCGTTGTCATTAGTTCTTTAGTGTAAGAGCACAGGTTTTTATTATGACTGGAAGAATATAAAAAATGCATCGATCACAATGGAGCTGATTTTTAATCTTTATCGGAGCTCATAATTCATGTGGAGTTCACTGCTTGGTGGATAATAATTACTGCATAATAACGTAGCCGACATCAATGATATTATATTTAAAAAGAGGTAGATACGTTATACGCTCTCAAATCACGAACAAATTATGTACCAAAATGCTGTAGCAACACACAATGACACTTTAAACATTGTCAAACATTGGATGGCATAATTAATTTAATAGGAAGAAAAAAGACAGCTAGTTTTAGTCATTGCGCGTAAAGTGTGTCAAAATAAACACGCACACAAGCAAAGCAACACGCAGCAAAGACTAACAAAAACAGAAAATTATTAGGTTTCGTGAGCTGTTTTATGGATTTTATATGTATGAATACACTTTTAGTCAGATGATAAAAATTGTTTATGTTCTATATCCCGGATAGGTTTAAATTTCTAGTAAACTTAATTCTTTTAACACTAACATCATAGGTAGACATAATGTTAAATATTGAAATTGCATCATTGAAATGTACCAAACTTATTATAATATTTCATTTGCCGGAAACCTATAAAAATAACAAAAAAACTTAAAGCTGATAATTCGGCATTTAGGAACTAGACTTGAGGATAGTCCGGCGCCTTACTTAGATACCTAGTTAAAAAGTCGAGTTGTCTGGTCATCATTCTAAAGGGAAATGTAAGTCAATGTGTAGACACTATCATAGGTACGTAGGTATGTCTAATTTTGCCCGTTCGGTTATATTTTAATCTTTGACAACCATCCCTCTTCCACTCGTTGCGCGCTGTATTTGCTGGCACACTCTATCTTAATATGATAAATTTTTAACTAATATTATTTATTTTCTTAATAATATTAACGAAAATCAAATAAAAATGTATACTACGCGCATGATAAGTAATCCCCAGACTTTTGGAAGTCTATTGTTGTAGTTGTTACAGCGTCGCATGACATAAGACGGCATTTTTGTAATAAATATTGGGAGAAATCAACGCATTTGCTGCCAGCGCGAGACTGAGCTCGGGTAGGCTAATTAGCCTACTTTTCGGGTCGCACTTTTTGCATGCAAGTAACCCATCTACCTCTTTTTAAATATAATATCATTGGCCGACATCAATTGATTGACATTCCTTCCGAAACACGGAGGAAGTTTATCTCCCCCCTAGCCAAGCTGCCAATCTATCGAACGCATATAATAATAACTAATATAATATAATAATAACTAATAATACAAAATCTATGAAACTGACGTATTGAAGAGAAAACAGTACGTCAGTTTCATAGTTTTGTTTTCTATGCATTCGAATAGATAAGCCACTTGGTTAGACCCTCTGATATATTTGGACATCCATCTGATGACCGCCTTTGCCCACATTGCTTAGCTTATACGGTCATAGGGCGAACTAGGTCGCCACTGCGTAACGGAGCTCCCAAACAGAGACTTAATTTGGAGTGTTTGGCGCGTTTCGTGGTGTCAGTCGGATTTATTTTCGAGAATACAAAAATTGCTTCAGAGTGGATTTTGTGCAGTGAAAGTGGTGTTATTTGTTGTGTTGATGTGCAATTATGTGAATCATTGAAAATTAATCTTAAGACGTGTTTGGTGTTGTGGTGAAGTCCACTGTAAAAAGTGGTTTTGTCCACCTCATCAGGCACCGTCATGAACTCTGTTACCATCAAATTCGCGCCAAGCACTCCCTTGGCGTTAAAATGTGTGACACCCATATTTTAACGTAAAATTCATTTCACCCACTCATTATCTCCTATTACTACAGATAAAATATACACTAAAGACATGGCTGTATGGGCTAGACCCTTTGCCTTCCCTAAAATATAATAAACACACATGTAAATGAGCGGTGGGTCGTAAATATTTTAGCGGGCGTAGCGTAAATTAAAAAAATATATTATTCACCAAATTTTTTAAGTAGGAACGGTCGCGTTTAGAAACTGATTAACATTTCAGGGCCTTATCCGAATAATTATTTATACGAAACAGAGGTGGGTTACTACTCGTATTATAGCACAAGCGCTGGGGTAATACTTATAAGGACAGGATATTAATGTGTTAATGTGGTTTTAATTGTACCTATTAGAATAGGTAAAATAGGTCTAAATTACGCCTGTTTACCCCCAAAGGTGTACGTACAGGTGTTTGGTACTATGTAATAGGGAGCGAGCCTAATATTGGTGTATGTACGAGCTTTACAAGGTAGAACACGAATGCTGTTGTTCGTTCCTTGCGGTGACAACTGTATTCAGCTCTGCCGTCACAACATGGCCACTGCAGTCAACCAAAAAACATACGGGTACGAATTGAGTAATCTCCTCCGTTTTTTCGTCGGTCAAAAATACGGCACGGAGTACTTGAAATTAACCAACTTATGTGCAAAAAAGAATACAGCGCGAATTAAACATTTGTCAGTAGAAAAATAATTTATGTTCCAATGGCTTTGCGGCAAACCGGACAACAATTTATCAATCAGTAAAACTAAAACCGTATTTCAGTTAGTCCTCAATTACTGCTAGCCAAAACTTTGGCACTTCGCAACAGTTCCAAGCGAACTTTTAGGTCGGGTTTAATCTATCATAAAATGTTTTGGAACCTCCCTTTGTTATTTGCGTAGGCACATAGCGCTTAGTCTATCAATTAACGGACTAAAAGCATGTAAATCTCAAAGAAAATCTTGGACAGATTTCTGTAAGTTACTAGGTCATTCGCAACAATCAAACTTCATTGGTAGCTCAAATTTAAACAGATAAGAAGTTGATGCACGTTTTCAACATCAACTACGCACCTTAAGCTTTTATTTAGGAAGTAGGTAGATTCTATTGAAGCTTTATATTGGGTCAGACAAGAGTTTAAATGTAAACAGATTTTGGTATTTTGGTGTGTGAAAAGTAAATGAATAATCCAACTCACAGTATAACAGTCCAAAGCTTATATTTTTGGTTCTTCAGTAGAGGAATAACATATACACACACAAATACACAATTTACATTAAAAAAGAATTTACAATTAATATTTAAGAGAGAGCAACGTGCACTTCGCGTCGTGGTGTAATTTCGAGACCTTGTTGATTCGTTGCTAGGCAACGCGATGCGGCGCGGGGTGCACGTCAGTTACATAAATAGGTTGTATAGGTGATTATTTATTTTATGTGTAATATATAGATACAATGATAAATAGTTTAATAATATATGTAATTATTATAAATAAACTAAATAAATGTAGGAGAATAGCCTACATCACCCCCCTCCAAAGACCGTCAGGGCGATAAAAAATCAGGAAATTTAACCCGACGTCCAGAACGAGTGATGTAATTTCTTTGAACATCAGGTGAGGGATGATGGGTGTTGTTGTGATCAGTCAGTATGAAAGAAGGCTTGATGCGGTCTATTGACACTGTGACCTCTTTGCCTTTTAACACGATTTTGAACGTTTTATCCCCCCTAACTAACACCTTGTGAGGTCCTGAATATGCAGGTTGAAGAGAACCGCGTGATGCATCTTCTCGAAGGAAGACGTAATCACTAGTAGCAAGGTCTTTGAAAATGAAAGTTTTAGGATGACCGTGGTGAGATGCTGGTGTGGGGCGCAAATTTTGAATTATAGCCCTGAGACGAGCAGAGAAATCCGATATGTCGGTAGTACCATCCGATGCGTTGTGGAAGAACTCGCCTGGAAGTCGAAGTGATTCGCCGTAAACTAAGTGCGCAGAAGATGATTGTAAATCTTCCTTGAAAGAAGATCTGATGCCCAACAAAACTAATGGCAAGACCTCTGTTTACCTGTCATTACTATGGCAAACTATAGCGGCTTTTAGCTGTCGGTGGAACCGTTCCACCAAACCATTGCACGCTGGATGGTATGCTGTCGTCCGCTTGTGCACGAATCCGGATATCTTAGACAAACACTGAAATAAAGCCGATTCAAATTGACGACCTCGGTCTGTGGTTATGTCAATAGGACATCCGAATCGAGCGATCCAGGATGATAAAAGGGCCTTAGCGACAGTTTCTGCCGTTATGTCGGCTATCGGTACTGCTTCCGGCCACCGTGTAAATCGGTCAATAGCCGTTAGACAATACCGATATCCTTCAGAGACCGGGAGAGGACCAATAAGATCAATGTGAATGTGCATGAAACGTGCACGGGGCAAATTGAAATTGCCAAGAGGAGCGCTGACGTGGCGATTCACCTTGACCCGTTGACATGCCAGACAATTGCGAGCCCATTCCCGGCAATCTTTCCTCATCCCAGGCCAAACAAATCTTTCTGCGACGATCTTGGCAGAAGTGGTAGTGCCTGGGTGACTGAGTGAATGCAAACTACGAAAAACTTGCCTACGGTAAAATTTTGGGATATAAGGCCTGGGTGTCGGTGTACTTACGTCGCAGTACAGAGGTATACGACTTCCAGGTACCTGAAGTTTTTCGAGGCGCAGGGAAGAACTACCAGAAAAGAGTTGTTGAAGTTCGGGGTCGGATGATTGACCCTTGGCTACATCCTCGAGGCTGACAGGCGATTCCAGTTCTTCTGTCCGAGATAAGGTGTCGGCAACTACGTTGTCCTTACCGGAAATATGCCTGATGTCGGTGGTGAACTGGGAGATGAAGTCGAGATGTCTATACTGCCGTGGCGAGCAGTTCTTTTTCCTTTCGTGGAAAGCGAAACTGATCGGTTTGTGGTCAGTATAGACGATAAAATGCCGAGCCTCGAGCATGTGCCTGAAATATTTGATTCCCTCATAAATCGCCAGCAGTTCCCGATCGTATGGAGAATATTTGACCTGGGATGGGCTGAGCTTACGGGAAAAGAATGCTAAGGGCTGCCACGCACCATCTTTATACTGTTGGAGGACCGCGCCAAGAGCCCTATCGGAGGCATCAGTCACCAGGGCAAGTTTGGCGGAACAGTCGGGGTGGGCAAGCAAAGCAGCGTCAGCAAGACTCTTCTTACACGCATCGAAGGCTGCTAATGCTTCTCCTGTCAAAGTTACTGGATGACAGCCTTTGACTGCACCTATCAACAATGCATGTAAAGGAGCTTGAATCGCGGCAGCTCTAGGAAGAAAACGCCTGTAAAAGTTGATCATACCAAGGAAAGCTTTAAGTTGCTGTACCCTGGTGGGAATGGGAAACTCATTGATCACCTTCACCTTAGAATCCAAAGGTCGAGAGCCGTCTTGTGAGATGGAATATCCTAAAAAAGTTACCTCCTTTGCCCCAAAGACGCACTTGGAAACGTTGATGAGCATACCGTACTCCTGCAGCTTGCCGAAGACTTGGCGCAGGTGCTCCTCGTGCTGAGACTCATCCTCCGAGAACACCAGAATATCATCGATATAACAATAGACAAAATCTAGGCTTCTGGTGATCTCGTCCATGAAGCGTTGAAAGGTCTGACCCGCATTTCGAAGTCCAAAAGTCATAAATGGGAACTCGTACAGACCGAAAGGGGTAGTAATCGCTGTCTTCAGGATGTCGTCCGGACTGACAGGTATCTGATTATATGCCTTCAAAAGATCGATCGTGCTAAACACTTTACATCCCACCAAATTATGCGCGAAGTCGTGTATATGTTTAATCGGGTACCTGTCAGGCACGGTTCGGGCGTTGAGCATGTGGTAATCACCACAAGGACGCCAGCCGTTGTCCTTTTTTGGCACCAGATGTAGCGGCGAAGACCAAGGACTCTCGGAAGGTCTGGCAGTTCCACTGGCGATCATTGACTGGAACTCCTGTTGGGCTATTTTAAGTTTATCCGGAGCTAAGCGACGTGGTGTGCTGGAAACCGGAGGGCCTGGTGTTGTGCGGATGTGGTGAACGGTGTTGTGTGGTATCATGCGGTGTATGCCAGTGGGTCGAGTAATATCAGGAAAGTCATCAAGCAATTTGTGAAAATGCGAATCGCCAGTCATAACCTTGACAGAATACAAATTACAATTAGCTAGCTTAGCAATAGTAGAAACAGATGTCGTATTATCTAAAAGACGTTTGTTGCGAATGTCTACGATAAGGTTGTAATGATTTAAAAAATCTACGCCTATTGTGGGCTTGGTGACATTGGCAACAACAAAACGCCAGGTAAAAACTCTGCGTAAGCCAAAATCTAAGTTAAAATACACATAGCCATAAGTACTTATACTAGAACCGTTTGCGGCACACAACTTATAGTCCGTACAGGTACGATGATCACTCAGCATGGAACGGGGGAAGACACACAAATTGCTACCGGCGTCGATTAGAAATTGCATCTTCGAAGTTCGATCCACAATGAAGAGGCGACCAGCAGCAGATGTAGGGCAATCGTCAGTCGCCATTACTGATCACCCGTGGCGTTTCCCGCTTTGTAGTCGCAAGGGCGGATGCACTTGCGGGCATCAGCACCGAAGTTGTTGTGGTACCAGCATACTGGAAACTTGCGATAACTAGACTGCGATCGTTTTTGCCTCGGCGATGATGTGCTTGAGTCACGAGTACGGCCAGTTGAGCGGGACTGTTGTCTGCCATTCCTCTCCATAGCCAAGTTACTAAATCGCCTTCGTAGTTCGGCAACCTCTTTGACCAGGTCGCTTAATGCCGAGTTAGACGTCGCCTGGTTGACGCTAACAGCAGATGTAGACGGTGATGCAGCAGCTAACTCGTTAATTCGATCGGCCAGGTCCGCCAGGTCTTCCAACAGCGCGGTAATTGGCTGACCAGCAAGGACGGTTTGGATGCTGTGCGGCAGTCGGCTGATCCAAATCGTCTCAGGAAATCGTCCAGAACATTGGCGCCAGCGAGACTCTTGAGGTGGCGGAGAAATTGTGAGGGTTTCCTGTCTCCGAGCTCCTCGTGCATGAGCAGTTGCTTCAGCTTTTTCTCATTGGAAGCTGACAGACGCTTGATTAGCTCGGACTTTAGCTTCTCGTACTTGTCGGTTGCTGGTGGACATATTATTATGTCTTTGACCTCCCTGGAATACTGGTTATCTAGTTGACCGATGACGTAATTAAATTTGGTGGCGTCACTATTTATCCCAGCTAAAGCAAACTGCCCCTCAATTTGTGCGAACCAGATTTCGGGTTCCTCCGGCCAGAAAGGCGGAACTCTGACGCCGACTTTAAAAACATCGATATTCTTAGTCGACACTTGTCCCTCACTATTGTCCAGATCAGAGACGCGTGAACGTTGTTCATTCTCCATATTGAAATTTACGGGGTCACCAATTTGGTATTTTGGTGTGTGAAAAGTAAATGAATAATCCAACTCACAGTATAACAGTCCAACGCTTATATTTTTGGTTCTTCAGTAGAGGAATAACATATACACACACAAATACACAATTTACATTAAAAAAGAATTTACAATTAATATTTAAGAGAGAGCAACGTGCACTTCGCGTCGTGGTGTAATTTCGAGACCTTGTTGATTCGTTGCTAGGCAACGCGATGCGGCGCGGGGTGCACGTCAGTTACATAAATAGGTTGTATAGGTGATTATTTATTTTATGTGTAATATATAGATACAATGATAAATAGTTTAATAATATATGTAATTATTATAAATAAACTAAATAAATGTAGGAGAATAGCCTACAAGATATATATTTTTTTATTCGTGTTTCATTCAAAACCAAGGTCCTGATCGCACACGTATACGTTGCTTGTAATACGGCATGCATTCGTCATTCCAACAGAATAATAACTAAAAAGAATAAATACTGAAGTCGGAAAATCGAAATTAGGCGAAATTCCTCATGCGAAATTCGGCGCACGCGACTTGACAACTCGCATGCGTCCTCTTCAATATCCCGCGGATGTTGTAAGATGTAATTAACTAAAGGAGTTTGCTGGTCGGTGCGTTATAATTATCATCATCACCGGCCCTTTACTGTCCCCACTGCTGGGTCACGGGCCTTCTTTATGGATGTAACAATATAGGAAGATTTGATATAGATTTGATATAGGAAGCTGTAATTTTGGTGATGAACAAACCTGTTTAAGACCTGTTGACCTGTTTTAGAAACAGCGTTACCGTTACGCATGTTGGGTTGGTGTTAGGAAGGCGGCTGGATATAAACCCTTTTTAGAGAGAAGAATGTTTTATTAAAAAATATGCGAATAATATTTATTTTCCTACGTTCTAATGTGTTCAACGGAAAGCGGTATTAACGAAAAAGAAATGGGCTGCTTCTCAGAAAATGTAGAAAATATAATCTCAACATATTACAACCCATTTCAAAGTAAAATACAAGACTTGGACATATTCCACGACAGCTTTAATAAATCGAAAAATGAATACTGTTCACTGAATCAACTCCAATTACTCATAAAATAAATATTTTCTTGAACGTTTAAAACAACAATAATGTGTTCATCTGTAAATGAAATATACGTCTAATAATATAAGACCATGTATTTATTATATATAATATTTTGTTGGTGTGCCTAATTAATAAATAAATAAAATGATGAGAAATGGTTTGAGAATGTTATACGACTGGGTATATTGATGTTATCGGCCCCGACTCATCCCAGGGGACCAATAAGCACTTAGGGGCATCTGAATGGTGGAGGGCAAACCACCAATAACAACATACCCAAAGAGGGTTATGTCAATCAGGCGGCTGGCTGTAAAACCTAAGGCAAAATCTTGAGCAGTATGGATTGGAATGTTGTAATCCCAATAACTCTCTCCATTCATCGGTCAGACATCGTCCTTTCTGTCTCTTTTCTATAAATTCTTTCGTCACTAGCACTTTTCCGATATTATCAAAAGGGAGTGGATGGTTTGACGACAGCTGACCGACATAAATGGAATAGCAAACATGCTGCGATGACCCCAGATAAACTGGGAATAGGACACGAAGAAGATAACACCAGCAAAAGTTCAATCACCTGGGAACCTTACCCTCATTATGTTGTCACTTTGGGACATAAATCAGCCGTTAGAGAGGTATCGAACCTATGTTAGTAACCCGAGACCGCGGGAATAGACGTAGGTATGTGATGTTTCAACTATTAGATTTCCGCAATCAACGTTGTGTGGAGTATAGTCCCGTGTGATGACAACAGCGCAGAATACAATAATTATAACCGTAATTATAACAACCACCTGACATCTCTCCCACAGTTTCGTGCAAAGCAACTAAGGATTATAAAAATTTACAGAAATGGGCAGTAGCATCCCTGTAAACTGCCATTAACGTACTCGGTTGATGACAATAGATTTGCTAAATATTACCAGACACCTAGCATAGTATCAGAATTTGAGTGTTAATTAATACATCTTTGCCTACCCCTTGGGAGAAAATCTGTTTATGTGTGTAACTTTGGAATTCAGGACGTACATAAAACGTTAAAAATGAAACGAACAAAAATATGGTAATGTACAATATGAAGTGCTTAGGGCTGTACAAACATAACGGATATGAAGACATTCTAAGCTGTCTAAACTTGGGAGCGTATTTCTCAACGAGGGGAGATTGCGGCTATTCTGCCATTCCCTTGTGCCTGTGAACGAAGTATTTATTATAAGACACACGGTGTTTTTATTAATTAACCAGTGGTCGCCTGCGGCTACGGTCGCGTTAATGTCGGTTATTATATAGCCTATAGTCTTCCTCAATAAATATTTAACACAAAAACAATTTTCTAATTTGAACCAGTAGTTTCTGAGATTAGCGCGTTTAACAAATCAACTAACAAACTCACAAACAAACAAACTCTTCAGCTTTATAATATTAGTATAGATAATACACAAACATACATAAACTACGCCTATGTCCCCGCAGGGGTAAACACCCACAAATAATAATAAGTTTAGACTATCAAAGTATCTAGTAACTCTATAAGAACATCGTTCGATCATTGGTGTAGTGGTGTAATGATCTCGCTTGGCCTGTGGTCGCGTTAGCTCAGCAATGTTGATTAACGTCAGTTATTGGATTATCGTTTCAGCCGAGAGACACTCAATGTTAAGCCTCCCGCTGGGATCTCTAATCCGATCGATACTGCAATGGCGACTTCAAGCGATTTGCCATGACCAAATCTCGGGTTGGGTCCACCTTATAGCTTATGCTACGTCAAATGTTTGATCTGAAAGCATTATATTTGGGAAAATAAAATTGTTGTTTTTACTAATTTACTCGCAATTTTTCCATATTTTCTCACCTTTCCTGCCTTGCGTGGGCCAAGACAATCATTTCAAAACCAAAATCAGCTAAATCGGCTCAGCCGTTCTCGAGTTTTAGCGAGACAAACGCACAGCAATTTATTTTTATATATATATTATAGATTATATACGCCGCGTGGTGACGGCAGAGTAGAATACAATTGTCACCACCCCAAATCTCTCCCGTGGGTGTCGTACAAGGCGACTAAGTATAAATCAATAATGAGGAATGGGCAGCAGCATTCCTCTTATACCACCTAGCAATAGTACTGCGGCTTTTGTTCCCGTTAAATGGCAATAGACTCGCCACCTATTACATGGGATCTAACAAAATTGGCGAAACGTGGGTGCTAGTTCACCTCTGTCTACCCCTTTGGGGATATAGCCGTGATTTATGTATGTATGTATGTATGGATTATAGAAGATTTCTGTGTTATGTAGTTATCGACAAATTATTTTTAATTATTAGAAATCCTATGACCTATTATATGTGGCCTATCATCCTTCCATAATTGTATTATACTCGTTGATACTAGCTTCTCGTAACTTTGTCTTCGTGGAGTTGAGAATTGGTTCTATTCCCAGGATGGTTATCGTATTGCTCAATCTACTGAATAAGAGCTACATTCTGAAGGTACTATATTTTTACGCAAGCAATTTCAGCAGAAATGGCTGCCAGGGACTTTTTTTATTTATTTATTTATAGATTAATCATAATATTTTATTCGATACGTCTGTCTGTATACGATTAAAATTCCTGGACACTGTCAAAATTTTCTATTAACATTCAATTAAATCCCGAATCAGGGCATAATTTATTTATTTATTTCTGACGTATCCTGCTGATAAGTGAAGGAACCTCCTTTTCCCTGCTGAGTTGACGCATCTTATAATAAAATAGAAGAGAAAGACCGACCAAAGTGTGGAGAAAAAAGTGAGTACTTATAGTGTTGTATTATATTTGTACTGCACTATATATACATATTTGAAATAAAACAACAAAACAGTGCCGTGTGGTGACGGCAGAGTAGAATACAATTGTCACCACCCCAAGTCTCTCCCGTGGGTGTCGTACAAGGCGACTAAGGATAAATCAGTGATGAGGAATGGGCAGCAGCGTTCCTCTTATACCATCTAGCTATGTACCTTCTGCGACTGTTGAGCCCGATAAATGGCAATAGGCTCGCCACCTATTACATGGGACCTAACATAACTGGCGAAACGTGGGTGCTAGTTCACCTCTGCCTACCCCTTCGGGGATATAGGCGTGATTTATGTATGTATGTATGTATGAAATAAAACAATTTTAACGGATTGGCGTAGCGTAAATTTGGAGCTTTACAGCGGCCGATGTTATGAAGTCTCCCCGTGACCGGGGCCGCGCTAAAATAATCGAAACGTCGGGTTAAATATTAACAAAGGCAAACACCTAAATATACGCGAGCTAAATCCGTTATAGTTGTTTTATTTCAAAAGGTGAGTACTGGAATAAGCGAGGAGAAAGTACAGAAATACACACTTTTACATGTATCTTCAATAAAAAATAGCAGGTGACGCGTTTATTACCGGCCTAATGTCTTATTTATTTGGCAAAACGCCTTATTGGAAAAGTTTTTTTATTTAAAGGGTGGTACTTATGGTCTATAAAAAGAGATTGGTTTGAGCGAATGTAACTTACGTAAAGTATGTATTATCAAATGGTAATGACAAACATGCTTAATCATCATCATTTACTTGATACTAAATCACTATCGTTCCTTGTGGATGGAAGAATATCATCATCATCATCATTACCAGCCTTTTAATGTCCCCGCTGCTAGGACATTGGAATTGGCCCTATGGATAAAAGACTATAAGAGGAAGCAACGACTGAACGTGCCTTTTGAATCACGGAGGTCCTCGAGATAATTGTATTTTTGGTCACCAATCCAATAATCCGCCTTAGTAAAAATGGCAGGCAGAGCGCGCCAATAAGCCACTGCGCTATCAAACTCCTCCTCTTTCCTAAGATGATGGAAGAGTATAGAGAACATTTTACTATAGCACACAACGTCTATGTTACGTGACTTACATTCTTGATGGCCTAGTAATAGCCAGTGCGTCTGCGATTACGGAAATTAAGCAATGTTCGCTAAGGCCGGTGATTGTATGGGTGACCAGAAATAAATTATCTCGTGTTCTGTGTTCGAAAGGCTCGATAACCAGTTGGATCATCTGGCAGTCGTTATGGCCCGTTCCCTTTATGTTCTTCAATCCATAAAGAAGGTATGTGTCTCAATAGTGGCGACATTGACGAGCTGGTGATGATAATGATGATGATATTTGACCTTTGCGATCATTGATTATTATACCAGTAGCTGACTTACAATCGCATGCCGCCTGAATTAACAACTGCGTTCATGTACTCCTTGTAATTGTGAAACTAGCTTGCATTTTAACATATTTCTTTGTTATTGTTCACTCGCTTGGAAGTTATGAACAAAGTATTCAAACAGTGTACGCAAACAAAACATTCAATGGTAACAAAGAATTTAGTTATTCGTCTATAAGGCGATTTGAAAGCAAACAGTACCCAACCGAACAGAATAAAATGTCAACAGTACAGCAACAACAACAACAAAAGTCGAACAATAAAGCTTAATGTACCTACTTTCCAATAGGTATAATATATCTAAACAATGGAACTGAACTGAACTACATAGCAGTTTTCATACTGATTTTTGAGTTGTAAAACAAAATTATAGTCGCGCCTAAAAAACGAATATATTTTAATTAAGGGCCAGGTCAAGAGTACCTGAAACCGGCGGGCATGTTTGAGGATATTAATGAGATTGGATAAAGCGAAAGAAGTAAGGATCGCGACAAGTGGAAGGAAGTGATCTCTTCCAACCTCTGTGGCAGAAAACCGTGATGTAGACTTGTAATAAATAATATATTACGTTATATTATGTAATTTAATGTATATTGTATGCCTGTAAGAAACAACTTTTACTTACACGGACGGAGTGAGGTTTTTGCTTACATTTGTTTTTCCCAACCTATGTGGAGCAAAGTTGCGGGAAACTTCCTATTAGTTCGAACTAGGCGAGAATCTGTGATATGTCCTATACACAACTAAGGTCCGGACTAACTTATCAGAAATTCCTACAGGATATACCACTTACAGCATGTTTTGTACACGATGTAATATGGTATACAATTTTTAGCACTCGTTTGAGACAAGGTGGCTCGAACGAACTCAAAGTACAAAATTGTTTAAGTAATTTATATTTTTATGAACCTTATTGCTTGAAGAGGCAAGTAAAGTTGTCAAAGTTCCATAGGTTTTTGATAGTTCAAATCGATAAATGGCTATGTCATTATAGTGTTTGGATGCTCATGCAAGCCTCTTCGACAATAAACAGGTGTAAATTTTTATGTATGTAAATATGTCTCAAAGAAGACCTGTGTATTGGGAACAGAAACCATAATAGGAAAATGCTGTAAAAAAATCACCACGTAATCAGACAAGAAATAAAAAACTAATATACGTTATTCAAATGAAAGTATTTAAAACTATCAATGTTAAAACATTTACTGTGTGCGAGGTCCTTGCGACAATAACTAATGATACTATCTTAAAGGCAATTGAGTCTGATGATGTCTGCTTACTCCGATGTCATTATTTTAAAGGTATTGGGGTCGCTTATTCGTAAGATAAGAATCGACTCTGATTCCGTTTACGACAGCGTGTTAAACTGGCTTTTTCGAACGAATAATTCACATTTTGATTCATAGAATCGAATATTTTTGGCACTACATATGGTCTTTTAGCTGTACCTAAATTTCAACATCTTTTGTTCGATGATAGCTGTAGTCATTATGAGACCCATTAACCCTTAACTACTCACAATACAACTAGCATCTTATTAAGAAACTAGCACTGTTGCAAAATAAATTTCTAGGTAAAACTACTTCCTATTTATAAAGTATACTGAGAACTTTTAACGAAGGGAGGTGAGAGGCAATTTCAACTAATCACACATAACATACCCAGAAAGTTGCCTCGCCGCAAGTATGAGCTAATTATGTGCGAAATCCTAACATAATTATTTGAAACTCGCTTCCTACATATTTCGTCGCCTTGATGTGGTATTATAGCCATCATTCTGGAGTCAGTTACTTGTATAATGAACTGCTGAATTCACAGAACGGATTTTATAAATTTACAGACCAGCTGTTACCTAAGTACTACAGTAATATTATCATATTAAGCTGACTGACATCTGAAAATAACATAGCCTATCAAAAATCATCCGCGCGACTTAAAATTCAGAAACAAGCGGATAGTCTTTGATTATTCGCTCATTTTATTTGGGAATGCATAATTTTTGGTAGCTCGATTTAATATTTCCCATTTATAATTAATACAGGGGCCGGCATTACTTTTCAAAATATTTCATATAGTGTGATCTTTTAAAATAAAATAATAATAAATAATAATCATAAATATTAGTAAGCACTTTCGTGTTTTGAGATTAACAATATTGTTAATCCCTATAAGCCTTAAGCAGTAAGTATGGATTGGAATATTATCATCCTAATCACTCTCTCCGTTCATCGGTCTCTCGACATGGTCCTTTCTGACTCTTTTCCTTATATTCATTTTTCACTAGCACCTTTATGGTGTGATCGATATAATTCGAAAAGGAAAGTTACTGCGCCGACCTCATATAAACTCAGGACATGGCAGTAAGAAGAAGAAAGAAACATACATAGGAAATATAAATACAATTAAAACATATATTTAATAATACACAATACTCAAAATATTTATAAATATTTATAGATGTTTAACTCGGTCACTAAAAGCACCAATTAATACCAACATTATGAATGTTAGTAACAAAAAAATAAAACACACGAAGAGATGGCAGTGACTCTAACCCCGAGATCTCCACTCCATGTGCAGTTCTCTGTCTCTCAAAATTAATAAAATTATTTTATTTTTAGCCATTATAATATTTTACAGGAAGATATCACAAAAACAGTTTCTCGTGGAAATAAGAAACTTCTTCAGTGTCACAATATTAATTAAGACAAAAATGATCACTTTAACAATTGAAACAGAATTCAAAATTTCAGTTTGATTGTGGCCTTGACAGCATTCGGAATTGTAATATCAACATTCAGTTACTTTATTAGATATTGCTCACTAATATTTTCAATTTCTTAATTGATGTAACTGCTAACTCACCTGCCAGTGTAATAATTGAACTTACCTGTGTAGTAATTATATTAACCAAAATTATTACCAGTTTCTCGAAAACGGTATCAAAATGAATCTAGTTTTAATTAACTTTATTCAATCTATTGGCTCTTTGACAACTTTCGTCGAGTAATCAGAAGTGGCTTGAAAATTATTAAGTCTGCCATTGAGGAAACTAACTGCGAGTACAAATTTTAATATACTTGTTTAAATAATTTATATCACAATTGAATTGAAACGTGCTTGACAAAAGTTCTATTTCCAGCAGCCGTAAACAAATCGTACTTGATAATGCTGGGACATTACTTTAGAACTACATATTTAAATCTCCGACGGTATAATATCCTCACTACTGGGACGCTGGCCGTCTCAAAAGGCTGCAAGAATAAGAGGCAAATGCGCCTTAACTCACTAAGCTGCCATAATGCAATCCGCGGTTATTAAGGACTGTAGTGCCTACCGATGTCCGAGGCACGAATGAGCTTGAAATATTTTATATCTCTAATGTTCTTCATCGAATAAAATTGTTTTGTCACCCGTCCAAACCGGCCTCTTCAAACATTGCTCTGTTTATCGTCAATGCGATGTCGATGGATGTACTTTTGATGAAAGTTTTTTCTATATTGCTTGGTCCTGTGGCTTTCATTATCATCATCATAACAAGGCCTTTATTGTCCCCACAATTTAGGAAGAGTTAAATAAAAATGGTTTTCATGATCGGTCGGTGGGCAATATAGATTTGAAATATGAATGCGAGATAGGCACAGCAGGATTTTCTCTACAGTACAAATAAAAATAAAATCAGGCTTTGACTAGTCGACCATAGATAGCCAGTTGCAATATTTTATCTACAGGTCAATATAAACCCTATCACAATTGAATTACCTAGGCACCTCTATTATTTAATAAAATAAAATAAGATTTGAATAAGATGTTGCCCTGTTCTTAGTTTATTTGGGATTGGCACAGTATGTTTGCTCTTCCATTTATATCGGTCAACGTCATCAAGCTATCCACTCACTTTTGATATTACATCAAATCCAACACACGAAAGGTGCCAGTGAAGAATAAATGTACAGAGGACTATGTTGAGAGACTGATGAACGGAGTGAGTTATTGGGATAACAACATTCCAATCCATACTTCTCAAAGTTTTGTCTTAGTTTCACAGCCAGCTGCCAGCCTGACGCCATCCCTTTTTGGGTAAGCTATTGTTGGTGGTTTGCTCTCCACCATTCGGATGCCCTTAGGTTTATTGGCTACACCGCACCATTGATTTTTACCTTTCCCTTTACTTCACCGTACCCTTAGTTAATTTTTATGATAAATTAAATTAGATTTAAAAAACGTGAATGTTAAATATTGATGTCATTCATTTAATTATTCAATGAAAAGGATTTTATGAAAAAGTATTAGACAACTTTATCGAATTGATTGGACCCTCTTGTCCATATCAAAAGCCTTTATATTTTCTTCTATACTATAATTATAATTCATGGAGTATTCGTGATGTACGTAAGGAGCTCTTTTTATTACGGGATCCCTTTCCGTTCCAGTATTACGATGGGTTTATGGTCTGTTTATAGGTGGCTTTTGTTAGATAATGACAGGGAATGTACTCACATTTTTATTAGTAATTAAATTAGTAACCCCTCTGTATAAAAAAGTAAAACGAATAAAATTCACAGTAATTAGCTCCCTAAAATGTTTTTACAAATTCCATTTGTGACTCAACCAAAACCATTTGCTAGATTTGTTTAGATTACTATCTACAATCTACTGTATGATCTTGGTTTTGCGTGCCGACTTGTTATTTTAGGTTTTCCGTAAGTTATTGCGTTAGCTAACCTATTAGCGATTAGTTACGTAGGCAACATTGATCAATAGTTGATAAACCACCGCATATTCGGTCTGCGACCTGAAGCTAAATTGTTTTATATATATTATCATTAGAATGTGAGGAAATGCAGATTATAGGGATTGTGGGCCCACAATAGGCGTGCTTGACTGCTTGGTATGAATGGCTACTGGGCTGATATAACTAAGCGTACCTTCCGAATCACATCACCTTGAATTAGATCAGTGGTCCATAAACTAGCCATAAGCTATAGGTACTACCTATATTATGGATGGCATTGTTGTGCCGGTTTTTATCAATCAGGGTGTCCTCACGAGCTACGAATTTTTATACACATAAACCAGTTCGGTTTATTATTTGATGTTTTAGGGTGTGAGTTTTTCTTTAAGGTTGTTTAATGATCTCTTCATAACAAAACTAGTGGTTGCCTACGGTATCACTCGCGTCAATGTTGGTTGTTGTATAGCCTATTGCCTTTCTCAATAAATTGACTATCCAACACAAAATATTTTTTCAATATAAACCAGTAGTTTCTGAGATGAGCGCGTTTAACTAACTTACCAACCAAACAAACTCTTTAGCTTTATAATATTAGTATAGATAAAATAACTGGATCAACTCTATTATGCCGGTCATTATAAGGTTGGCATTTTGCACAATTATCCCTAGTTTTCCTAAGTGAATAGTTCGCAAACCAAATAGGATAAGTACCTGTCACTTGGCATAAGAGGAGGCGAGCACGTCTAGTCGGGAGATAAAATCATAAATGAACTTTCTCAAAGGTGAGTTGGGATTATAGTTAATCCGATAAACTCACCCCTTTGATTCATTAACTTCGTTCAGCTAACGCGTTTATAGAGAACGAGATTATATACGGCGTTCATGAAAAGAATTAAACATAAAGAAGACTTTACACTGAATAGAAAATGCGAATAAAATTTAACATAAACTTCCGACTGTTCAGAAAAAATGTGAAAAAGGAAAAAGAAAAGAAGGAAAGGTACTTTCCTTGTAAAAACTGTGTATGTTCTTCTATAGTCCGACAAGTTCGTGCGCGACCCTCCTGCGGTAAGAGATGGTGGCGGGGGTGGGTGATGCGGGGAGCGGCAAATTTTCCCTCCTCCCCGCATCGCCCACCGCCGCTGGCATCTGGAGTGCCCCGTCCCCGCCACCGTCTCTCATACCGCTGGAGGGTCGCGCACGAAGTTGTCGGACTATAACTACATACTTCCTTTTGATTTATATCATCCATCACAATAGAATCGTGCTAGCGATGAATGCATTGAAAAGTTAAGGAAGTTAAGGGATGTCGAAGAACCTATGAACAGAGAGATTTATTGTAATGAAAACATTCTAATCTATACTACCTACTCAAAGTTTTGGCATGGGGTTTACAACTGTGTAAATAAAAGTGATTTTAATAACTCCACATACTTAAAAAAACTCTATTATACTTTTGGCGCCTTACACTGTGTACATTTTTTTAAAAGTCCCTTACGGCAATTAGTTACAAGTCTCACTATAAAAGCTCCCAAATGTCTCAAAGGAATGCCAACTTTAACTTGTAGCTGATTTAAACTGCGAGTCGTTTGAGGCAATTATACATAATTTGTTATAACGAATTACACTGCATCTAACAATGTAATTAATTCTGCACTCTTATTGTCTCGCACACTAAAAAGACTTAGTAAAATTGTTTACTGTTGTATCTGAAAGTTGTAAGTTTCTCCGACAGTTGGCAAACTACCGGGAAAACTTGCTCTAAGAAGAGTGAATATGAAACTCAGAAAGTTGTCTTTCTCTCTTAGCATAGTTTGTTGATAAATGACATACTGTATAAATTAACTTCTACAGCACCTAATACATAAATCACAGCGGCTAACAAGCCGCAAACAAGCTCGCAAACATGCGATAGACAGAGGTGCATTAAAACCCACATTTCGATATGTTAGATCCTATGAAATAGCGGGCAAGCCTAGTACCATATACTTTTCACGTCAATCATAGTATTGATACGTGGTATGCTAGAAGTGCTGCTGAATATTCCCCATTTAATTAATAACAGTAGTCAGTACTCTGGGTATACATAGCAATATACTGCAACTTTTGTGAAAGCAATAGGCTTTCCCGGTATTACATACCACTTAAGTAGTTGGCGAAATGTGGGTGTTATTACACCTTTGCCTACCCCTACGGGGATATATAGGGGATAGATAAATATATTATGTGTATTACTATATTCTGTACAATAAATTGAATAACTGTTTCCTGTGGCTTATTTGTTATGTGTGAGTCAAATTGAGTAATGAGTTATAAACATTACGGACATGAACTGACATCTTACTAACTCAATTTCTAAATAGATTTCATAAATGAACATATTATTCCATCAAATTTCAAGTTAGGCCTAATGATATTAGCTCGCTTAATGATGTGGAATAGTATGCGAATTTAGTCCGATCTCCCTCGTGGTTGTAAAATCTAGCCACTCAGTTGACGAGTTTAATGAGTTTGTGTGTGTGATCGATATTAAGTGGTTACTAGTTTAGGCTTTATTTAGTTTTAATGAATTTAAGTTATTACATAGTATCTTTGTGTACTTAAATGAGAGTATAAGAGTAGGTTACGCAAAGCGATAATTCTGCCTTTGAAGTCGTATACAAGCAAAATCAGTCTTAGAACACAGGTTAAACTGAATTACTCCCCCGTCTCCTTCTGTCAAAATGTGTTAACGCTGTGATTAAAAGAGAGAGATCAGTAGTGTAGCTCAAATAGTCTTTTAAACCTTTATAAGTACTAGTAATTTGTTAAAATTAAAATAGAATGTTGACATGTTGTGAATGGGCCTTGTAAATCTACACTTGGGTCACAAGTCACAAGCACTGCTCCTAACTCCCCTTTGTGCCACACATGTACCGCGGCAACGGCACCGAAAATCCATGGAATGCCAAGTTTTCGTTTCCGTAAATTAATTTGATACGTAGTTTACCCTTATTTATGTTCAGGGCTGGAGCATAATTTTTATTCTAAGCTTGTTTGATAATTTGGCCAATCTCCACAACTTAAGAATATTTTTCAATTTCTCCTACTGTCGGTGTTCGCAATTGAGTTAAGTCGCCTTTTAACCTTCGGCGTGTTTGTCTTATTTGTTGTAATAAAACATTGTTTTGCTTCGAGGGAAATTTTTCTTTGAGTGGGAACCGCTTTTGTGTTTAGTGAGCAATCAGTCATTTGCTTTTGTTTTCACTTTATTCTTGTTAACGTTCTTAGAATATGGCATTTAAAAATAATTTATCGGCTGCCAAACCCTTGAGGGGCTTTTTCAGATTTACGGCTGCTGAGATAAATAACATATAGATGGAAGTTTATATATTATTATTACATACATAAGTAGCAAGAGGACCCTTCTAGCGCAGTGGCATTTAACTAAGCAATATTTGCTAAGGCCGGTCATTGGATGGGTGACCGAAAATATATTATCTCGAGTTCCTCCGTGCTTCGGAAGGCACGTTAAGCCGTTGGTCATCTGCAATCGTTAATACCACCAACCCGCACTGGGCCAGCGTGATGGGTTAAGGCCCAATCCCCCTATATTCTTATGTAATTAGGAAATAATTTATTAAGGAAACCTGTATAGTATAATAGTAAAGTAGAATAAAATATATAAATAGTAATACTTTTCTTTTTTTACTTAACTATTATACTTACAACTATACTTTACTTTTCGCATGCCGATATATTAGGTTGGGGAAAAATCTTTTCGCATTATAGTATGTATAAACTTGTAATAAAATCTCTTTGGCTATACTATTTGTATCTGGCTGGTTTTGGTATCATTGAAAGTTTAAATTTTAAAGAACATAATTCCAAATTCAAATTAGGAAAATGTGTGATTTTCATTTGTTTTTCGTACCGCCAAGATGAGTGAATCTAATGAAGAAATTCGATACATTTTAAAATTTTACTACAAAAAAGGTAAAAATGCAACGCAAGCCGCGAAAAAAATTTGCGATGTTTATGGACCTAGTGCAGTGTCTGTGAGAGTAGCGCAAATTTGGTTTAAGCGTTTTCAATCCGGAAATTTTGATGTCAAAGATGCACGTCGCTCTGGTCGCCCTATTACATATAAAATGGATGCCATTTTTGAAAAAGTGGAGCAAGATCGGCATGTCAGTAGTTACGACGTAGCTGAAGAACTGGGAATTGACCACAAAACAGTTTTGGCGCATTTGAAAAAAACTGGGTACACAAAAAAGCTCGACATTTGGGTACCTCCCGAGCTCACTGAAAGAAACCTAATGAATCGTGTACTCATTTGTGATTCTTTATTACGACGTAATGAAACCGAACCATTTTTGAAGAAGCTGATAACTGGTGATAAAAAGTGGATCACGTACGACAAGAACGTGCGAAAAAGGTCGTGGTCAAAGGCCGGTCAGACTTCACAAATTTGGCGAAACCCGGGTTAACTCGCAACAAGGTGATGATTGGAAGGGCATTATTCATTATGAGCTGTTACCACCAGGCAGGACCATCGATTCTGAACTCTACTGCGAACAGCTGATGAGATTAAAGCAAGAAGTTGAGAGAAAGCGGCCGGAATTAATCAACAGAAGGGGTGTGGTTTTTCATCATGATAACGCTAGACCTCACACATCTTTAGCCACTCAGCAAAAATTAAGAGAGTTTGGCTGGGAGGTGTTAATGCATCCGCCGTATAGTCCTGACCTTGCACCTTGAGATTTCCACCTGTTTCGGTCTCTTCAGAATTCTTTAGGCAGTGTCAGGTTAACATCACGAGAGGACTGCCAAAACCACTTGTCGCATTTTGACCAGAAGTCTCAAAATTTCTATAGCAATGGGATCATGTCCCTACCTACAAGATGGCAAAAAGTTATCGAACAAAATGGTACCTACATACTTTAGTTAAATGTAAATAAACTATATTAAAAAATGTTTTGAATTTTCTTAAAAAATGCGAAGAAACTTTTTCCCCAACCTAAAGAAAAATACTATTATTAATCGAATAGCCTATTTTTGGCAGCCCGGCTAATCTGCCCAGCTATTTAATTACGAGAGATTATTATTTACATTATTAACTCAGAACTTATCACAGCTAAATTTTCTTAGAGATTCATTCAATACCCGTACAAAATCATAGATAATGATATCCAATCACGTTGGATCGGTATAATACTGACAGCAGGCGTATAAATACGTATCTAGAAATTAAAAGTCAAGCACTAATAATTGTGTACCATCTGCTAAAAACATCTAATGAAATCACTTCACTTCGTAGATAAGATAGACCCCTAACGTGTATGCTGGTTATTATTTCGTGTCCATTCTGAATGTCATTTTAGCGCTGAATCTTTGGTAGCAACGTTTGTACGTACTAGTATCTTTTGACAACGCTAGATGGCGGCGCCTGTTTTAAATTTTCCTTGTTCCTTTGTTCTGAACAAAGAAATCGTAAGTCTAATACCTAGTAATAATTTGTAATATTATCATTTACGACTTTTACGAAGAGTCATTATATATTTTCTCACCACTTATTACCGTGCGTCCTAACATAATTGGCGAAACGTGCGTTCTAATTCATCTTTGCCTGCTACATCGGGGATATTTAGGCGTAATTTATGTATGTATGTATGTAGAAACAATACCTACTCCGTAGTGGACAAGCAACCTAAATAGCTACGATTGGATAGACATATATACACATAACATAGCTATGATTGGTTTTACATTTATTACTGCGATAGACAGTCGAGTATTAAATTAATAGATACTGTGTTATTCTATAATGGTAAGGAAGCGCATACTAAGACTAGAATTGTGTAATCAATAATGACAAATAAATAAGAAGAGAGTTGTTCGGAAATGATGAGTAGCCATGTTACTGCACTGGTACTAAGCGAATTGGAATAACGACACGATAATGATGATGTTTAAGCACTATACCTATTGAACATCGGGTTACATACATGGTCCGAGTACATTTCTGTTTGCAAATACTTCAGTGTAGTTCGCCGAGTTTTAATTAGTAAAATAGGAAACTCCCCAAACAGGGTCACCGGGTCAGTGTGTAATTGTTTGCCTAAAGGAATCCCATTCCATCCAATCATATGTGTTTCCCTCAGGGAGTTTGTTGACTTTCCTAATATGAACACGTTCAAGTAAAAAACTAAGTACCTATAAAGCATGAGTACTTTTCCTGGGAATTTTTTAGTTTTGATGAGATCACCAACTTCATAAAATTGTGTCTGGTGTGACGCATTTATTTTATTTATTGAAACAACCAACAAGCCAAACACAGATATATATCACTTATTTAAAAAATATGATGCAGACTTAACATAAAGGTAAGTGTCGTCTTAATCAAAGGCTGCCACCACGACATTCTATGTAGCCTGTAATTACATACTTTTTAAGCTATTATTAAATTTCATTTGATAGTTAAATTTATATTTCATAATGCGGTTCGAATAGGGACAATAAATGTTTAGTGACCTACAAATTATCATTCCGAACAAGTCGAGGGTCATTCGAGTTCTTGTTGTTGTTTTCTTAGAGGGAGAACTAAGAGGCTTAACAGCATCTCATCTTGGACAATTCTTTCCAATTTTTTCTTCTACTTCATTCAGTAAGTTGTATATTTTTCATATTGCAATTAAGTAAAGAGGTTTACAGTCTTTTGTGAAACAACGTTCTACCTTTAAGGTCGCTTCGTATTATGCGGCAAGAAATAACTCTTTAGAAAAATTACTTTTCTTTTTCAAGGTATCTAAATGTGCCTTTAAAGAAGGGAAATATTTCAGTAGTCTTGCAGGTTTAATTAGTTCGCTATGTACATCAGCATTACAATACATACCTGACAAAGTAGATTCCTAGATGAAAAGATTTTATAAAAACAAAAAATGAACTACAATGTTATTCCAGGCGAAAAATTCTATAAATAAATGACAACCCGTTTGATCAGATTGTCAGGTCGCTCGCTGGCTATCGGCCTTAGCTCCCTCCCGCGTTCAAATCCTGATAGGGCCAAATTCTTTTTAGTACACAAATATCAGTTTTCGTCTCATATTATTTTACGTCTTTATGTTGTCTATTATACATACATACATACATTCATAAATCACGTCTATATCCCCGAAGGGGTAGGCAGAGGTGGACTGGCACCCACGTTTCGCCAATTATGTTAGGTCCCATGCAATAGGTGGCGAGCCCATTGCCATACATCGGGCACAAAAGTCGCAGTACATTGCTATTGCTAGGTGGTATTAGAGGAACGCTGCTGCCCATTCCTCATTCCTCTATTATAAACATTAATATATTAATCGTGTATTTTGCCCGTCATCATCTAGTATCCATACACACACAAGTGCTTATGCTACTTACTTTGAGCCACATAGTAGGTGTGATGTGAGTTAAAACAAAAATGCTTTAATGGATGTTATATGGAGTAAAAATAAGCACTGCTATCCATCGCGTCTATATTATAGTGAACAGAGACCTTCTAAACCAAAAAGCACTCCCCAAAGATGAGACTGCTCTCGTCTCAAATTTAGTGTTGTAGAAATTTCAAACAGGGTCAACCACATAGTTGCTCCATGCCTACACAATTCACACCCAAATAGTTCTGCGTCAGTTTAAACAAGGTTTAGAAGGAATTAGGTAAATGCTAGTTGAGAGGGCTACTTAATCTTGTAAATACATCTTAGTCGTTCATTTACATAAATTTACGTTTAAGGTTACTGCCCATTATATTCCTCAGTAAATGGTTAAGGTTGCTGTCGTTTTCGTTTAATATAAATAATTCACTTAGCACACACAAATCAATCACGCTTGATTTTTCCGATAGGTTAGGCAGAGTTGCATAAGCACCTATTTTTCACAAACTATTCTAGGCATTGTGGTGCCGTGTAGTGACGGCAGAGTAAAATACAATTGTCACCATCCCAAATCTCTCCCGTGGATGTCGTACAAGGCGACTAAGGATAAATCAATGATGAGGAACGGGCAGCAGCGTTCCTCTTATACCACCTAGCAATTTATGCATTTTTCGTGCCCGATAAATGGCAACATGCACGCCATCTATTACATGGGGCCTAATCTAATTGGCGAAACGTGGGTGCTAATTTCACCTCTGCCTACCCCTTCGGGGATATAGGCGTGAATTATGTATGTATGTATTCTAGGCAAACGGTTAAAAGAGCAACGAGTAATGGGCAGCAGCCATCCTCTTATACCACCTAGCAATTTATGCATTTTTCGTGCCCGATAAATGGCAATATGCCCGCCATCTATTACATGGGACCTAATCTAATTGGCGAAACGTGGGTGTTAGTTCACCTCTTCGGGGATATAGGCGTGATTTATTTTGTCTAAACATCTACCTGTCGGTCACTTTGATTGCAGTATTGCTGGTAGTGTACTAAGAACATGAAGCTCGATGTCGCAGTGGCTAGCGCGCTCGAACAGCGACTGTATGAACTAAGCAGTTTGCTCATTGGATGGGTGACGAAAAATATATTGCGTCGAGTTTTCCGTTAAACCGTCGGTTCCGCGGCTTCATCTACAGTCCGCAGTCGTTAATACCCACCAATCTGCAATGGACCAGAAGGGTCATGTTATTGTTACATAAATCACGCCTATATCCCCGAAGGGGTAGGCAGAGGTGAACTAGCACCCACGCCTCGCCAATTATGTTAGGTCCCATGTAATAGGTGGCGAGCCTATTGCCATTTATCGGGCACAAAAGTCGCAGTACATTGCTATTGCTAGGTGGTATAAGAGGAACGCTGTTTCCCATTCCTCATAATTGATTTAGTACCTTAATCGCCTTGTACGACACCTATCGGAGAGATTTGGGTGGTGGCAATTGTATTCTACTCTGCCGTCACCACACGGATTTGTTATTGTTCATGTTATTGTTATTATCTGTATATTTGGGATGGTGTTGATGTACCAGTAACGATAGGCTTACTTGCGAGTACCTATCGTACAAGGCGACAGATAATAATGATATATTCACACATTAATTACATCCATACCTAAATAAATCATGCCCATCTATCTCCGAAGAGGTGGGCAGAGGTGAATTAACTTTAATGAGTACTTAATAAAGTAATCATTAACGTTATTTGACGTCTACTGCAGTTAGCACCCACATTTTGCCAATTATGTTGGGTCTCACGTAAGCCCGCGTTGCCGGTAGTGATGTTTACAATGATATTAATCACACCACACAGCACTGTTGTTGACATTATGACACGGAGCCTGTTTTTTTATAGAACGGACTTAATTATACTGTGGTTCAATAGGTACTATTACATTACATTTTTCTTAACTTTGAGAACCGAGAAACTCGTTGGTATTACTGACAAGTGCCTTCAGGCTGCTTGAAGTAACTTTGGTCGTTGAATGTTTGAAAGTGCGCCATTTTATCCACCGAGAATTTATATAATTTAACCAATGTTTTTGGCCTGAGTTTGTAAGGGTCATTTTTACTTTTTGTATCAAACTCTGTGCCAGCTCATGTGTGAAGATTTTGTTCCTTTGAAGAACAAACGAATGAGCAAGCTGACATTTGCATTCATCTAATCATGGCAATTAAAATTTTGTAAATGCACCTTTTATATATATATTGTAACGTGTGGTGACGGCAAAGTATATACGATTGTCACCACCCCATATCTCTCCCGTGGGTGTCGTACAAGGCGACTAAGCAAAAATCAATGATCAGGAATGGGCAGCAGCGTTCCTATTGTACCACCTAGCTATAGCAATGTACCGCAACTTTTGTTCCCGATAAATGGCAATAGGCTCGCCACCTATTTATTGACCTAACACGATTGGCGAAATGTGGGTGCTAGTTCACCTCTGCCTACCCCTTCGGGGATATAGGCGTGATTTATGTATGTATGTATGTATGTAATTTTTTATTTGACCCAAAGAGCAACAAACAAATTTCCATTAGCATTTTATTACGGCAATGTTTTCAAATAAAATATGCAGCCAGATCGATACACTGTTTCTCTTTGATGCGGCAAATTAATAATTTGCATCACAGAAGCGAGCACTGGTTCTTTGTGTCAAGTTTCACAGTCAAACGGAAATTGAACCTAAGTTGCAACGATAACAAGTAAACTTCTACCTCTTTCGTTCGTAGTATATAATACTATCGCATTACCTTGCACCAGTTCTCGGTAAAATCTCGCTGGTGCTCTAAAACTTTACATCTTGAGCTCTCATCAACTGCATGACGCAGTTAAAAAATCCGAACGAAAAAACGACGTAGAATGTGCCAGCACCAACTCAACACAGGGATGTCGTAAAAGCTGACTAAGAGAGATTTCCCGGAGTGGACCTAGAAGCACCTTGGTGCACCCGAATGGTAGAGGGCAAACCAATAACATCATACCCAAACAAAATATGGTGTTAAGCAGGTGGCCCGCTGTAAACCTTAAGCCTTCTTCTTCCGCCCTGTCCGTCTCCTCCGATTTGAATTAAAAGGGAATAGATGGCTTGATGAAATATGACCAATATTAATGAAAGAGGAAACATACTGCACCGTCCTAAGATGGACAGAGAAAAGGGCAAGGAGAAGAAGAAGGACACTGGAACAACGTCAAATCAGATAACAACTATAATAGGTACGGTATTTTCTAAAAGAATTATGAACTTCATCAAATAACCACGCCACGTTTAGCCAATTGTGTTAGGTCACATGGAACCTATTCCATTGATGCCCTACAGATTGCACGTATATTGCTAAGTGGTTTAAGAGGATCGCCGTCTTTACCCTTGTTCACCTTGTCGACACCCGCGAATGAGATTGAGGTTGCAACTATTGTCTTCTGCTCTGTCGTCACCACAAGTCAAATCAATTTAAACAACAATTTAAACAAGTATGTATTGTGTCTAAAACACTTGAGCATAAATTAATACGTCAGATAGTAGAATATTTTGCATTTCACAACGTGATTGAAGTTAATAAGAAATCAGAGGTTGAGTACCTACATGTTAATTGGCAAATGATTTTGGCAATGTATAATGGTAAATATGATGTAAAATTGTAAGAAATTTAAATAAATAGTCAAAATGGCAGCAGTTTGTTGTAAATTTTAATAGACGAAATAAAATTAATAGACGAAAGCAAGTGCTACCCTTATCAGAATGATATAATTAATCGGAGTAGAGAAATTACTTTTAGGTAACGTAACATGGTTACGGACAGGAGGCTGTTGTAATGGAATAAATTATGTTCGCCTTTCAGTCAGGTCACGGCGCTGTCAAAATGATAGACGAAAGGCTTCACGCTCAGCCAAGCTGTTACTCTAAGTTCGGATTAAATGTACATAGTTCAGAAAAGAAATCTAGGTTGTGTACTTAAGGGGAATATAAAACGTGGATGGTTTTCATTCATGGCCATTACTATCAATCAATTTGATTGGTATTTCTAGATAGGGAACTGTAGTAAATTGTCTTAACTGATAATGGTCATTGGTCATTTAGTGTTGTATTAATTTTACCTTCTTTTTTAAGCGATCACAAATCACCAATACTTGTTTTTTTCGAACTCCAAATTATGTTTAAAATGGGAAAAAATAATTTGTAATTCTTTAATGATAAATCTGACAGTGTTTTTCTAAAGGAGATATTATTATGAACTTTAAATTAATTATAAATAGGGACTACCCTCATATTGACGGATTTCCTATCGGAGTTAGAAATGCATTGCACCATAATTACCTATTTGGCCAGACGTGTCAGCCGCTGCTATTTCCTGACTCACAGGAATTTCCTATTATCGCAAGCACACCAATACTATCCATACTCAGTTTCTATTTTAGGCCATCATATTGGCGTTATTGTAGATGAAAAACTTAGCTATCTACATAGTACCGTGAAAGGCATGTAATACCAACATGTTAAGCTAAAATTCAGTTTCAGGGCAAACATATTAAACATAGGTACAGCCATATAATATACTGTTCAACTTTTTAGTAACGTGAAAAGTTTCGATAACGTACCAAAAATAAAATTGGGAACCTTTTTAATAAAGTATAAAATTACATTATTTCAACAAAGATATATTTGTAGATTTAAGATTGTATATGATTATAATGATATACTTATTTAATACAAGTAATTTAACAGGCCATAGGCCATTTCTAAATAAATCTGGAGGTCTACTCTGAAACTCTGAACGATTAACTCACACCTATCCGTCTTTCTCACGCCACTGCGTGTTAAAATAAAAATAGCGACAAAGACGCAAAGACTCATCATCATCATCGTTCAGTTGAGAGCTGCTAGAGCCCCACTAGCAGCGCATAATCATAGAACTATAGCTTTCACTGGCAGTTTCCGTAACCAGGCGACTAAATGTTGGAACAATATTCCTCCACCAAAGCGGTTAATTTCGTCCAAATTTAAATTTAAAATGCGAATAAAATCCGAATTACTAAATTGCCAAATATGAGGTGTAAGTTCCAACAGTCTGGGGCATGTATCGCAATCGGTTCGGTTATATAGGTGGGTGGCTAAAGTCATATATCTATGACCTAGCATAGCACAATGGAATATATTAATAATAAATTGCTGGTGTTATAATTATTATTTTAATAATATTGTTACTCACAAAACCGTTTTGTCCGTCTAGCGTTTCGGCTTCTAGCTGAGAGCTGAAAATCGGTGTTCTGCTCTTAGAGTAGTTTGCACACCGAGCTCTAGGCTTTTTGCATCGCTGCAGCGCACATTATTTTATTACTTAATATTATTTTCTTTTGTTATTGTTTTACCTATGTGTTGTGTATTTTTATATTGCCGATTTGTAATATTCTTCTTTTCCATTTCCTGTTTGATTGTTTCTCCTCTGTTTTTTGTATGTGTGCAAGCAGTATGTAACTAAAGTTTCTTATCTATCTATCTATCATCATTCAGCCGAGAGACGCCCACTGTTGGGCATAGGCCTCCCCCAAGGATCTCCAAACCGGTCGGTCCTGCGTTGCCCGCATCCAACGGCTTCCCACGACCTTCAGCAGATCGTCGGTCCACCTTGTGGGGGGCCTTCCAACGCTGCGTCTCCCAGTTCGTGGCCGCCATTCGAGGACCTTTTCGCCCCAACGCACTGTGGGACATCCATAGGTCATAAATCTTAAAAACCTGCTTTCTTGTTTTACATTTTATTCCTTGTCGTTACATTGGATAGTTGCGGTACCTTCTGAAACTATAAATAGGTCAGTAATTAGAGTGCGCCTTCATTATCTATTGTGCATTCAAAGAAAGCGCATCGCCAATCGTAAATACTGTTATCAGTGAGTCATTAAAAAGCGTGACGTCATTTGTTGTCATTGCGGGACCTGTGAGTGCTGTGTGAGTTTTTTCTGAAATGGATATCCAAGAACAGGGTATGTAATAATTAATATTTTTATTTTAATTGTATCTTAGTATATATTTTCTTTAGTATGTCATTGCTACGAGGCGACTTTTCTTGGAGTATTATATTTTAATATTCAAAGTTTGAATAAACTTTTAAATATGTTCCCACTCGCTCCGACTATGGAGGTATATTGCACCATAATCTTTAGACTTTCTTATCTTAGGAAAATTAAAACTTGGCTGCCCTTATCTGCCCTTTTGGCGATGACAAGGGTGCTACGGTTGCCTGATTATCTCGTAGCATTTGCTACGAAATTAGTTTATTTAGTCTTAGTGCTTTGTGTAGGTTTTGTGACTGAATTTTAACCGTTTTTTTTTGTTTTAGGTAAGTTATATATATGCTCGTTTTCAAGAATGCATATTCTTGAAATATGGCTAACTGTCAATACCGATAATGACTCGGAAAAGTGTCGTCAAGTCCTACAAAGTTTGTTGACTACTCTGAACGATGCTGAGAACATTGATATTCATTATTTAGAGAAAATTGTTAATAATTTATGTAAAGCTATTGCTCGATTCTGGAAAAAATGTAATAGGGATAAAACCAAGCTTTTATATAAGAATTCCGATTGGTTTAATGTTATTGAAAAAATTCAACTTGTGAAAAACAATAAGCAATGTACTCCGTCTGAAACGTCGCCGTGTCATTCACGTGGTCGTCCTCGAAAACCTTTTACGCAATGTAGTAAAAGGACTAAACGTCGGAGAGTAGCTGATTTGTCAAAGTCTGATGATTCTACTGTGGGTGCATTGCTTGATGTTTCAGACTGTTCATTCGATTCGTGTATATCTAGAGTTAGCACTGATGATGTCTTGTCACTTGTGACTGATGCTCAGTTGACAAAACATCAGTATTTATTAATTAAAAACTTTGTTAATAGTAAGATTTCTCCTAATGTATTACCATGTTACCAACAAATTACTAAAGCGAAACAGAGATGTTACCCTTCTAATATAACTGTTTTCGAGTCTTCAGCTGAAGTTGAATTACAAAGTCTTTTTGATCACACAGCTTCTCGAATCCTTGAATCTCAAAAAGAGGTCTTAGATCAGATTCCTGATGATTGTTTGTCTAATATCTCTTTACTTGGGAAATGGGGATTCGATGGCAGCACTGGACATAGTGAATACAAACAATTTTTTTCAGATTCAACTTTAGAAGATAGTAGTTTGTTTGTAACATCTTATGTACCCCTTCAAATTATTGTAAAATTATCTGAAGATAATTGTAAAATTTTATGGAAAAATCCTCGACCCTCTTCCACTAGGTACTGCCGTCCTATTCGATTTCAATTTTTGAAAGAAAGCACAGCAGTGTCTTTGCAAGAGGAAGCTTAATTTAAGGATAAAATTGAAAGTTTGCAACCTACTTTTATTCAGATCGACAATCGTGAATTGGTCGTTTCTCATAAGTTGCAGCTTTCCCTTAAACTTCCCCCTAAAAAGAAAAATACTCTGTCACAAAGTGTAATAGAATTGTTACATGTTTAATATTGTTAGAATAAGAATAATTTATTTGTATTTTGTTAGTTGTTTTGTTTTTTTTTGTATTTAATTAATTTTAATTTATTTATTTTATTATAATTAAATAATGTTATCAATGTTTTGACTCTTATTTTATTTAAAATATATGTTTTACATTCCAATTTTTAAGTGTTTGTTCATGATAAATTTAGGTAAAAGTATGTTATTGTTTATATTTGTTTTTTACTGAAGTAAACGTTTTTTATTCCATAAATACATGTACTTCTTTCATTTTAATGTTCCTAAAACACTTTTACAACTATAAGTCACTAAAATAATACAATGTATTGATAGTAACAGGACTTTAACTATTTATGACCGCCCTTGTATGGAGCGTGTCCCACTGTGCAACGGCCGTCAGTCCTCTTCACAATGTGCCCTGCCCACTGCCACTTAAGGTCCGCAATTCTTCGGGCTATGTCGGTGACCTTAGTTCTCCTGCAGATCTCATAATTTCTGATATGATCACGCAAGGAAACACCGAGCATAGCCCTCTCCATTGCCTTTTGGGTGATTTTGAGTCTTCTTATAAGGCCCATTGGAAGCGGCCACGTTTCGGTGCCGTAAGTCATCACTTTCAAGACACACGCATTGCTTCGCAAAGACTCAATCGAACGGAATAAACTTCCAGAGTAACGCCTCTGATTCGACTATTTAAGTTCCTTATATTAATTTAAGTTCACTAACCGTCTCTCCGTGGTCTAGTGGTTCGCCCACCGGTATGAAGATCCAGAGGTCCCGGGTTCTATCCCCAGTGGGGTACAACTTTGTACTCGGTTTGGTTGGTGGTAGGACTTCTTTGTAGTCGTCCTGGCTAGCTACCACCATCTCATCAAAATCTGTCGCCATAATAATAATGTTAACAACATTATTGTGTTCCGACAATGTGTGATAATGTAGGCAACCCCTCTGTGGTTGAGGGTTCCAAGTAAAGCTCGATTCCACCTTCAGCCCTTATAATCACTTACCATCAGGTGAGATGAAGGGCAAGAGCTTCCCTGTCTAACATTAGAAAAACTTTATTTTTAATCGAACTTAAGGTAATACTTTATATTATTTGATACTCATGTATATCAAATAATATAATATAAAGTAGTCGGTGCTGGTTCGCCTCTGCCTGCCCCTTCGGGGATATAGGCGTGATTTATGTATGTATGTATGTATGCATGTGTATTAATCATAGTTGCTAGCCTTCCCTTAATATAAATAAGTATAGATAATATGAACGTAAATCATGCCCTTTTATCCCCGAAAGCTGTTGTATGGCCGGGTTGTTGTACATTCGTCACAAATTTAATTCGTCTCAGAAAAAGTATGTGTTAATTTGTCACAGTAGTATTTTTTATATGTAAATTCGTCACATTGCTTATTTCCGTACAGGTTGCAGAGAAATCAAACAATAATTAAATTAAATCGTCATTTATTTATTTTTATAATCACAGCAATTGTAAAAAACTAAATTTTACAGCTCTAAATATTGGACAAGACAGAAGGTATAACTGAGAACTGCTTCCTTTTACTGCCGCGCTATTAGTTTATGGGGTCTAGAGACTTAATAAATGTGGACAATAAATAGAAAAATACCCGTCTATTAGGCAAAGTACATTAATTTCAGGGGCTATGAATTAATCCATTGTGACCATGACTACAATTTCCTGAATTAATTGAGTGTAGCAAGGGCGTTTAGGCGGGTGGGAGTGACTCGGATAATGGGGGATAAAATTTGGCACGAAATTATTATGAGCGAAAACTGTTGCACATTTTACGTGCTTCACCTTGATCTCTTGCCAATACATTTTCACTTCTCATGCTCTGAAAGTGCTTATTTGTGCAGGATATAGGCTGCACAAAATCGAATTTTGTGCTCTAGAGCATTAACGTATCTACTCATAAATGTGTCTATATTAAGGCAAAGATAAAGAGCCATGCAGCCAAACACTAAGAAAATCAGGGATTAAATTTGTTATATTTTAATATTTACTTAAATTTATTTGCCTAGTGTATTTTTTTAAGACATAAAAGATATTAAAATTTTAATTCAAGTAGGTACGGTAGGTTATTAAATTAATTTAAGAAAATTATATTTCAAAATTAATTTAATACTTGGCTGTTTAGGTCTGCAGCCCAAGCCATATCAATGGGAAAAACAATTTCCTTCAGTATTGAAAACTGTACTATATAACTAATTTTAGTTTGAATTTTAAGAAATGTTATGATAAATTACTGTTTTATTTCCTCGCAATCGAAGTGAAAAGCAGTTTCTAACTCGTCCACAAAACCATTTTTATCCTCGACATTACTATCAGCCCTCGCCTTCGGCTTGGGCTGCTAAAAGTCTCGGACAAAAATGATTCGTTTTGTGCACTTGATGGAAAATCTACTATTAACATTGCATGCTAAAATAAAAAAAAATATATATTCATCACCAACCCTTTAATATGGCTGACGCACAGGCCTGGATAAAAGATATAAGGATATAAGGGAGAATCGACCGAAACCAACTGCACAAGCAGATAGGACCAATAGCTTAATGCTCCTCCAGAACCAACATTTTAATCACCCAACCGAGCGAACACAGATAACTAGGTACACAATCTCAGACTCAGAAAAAGGTCAAACTAAACTAAACTAAGAGCATTGTTGCTGCACAGCTGCCTATCACTCATTGCTGTCTTAACCCTTATTCATCTTATACGACATTCGCGGGAGAAAATAGGGTGGTGATATTTCGCTTCTTTGCTTCAATAACGTGACAAGTCCAAAAATTGTGTTTTACAAGATAACATTCATTCGAGCAAAGAGGCGAATCGTATTCTGCACTGCCGTCACCCAACTCACACACAGAACCAACAGATAAATTTGTGATACTTTGGTCTCACCTCAAATCGACACAAAAGTATTAATCGTAAACTTTAGCGCACATCAATTTACAACGTCACGTTGGGATTTCGGTCGTCAATAAATGTCGTTTAACCTTGAACATTGAAATAATGTATGTGGTAACTTTTTGTCAACAACAAAGGTCTGCTAGAAATTTGCTTTTATCCCGATATCGATATCAATCAATTAAAACTTCTTGATTGATTGGAAACCTAAAATGTTAAAAGCATTGGTTTATTGTGATAATATTAATCAGTACCACAACTCCGACGGCAATTGGCCTGGGAGCGAACAAATAACGTAGAATAGGCCAGCCCCAACTCATCCCATGGGTGTCGTAAAAGTCGACTAAGGGAGATTGCCCGGTGTAGACCAATAAGCACCTTGGGGCACCCGAATGGTGGAGGGCAAACCACCAACAACAGCGTACCCAAGGAGGGTTGGTGTCAGGCAGGCGGCCGGCTGTAAAACCTAAGCCAAAACCTTGAGCAGTATGGATTGGAATGTTGTCATTCTAATCACTCTCTCCGTTCATGGGTCTCTCGACATGGTCCGTTCCGTCTCTTTTCTATACATTCATTCATCACTAGCACCTTTACGGTGGGATGGATGATATGAATCAAAAGGGAGTGGATGGCTTGATGACGTCTGACATATGAATGGAAGAGGAAACATACTGCGCCGACCCCAGATAGACTGGGAACAGGGCAGGAAGAAGAAGAAGAACTCCGACGGCAATGTACGTTGGCGTATATAACTCCATTTGTAATTAGTAATTGAGGTATATGATGTGTTGTTTACTTAGACGATTAACTAGTGCCAATTCGAAGCCCTAGGACTTATGATATAGGCCATAAGCATAGGGAAACCTAATTTCCCTATGACCTTTCGACGGTATGTGCATAGTATAAATAAAAAAGCCAATTAACGCTATTTGTTAATACCCCTAGAGGGTTGGTTTTAGGCAGGTGGCCAGCTGTAAAACCTAAGCCAAAACTTTGAGTAATATGGATTGGAATGTTGTCATTCCAATCACTCTCTCCGTTCATCGGTCTCTCGACATGGTCCGCTCCATCTTTTTTATATACATTAATTCATCACTAACACCTTTACAAATGGATAGAGATTACAATTCATAGCAGAGCAGACTACAATTGCCTCAACCCCCAATCTCTCCCGAAAGTTTCGTACAAGGCGACGAACTTGGGTTTAAGGCAGCGACGACTGAATAGTGTTTCTCATACACCACATACCACGATTTGCGTGTCCAATGTATGGTAGTAGACTCGCTCCCTATTACATGGGACCTGACATAATTGGCGAAGCGTGGCTGCTAATTCGCGTGGTATATGTACTATGTATGTAGAGGAGAGTCTAAAATAATATCCTTATTTGTGTAATAATTTAAACTCCAGATGGACCGAGTGTTCTCGTTGGACTTCGAAATCAAGTTTGGAGCAGTTGCTTATTATGGGAGGATACTTTCGAGTATTCGGCGTTGAATAATTCATGGCCAAAATATTATTATAAAAGTAACATCTGTTAAAAATTATTATCAACAAAACATGGGGGAAGTTCTATTGGCACATTGCCAGAGTTAAGAGCCTTTTCTATTCATAATAGAGACTTGTGGTTGCCCCGGCTTCGCTCGCGTTATTGTCGGTTGTTATATAGCCTATGTATATAAATGGACTATCCAACACAAAAATATTTTTTCAATTTGAACCTGTAGTTTCTGAGATGAACGCGTTTAGCCAACCAAACAAACAAACTCTTCAGCTTTATAATATTAGTATAGATTCTCTTATATTTGCACGAGCACTACACATTTGAAATAAAACTTACTTATTTTAAATAAAACCTACTTCGAGCCGCTGAAGAAGATCAACCAATTCCTAAGACCTGTAAAGTGTCACATCCCACGTCAAGATGCAGGAATTTACAAGTTAGATTGTGACTGTGGTCTCTCATACATAGGTCAAACAAAACGTAGTGTAGGCACGCGGGTGAATGAACATATAGCTGATGTCAAACACAAGCGCGAAAAAAAGTCTGCAGTATGTGAACATGCCTTTGACGGACCCAGCCATTACATAAGATTTGACAAGCCACAAATTCTAGCAAAAGAGAAACGTTACATACCTAGAATGATAAGAGAAGCTATTGAAATAAAGAAATACCCCAATTTCAATAGAGACAATGGCTGGAATATACCACCTGCTTGGGACCCCATCATCAGGATAATTAAATCCCAACACCGTCCTCATACTGCCAAATCCATAGACACAGTGAGCTCCGTCTGCTTAAATCGGACCACATAAATATTAAATAATTTGACGGTAGTTAATTATAACTTACGATGAAAACACCTGTCATCTTTAGTCACCCGTGACCACAAAGAGTATATAATACACTACGTTTACGTGACCACAGCCGCTGTAAAGTGATCGAAACGTCGGGATAAATAATAATGCCAAACATCTAAATATACGCGAGTCTAATCCGTAAAAGTTGTTTTATTTCAAATTAGTATAGATTATAATAATCTTTGATTCGTTGAGCTGGTTTTTAAGTGCTTACTGTAAAAGTTGTTTTATTTCAAATTAGTATAGATTATAATAATCTTTGATTCGTTGAGCTGGTTTTTAAGTGCTTACTGTTAAGGTATGCGCGCTCAGAACACAATCGCTCTAGCTAAGCAATATACGCAATTGACTATAATTGAATGGGTACCCAAAATATATTATCTCGAATTTCTTCGTGCCCCGGTATCTTATGCGGTCCCGGTAGTTTCTGTAATTGTTATTGCATTCCAATCCGCAATGGCTACGCTTTTTTGCCCACCTATGTAGGTCCTTTTTATTTCTTCTTATTATTTCTTGTTGACAGATTTGTAATCTAAGTGACTATTGCTTGCTTACAATTTTTCCGACGCAAAAAGAGGGCCTGTAATACATAATGGCCCTTAGCTCGCCTTATCTCAACAATTCTTTGTTGAAGTGGCGGCATTAATTAAAAAGGGACTCTCTTTCAAGAGATTTCACATAAGATTTTTTCACAAGAGGCAGACAAAATTATTATGATGACACGACCCGCTAAGAAACTCGATTTTGTTATGTTTGTATTAGTTTGACACAACAGTATTAGTTTGAATGGTATGAGTGATAATTATGAAGACCGCTAGGTGGATTTATGCCATAAAACATTTTTTATAGCATAAATTCACCTATATTCAATATAGGAACAAAAAGTCTTTATTCAAACGCTACATACACAGTTAGCTATTAAAATCAATTCCCACGTCGTTTTCTGTCCAAATTTATACTCAGTAGTTGATTTTAACTAAATGTCGTTGTATTATTAATAAGGAATGAAAAAGTCGCTTAATGAATACAAAACGAGTCTTGAATAAAACGTAGATCATAATATCATAATATTTTAAACACAATGTTTGAAAGTATTTTCTGAGTAGCGGCGGTTTTTGTATTAGATCAACGAATTGTCAAACTTTAAAAAAATTATAAATATCAACTGTTTCTTGAATCAGCATCATCATTTGTAAGCAGGATTTGAAAACAAGTACACTTATTAATATGAATAAAGTTACTTCGCCGCAGTATGCCCCTTCCACATGCTTGTGAGCTCGTTTCTTGCGTGACCAACTCTATAGGCTAGGCTTGATGAATATTAGTTGGTATTCAAACAGCTCTAGAACTTGCTTAATAACCATACGCTTCACAAAATGTTTTGGGAAACATTTTGCTGACGTGTATTGCGATATTAGCCTTCCTTATAGTTCTAATAGACATCGGAGGTTGGAACGACAAAAATGAATGAGCTAAGCAAAGTTTGTGTTGACTCATAATATTGTAGTATATGGATGAAATTCCATTTATATGGGTAAATGGCTATTGGGGTTGACCAGAACAAAAGGCTGTATTCAACCTGCAAGAGAAATGCTTAGCTTTGCAACATTAGACCTTGGAAAATACAGTAAAGATTCGTACCAAAACTGGTCATTAGTGAAGAGTTACACTTCCCATACTTCTCCAAATTCGTACCCTGTCCAAGAGTACTGTCTGTCTGGCACTAACCAACTAAAATATAACCCAATTTTAGTCATTTGCAATGGAGCATCGCAATCATCCTTGGGTACTTCAGATGAGGAAAATATTGAATTCATCCTTGTAACGAAATTTTTATTAGTCAATGCAATTAATTTAATAGTATCTTAAAGACACGTTAAAAGCAATTGATTATTACCGATTAAATTGTAAATTGTAACATTTTTACGGTATGTCTCCCAAGCGGAAGTCTCATTATTAGAACATTAACCGTCTATAATTAATTGAGTGACTCTATTAACTTCGACGGAATAAAGGAAATGCGTGCGAAGTTTTGTAGGAATTAGCAGGTGTTGCCATGATCAAAGGACATTCTTTAATATCACACAGTTAAATTGTGGTATTGTAACTGTTCTCACTACTCAAGGCGTTAATTACACTCTCATAGTAAACGTAAATTTGAAATAATATTTGTTTACTAGCCGTGTACAAGGCGACTAAGAATAAAACAGTGATGAGGAATGGGCAGCAGCGTTCCTCTTATACCTACCACTTAGCAATGTACTGCGACTTTTGTGCCCGATAAATGGCAATAGGCTAGCCACCTAATACATGGGACCTAACTAATCGGCGAAACGTGGGTGTTAATTCACCTCAGCCTACAGGCTACAGCCTCAGCATATAGGCGTGATTTATGTATGTATGTATTTTTTTACTTATGATTTAAAAATTTAGAATAATACATAAGTAAGTGATATTTCAATTTGGTTAGATGTGTTGGGGAGCATCTTCCCTTTTCGCTGATCATGTGATACCTATATCAACATTGGTGACCACCGATATTGGACAGCAGCAGCTTTTTAAATTACTAAGTACCTATCTATCACTCCAGATATGAAGATGAGACGCTATCATCATCATCAGGAAGCTGTAGATGTCCTAAGTAGAAAAAGAGCAACTCATTTTTTGAAGCTTTAGGGGAGTGAAAACGTTATTGTTCGAAACAAGCATTCAAAAAGGAAATGTAGGCACATGTAGGCATTACTCCCGCCGCGTATCGGCACTTCACAATCCTCTTACATTCTTCTCCCTGCCCTGTTCCCAGTCTATCTGGGGTCGGCGCAGTATGTTTCCTCTTCCATTCATATCGGTCAGAAGCACGTCAGACATCATCAAGCCATCCACTCTCTTTTGATTCATATCATCCATCACACTGTAAAAGTGCTAGTAATGAATGAATGTATAGAAAAAAGACGAAACGGACCATGTCGAGAGACCGATGAACTGAGGGAGTGATTGGAATGACAACATTCCAACCCATACTGCTCAAAGTTATGGCTTAGGTTTTACAGCCGGCCGCCTGCCTGACACTAACACTTTTTGGGTATACTGTTGTTGGTGGTTTGCCCTCCACCATTCACAACCTCTTACATTGTTCATGAATAAATAATGTGTTGTTTGTATTATAGGCTAACGAGGGGCATATAATTAACTGTCAGGTCCAGAATCACATTGTCAGACCTAACCTTGAACTACACGTCTGCATAAATATTTAACATAACGGCGGTGACTCACTCAAACTTCGAGATAGCTGATATCACTAGCTCTGCCCGCATACACAAAGTTGTCGTAGAATGTATTAGAGACGTAATATTAAATAGCGCGGTTAGTTTGTAGGCATAACTCAGGTTTTATCAGGTTAAGCGGCGTCAATTCGTCAGCGAAGCCCGCATCTTAATATGCCTCCTTAATATATACCAGGCTCGCTTTATCTGCCAGGCATGTAAAACTAAGCCAAAACCTTGAGCTGTACAGATTGGAATATGGTCATCCTGATTACTGCCTTTGTTCAACAATCTCTCAACATGGTCCTTTCCGTCATTTTTCTACACATTAGTTCATCACTAGCCTTACCTACCTTTCCGGTTGAAGGTTGATATGAATCAAAGGGGAGTGGATGGCTTTATGCCGTCTGACCGATATTAATGGTAGAGCAAACATACTGTGCGCACCCCAAATAATCTGGAAGATGATGAATACTATCGCGCTTCGAATAACAATTGGGTTTCTTGCATTGTTGAGACGCTTTCGATCCATGAAAACAAAAGATACGCAACTTAAACAATCATAGAATTATTTTCTTAAAATTATTTATTTAGAAAATGTATTACAGAGGTCTTTTTAAAGTTAAGTAATTTTTGAAGAAAACTGAAAAAATAAATGTCTCATTAGATTACCTACTATAATCAGATTACAGAAGGTCACTCCTAGAGTGTAGTGGGAAGGAGTGGTATTAGAAAAACAACTTCATTACTATCAAAAAGCATGTTGGAATAACAATAGTATGGAGCCCCTTACATTAGGCTAAACAAAAACATAGCATTGCCTCTAACACACGCACTTAACTGTTTAGCGCCATCTAGTGACGATGCGGAGAACTAATTGGTCCCGTTTATGACACGGTTTCTTTGACCAATATTGTTAGGATTGTGTTTTGTTTTAATAATTATACTTTCTTTGTGTTTATTGATGCTGTCTTCGACAGTAGCTGACCTGTCGTATCATAACCAAGGAACGATTCTGCAAGCCTGACTTACAGCATTGTGATGTACCTATAGGTAAGTAGAGATCTAGATGTCACTAGAGCTAAGTTCGCTTTCAGCGCAGATTCCAACTATTTCAATACCCTGAATTTGGATTGTTACGAGTTTCGCTTTCCTTTATATAGGAGTGCAATATCATAAATTAAGAATACCTAGACAATGTTTAAACAGACTGTGTTTTGAGTTGAGAGCTTTTTTGTATTTAATGAGCATTTTAAGGCAACTTGAGGAGCTCGATGGCGCAGTGGCATTAATTACCGCGCTCGGCATAGATTGTGCTAAACTACGCAATGTTCGATACGGATCATCCATGGATGGGTGACCAAAAAAATCTTCTTCTCCCTGCCCTGTTCCCAGTCTATCTGGGGTCGGCGCAGTATGTTTCCTCTTCCATTCATATCGGTCAGACGTCATCAAGCCATCCACTCCCTTTTGATTCATATCATCCATCACACCGTAAAGGTGCTAGTGATTAATGAATGTATAGAAAAGAGACGGAACGAATCATGTCCAGAGACCGATAAACGAAAAGAGGGATTGGAATGACAACATTCCAATCCATACTGCTCAAGGTTTTGGCTTAGATTTTACAGCCGGCCGCCTGCCTGACACCTACCCTCTTTGGGAATGCTGTTGTTGGTGGTTTGCCCTCCACCATTCGGGTGCCCCAATGTGCTATTGGTCTACACCGGACAATCTCCTTAGTCGACTTTTACAACACCCATGTGATGAGTCGGGGCTGGTCTATGCTACGTTATTTGTTCGCTCCCAGGCCAGCATAGAAGACGACCGAATAAGGGTGACCAAAAATATTATCACGAATTTTTCTGTGCTCCGCAAATCTCGCCAAGTCTCGGCTGCATCCCTGGGCCAGTGTGGTGGGTTATAGCCCATTCTACCTATATTCTTCCGTCCACTAGCCAGTGGTCGTGGGCTGTTAAACGATAAGGGCTAGTGATGATGATGAGGGCAAATTTCGTCAAAGTGTAGTTTCTTGACTTAGCTCAATAACGGTTCTAAACAATGGCTTAACTACATGGTTAGTCCGTTGGTATGTTTAATTACTATGAGCAACGTAGGCGTCGATCGGAACGCAGCCTACGAGTACTACAACAAAATTGGGTCAAACTTTGTCATAATTATCGGCTTTTGCGGCTGCGTGAGTTTTAACTAATTTAAAACTATTCAATTGGAATTGTAAATAAGGGATCTGTTCAAAATGCTCAGTAACAAAGGCTTAATTCTAATTAACATGATGTGCGGTGACCCGGACTAATTAGGAATGTTTTTGCATCCTATACAGAGGTCCTTACCCTTCTGTGAGCTTAGACCATTAATGTTCCAGATCTCCGTGACACTGCCTTTAAGTAGTACAGAGGTTTTAGTTAGGTACCTATATTATAACTAGAGAGTGTCCTTTTAAGCATCAATTTAAAATAACTACGAAACCTATGGGAACAAATTAAATAAAAATTATGTATTGTAAAATGTTTAGTCATCATCCCCCTGCCCTTATCCCATCTTATTTGGGGTCGGCGCAGTATGTCCTCTTTTTCCATTCTCTTCTGTCACTCGTCATCTCCTCATTCACATCCATCACCTTCATATCACACCTCACACAATCCATCCATCTTTTCAGTGGTCTTCCTCTACTTCTACATCCATCAACATTCATGTCCATAACTTTCTTACTTGCATTCATAGCATCACGTCGCATAACATGTCCATACCAAGCTAAACGGCTCCCTTTCATCTTCTCTGTTACTGGCGCCACTTTCAGACTCCCTCTTATGTGCTCATTCCGTATTTTGTCCATTTTTGTCACTCCGCACATCCATCTCAACATTCTTATCTCTGCCGCATGCAATTTTCTTTCATCCGTCTTTTTCACAGCCCAACATTCCGATCCATACATAACGACAGGTCTTATAACAGACTTATAGATCTTTCCTTTTAGTTTTAGTGGCATTCTTGGGTCGCATGTAGTTGCTGTAACCTGTCGCCATTTCATCCAACCTGCGTTGATCCGGTTTGTAATTTCCCGATCAATCTCTCCATCTGCTTGCACAAATGAACCTAGGTACCGAAAATTGGAACAGACTGGCAAAGGCATTCCGGCTAGATTAATGGGTATTGGACCAGAGTCACCACCAAAATCACATAACATATATTCTGTTTTGGTCCGGCTCACTCTAAGTCCAACACTCTCTATCCTGTGTAGCCATTCTTCCAATCTGTTCTGGACCTCTAGGCCATTTTCCGCTACCAGCACAATGTCATCCGCAAAAAGCATGCACCAAGGAGCCTCTTCTTGTATATCCGACGTCAGGGCGTCCAATATTAACAAGAAGAGGTAAGGGCTCAGAGCCGAACCTTGGTGCAAGCCGACTGCTACATTAAAGCTAGTAGTAGTACCAGCAGTAGAGCGGACTTGGGTACTACATCTGCTGTACATAACTCGGATCAACTCCACATACTTCCCAGGCACGCCTTTCTCCTTTAGGGCCCACCACAAAACCTTACGGGGTACCCGGTCGTATGCCTTTTCGAGGTCTATAAAAACCATGTGCAAGTTTTTATGTGCACGTCTGTACTTCTCGCATAGTTGGCGAATTGCGAAAATGGCATCTGTTGTTCCCCGACCAGGCATAAACCCGTATTGGTTTTGTGACACTTCAGTCTCTTCTCTCAGTCTTCGTTCAATTACTTTTTCCCATGCTTTCATACTATGTGACATTAGCTTTATTCCCCGATAGTTGTTACACTCAAGGACATCGCCCTTATTTTTAAAGATGGGTACCAAAGTGCTGGTACACCATTCATGAGGTAGCTCTTCTTCCTGTAACAACTTATTGAAGAATAAAGCTAACCATTTCCATCCATCCATTTTTAATAACTTCCATACTTCTACAGGTATATCATCTGGTCCCGCGGCTTTCCCATTCTTCATTCTATTTATAACATCTTTCACTTCACTCACTGTAATCTCTTTCACTAATCCTACATTTACTGGCTTTTCATCTAACACACCATCCCAATCGTTTTCTTCATTAATCAACCTTTCAAAATATACCTTCCATCTCTCCCTTATTTTTCTATCATCTGACAGAACCTCTCCTTCTTCATCTTTTATACATTTAATTTTTGATACATCCTTCGTCATTCTTTCCCTTGCCTTGGCGAGCCGATATAGATTTTTTTGGCCAGCTGGAGTGTCCAAGGCATCATACAAAGTATCTTGGGCTGATGCTCTTGCAACGGCGACGGCCTTTCTGGCTTTTTTCTTACATTCATCATACTGCAACTTCTTCATTTCTTTCATGCTAACATTCACATCATCAGCACTCTGCCATTCTTTGAATTTATCCTTCTTATCTTTCAAAGCCTTCCTAACTTCTTCCGACCACCACCACGTTTCGCTCTCGATCACACCTTTCCCTTTTGTCACCCCCAAAACATCTTTCGCAACGTTTCTGATACACTCTGCCATCTCATCCCAACATTCATTCACCCTTCTCTCGTACATATCTCCCATTTCAATAATTTTACACCCTACACGTTTTTTAAATTCATTCGCACAGTCTTCCTTCTCTAGCATTTGCCATTTTATTCTTGGAGGGGGGCGTTCTTTCCATTTGCTATGATTGACCTCATTGACTACTTCCGTTATTAAAAGTCTGTGCTGTGTGACCAAGTCTTCACCCGGTACGACTTTGCAATTTTTGACGAGGTTTAGATGGTTCCGTCTTATAAGAAAGTAGTCAATTTGGGTCTTATGGTTACCACTTCCATACGTAATCAGGTGACCATCCTTTTTCTGAAACCACGTATTGACAACAGCTAGGTCGTGTGCTACTGCTGTTTCTAAAAAGGCGTCTCCTTCCGAATTACGCAGGCCAAATCCCCACCCTCCATGTACTCGTTCATACCCTTCTTTCATTCTTCCCACATATCCGTTGAAATCTCCACCAACACAGATTTCCTCATGCATCGGTATAGATATTATCACCGAGTCAAAGTCCTCCCAGAATTTCTCTTTCATTCTCTCGTCACATCCTACCTGTGGTGCATACACACTTATAACATTCAGAAATCCACTTTCTAGCTGCAGTTTTAAAGCAATCATCCTATCATTCACTCTTTTTACATTCATCACGCATTCTTTAAGATTTTGATCTAACACTATTCCCACTCCATTCCTTTTACCATCACTCCCACAATAGAAGAACTTGTATCCTTCACCAATCTCTCTCGCCTTTTTACCCTTCCACTTAGTTTCCTGCAAACATGCTACATTTATTCTTCGTCTCTTTAATACATCTGCTAACTCTCTGGCTCTTCCATTCATCGTTCCAACATTCCAACTAGCAAACCTCATTCTTACCTTCCGAGCTAACTTCTTACGTTGCCCCCGCCCGGCCTGGTGCAACAACCCTCGTCCATTTCCCACAGGGGCCGGGTGCTGCCCCTGCGCGTCGCCTACAGGGTACGCCCTAGCTCTATCGCTTATCTTATTCGTACTGGACATACTGCAATTTGTATTGGCAATTTATTTTTATGGTCGGCTGCCTGCCTGACACCAACCCTCCTTGGGAATGCTGTTGTTGGTGTTTTGTACTCCCGTCACCACACGGGTGACCCTTTGTGCGAAGGTCTGCACGGGTCCATTAATTTATTGTAAAATGTTTAGTAGTGGGTGTTAATTCACCTCTGCCAACCCCTTAGGGGATATAGGCGTGTTTTATGTATGTATGTATGTAAAATGTTTAGACGCTCTGTAATAACAATTCGTTTATTATTGCTAGTGTAAAAGAAACGCTGCTATTTATACGACTACGACGGTACTAGCGGAAACATAGGAGCAGGTAAGTATTGTATTCTAATCTGCCGCCACGAATTAATTAATTTAATGAGTAGAATTTGAAAGTTAAATATGAATCGTGTTTTAGTTATTTAGTAGTTAAGTTGTTTATATTATATAGGAATATAGGCGACTTTTTCCCATAGAATTTAGGACAACTAGCAGCAACTAGCTCAACTAGCAGTTTCCTGAACTTCAAGCAGGCTGCTCAAAAATGCATCTTGTGATATTATATGCTATTCTTGTAATGCTATTAGCGGATGGTTTATCTTATTACTATTATACTAAAGGTGTGGTTTGAGATGACGTTACATGAATTGAGAAAGGGATGGTCACATGAGTTGGTCACAAAAAAGGATGACTGAAAGGAAAATGACAGCAAGGAATATGTTGGAAGTGAATGGAGAATACGGCAGGAGAAGACCTAGGGGGATTTTTCATAATCAAATTGAAAATATTATTTTAAAAAGAGCCGGGCATGTCAACAGTACTGTGATTCGATGAACCGAAAGAAGTACGTAAGGATCGTAGTGAAAAGAAGTGACGTGAAGACCTTCCCCTACTCCTGTAGGAGAAAGGTTTGTCATAATTATGTATATATGTATTAAGCCGTGTGGTGACGGCAGAGTAGAATACAATTGTCACCACCCCAAAACTCTCCCGTGGGTGTCGTACAAGGCGACTAAGGATAAATCATTGATGAGGAATGGGCAGCAGCGTTCCTCTTATACCACCCAGCAATGTACTGCGACTTTTGTGCCCGATAAATGGCAATAGGCTCGCCACCTATTACATGGGACCTGACATATTTGGCGAAACGTGGGTGCTAGTTCACCTCTGCCTACCCCTTCGGGGATATAGGCGTGATTTATGTATGTATGTATGTATTATAATAAATCCGAAAGCCTAGAAAATGCTATGTATATTATTATAATATTATTGACCGGCAGAAAATATTTCAAATGTCTTAATATCCAAACGTTTAAAATATAATTTACATTCTGTGGTCACTCGAGCTTTTCTTTTTTTACTATTTAACGTCTCGTAGAGAAAAGTTCACTTGAAATAAGTTGACTTGTAAAGCGGTCTAATTTGAATCTGACATTATTTTTTTAGTATATTTTATTTCTTTTGCCTCATTTTGTTTATTTTCTTAACTTAAATTTTGTTATAAGCAATGAGATGAATACGATTTTTTCTTTAGATTTATATAATAACCTTGCGACCTTACCAAATGTAATTAACAACCAGCTGACAAAGTTAAATGTGAATAAAATTAATCCAATCTCAAGTACTTTGATTAATTAATTTAAAAAAACAGGAGGACTAGATCTGTAGGACTAGTAATATTTAAAAAAAGTTTATTAAAAGTCTAGCATCGTAATCATCTCTTAATACTTACCTTCGCGAACGTTGACAATATGTCAAACAAATCAAACAGACATAAACATATCCTGTTTGACCTAACAACAGAATGAAACACATAGAAATGAACGACGCGAAGCCGCTTGACCGTCTCCGAGGCGCATAATATTCGTTTCATAAAAACATAGACGTAACTGCAAAAACAATCAATACTGACGGCCGCCTTGGTCGAATGCTCAGATTGCTGGGTATTGGCCAAGAGGTCCCGGGTTCGAATCCTGGTAGGGGCAAACTTTGTGATGACTACAAATGTTTGTTTCCGAGTCATGGTTGTGTTATGTTTATGTAGTATATTTTCAACATTTATATACATAATTATATTAAAAATATGTCCGTCATCTAGTATCCATAACACAAGTGCTTAGGCTACTTACTTTGGGCTAAGAGATAGGTGTGAGTGTAAAAAAAATATTTATTTATTATTTATTTACTGACTACAGATTTAAAAACGGTTACATCAAGTCAAATAGATGATAAGACTACATTATTTTCTTAAACCTGCGTATTACGCAGAATTAAGACGCCACAGTGGTTTCGTATGCTCCGCAAACACTCGAGCTAATCCCGAAGTATGAGGAAGTTAATCCAGCGTGATCTAACACAAAAGGCCGCGTCGTGCGCCAAGGTCACCTTTAACACAGACTCAATGTTAAGCTAGCGGAGCGTCCAAATTATGTGGCCCCGGCTCTTCAATTTAGAACTGCTTACGAGTTTATCATTCAGCCGAGAGACGCCCACTGTTGGGCATATAGGCCTTCGAGTTACATGAATCTCGCAAGCAACTTGTGGTCGCCCGCGGCTTCGCTCGCGTTAATTTCGATTGTTGAATAGCCTATAGCCTTTCTCAATAAATGGACTATGCAACACAAAAAGAATGTTTCAATTTGAACCAGTAGTTTCTGAGATTAGCGCGTTTAACCAACCAAACAAACAAACCAACTTTTCAGCTTTATAATATTAGTATAGATTGCGTAGCTGTAGTAAAATGGGGTCTTTCATTCTGGCCCGGTAGCGAAAAATAACGTTGAATGTGCCAACCTCGACTTACTGCTGAAAAAGTTAACTAAATTGCTAAATTGCGATACTAGTTGGTGAAAACAGGCGGCAAAACAAGCCGAAACTTTTGCAGTATGGATTGCAATGTTGTCATCCTAAATACTGTCTCCGTTCATCGATCTCTCTCTATCTGGCATCACTTTTTTTATACATTCATTTATCTGACGCCTGACCGATATGAAAGGTGCACATTACTACGCCGAACCTAGATAATGTAGGGACGGGGCAGAAGATAACGATTGAACTTAAAATTGTTTTTGTTAGATACCTATATTTTATTTTTTTAAGCTATTGAAATATTCACCAAATTCTTTAACATAAGCAGACGCGTAAAGTAAAAATATTTTTTTATATTCATAAAATAAATTTGCCGTGTCATGACGGCAGAGCAAAATACAATTTAATGTCACCGACCCCAATCTCTCCCGCGGGAGTCGTACAAGACGACTAAGGGTTAAGGCAGTAATGGGCAGCAGCGTTCCTGTTATACATATACCACCTAACAATATACTGCGATTTACGTGCCCGATAAATGGCAACAGGCTCGTCACCTATACCTGTAACCTAACATAATTGGCAAAAACCTATATTTTGTTCTTATATTTTTAACGAGATAGGTAAAGAGTAAAGTATGCAATGCACGGAAATGTAAATGCTTTAGTGACTTGGTACAAGGGCGAAAAATACAGTCAACACTAAAAGTAAGTAATAATTTTAATAGGTATTGGTTTTGAAAAAATCAACAATTGTACAATAGGTATTATCAGTTAGATCGTTATTTTTGAAAAGACAGACAATGTCCATTGCAAGGGTTCCTGAGTTTGATTCTAAGCAAAGTATATTTTATTGTTTAATGTGCAAGGCCATTTTCTCTTTAATACACCCATCGTCAACAACTTTCACTGTCACATGTATTTACCACAAAGAAAAATGTACTTCCTGAGAACGGATATAATTTTCCAAATTTATTGATCGATTCTTTTAGCTTTTAAAAAATAAATATAGGACAGAAAAATTATGTCCAGATGAGATTTCCGTTGCTTGTTTGATCGATTCTTCTATACTGGGTAATAATTAATTACTTAATTATTCTTTGTAATAAAAATAAAATCGACTGTACGGACTAGTTGCTTTAACTCGAACCTTTTAAAAGTTAGAGGCTGGACTCGTCAGTGCTTAGTGAAAAATTAGCAAATTCACTTCCTGGCTTTTAAAAGTGGGTGCCCCATGTACTCTTAATTACTCTATGTCCCATGTTAGCTTGGGAGTGCAAAATAGCTTAGAATGTGCCGACGGTGTATACAATAATTGATTTCTATGTAGTGACTGTGACGCAGCAGATCAAAAGACAATTACCACTACCTCCTATCTGTCCCTCAAAAGCTAATACAAGGAGACAAGGAATGTAAATATATTATATTATAACAATGATTCGATTTGTCTGTATCGGGGTTCGCCCCCATATAAGACTTAAAATAGCTCCCATAATCTGGGACTATTACACCCTCCGGGACAAACAGAAGTTATTTATATATCTCTATATATCTCTCTCTCTCTTAAACATTATACCTGGAAATTGAAATTAGGGAAAAATGAATGAGATATGCGGAAGTAATATAGCGAGTGAATTCGCAAAAGTATTCATCATAATGTATTATTTACCCGGAGCTTTTTTGAATTCCATGGGTACTCACGCGGTGACGTATTTTTTATTCCTACTTGTTAAGCAACTAGATAAAGAACAGCTGTGTTGTTGGTTGTCACTCATAGTGAAATAGTGTATGTAAAAATAAACTTTAAATATCTGACGGAGTGCGAAAGCATCGAAGACGTTTTGATGAACATTTGCTTGCGTAGAGGCAGTGAATAACTCAAGTCTTGGCACCGAACGGTCGGTATATTTAGAAAAAATGTATTCTTCTTTATCAACGGGTTTACGTAATACTACAAGCTAATATGAAGTACTGTCGAATACTAACACGTTCGTTTGTTATCTAGTTAACAGAAGTGTTAGCTATGTAGACAAGGGCGCTATTTCCATAATAAATACGTGTCGAGGTGTTTTTTCCAAAAAAATATAAAATAAATAACGAGTGCCTTCGTAAAAAGGAGTTTGCAGGTAGCACCATTAACAGAATATTCGAAAGGGACCCTTAGCTTGGCATGTACAAACTGTAAGGCAGGATGACATAATTGTGACTAAAAATATAATGGATGTGATGTGAGATATGATTCAGGTAATGGACGATGGTAGCGACGATGAGAGAAGAGCACTTTCTAGAAAGAGGAAATGCTGCGCCGACCTCAAATAGATAAGCGCATGTTGACGACCGGACTGGAGATTTTTGTTTTTATTCAGACAGATATAGCCTAGATAAATAAATCAAGCCCGCTATCATTAACAACTCCCAAATTAAAAAGGAGCCTGAAATACTTAGTGCTATTTGAATTAAAATGTACGTAGCATTCTATTAGTATGCTTGTTTTGCACTAAAATTAAATAGGCACATACTGAAATGTGAATTATGTAAAGACGAGATTTTTTTTCGCTACGTGACCCTCAAAGTTAGGTGCCTGATACAGATAGTTTTTTCAAGAGAATGTCTCATTTTTGAGCTTTGCTAGTGACAACCTACGGAACTGAGACGTGCTCGCTTACTAAGGGCCTTATAAGAACAATCAAGTACTCTTAGAAAGGGCTATGTCTGGAGTGTCTCTACGCGATCGAATGAGAAATAAAAAGGTCCGTAGAAAAATGCAGACACCGAAGGGCTATAATATTATAAGGGCTATCCGTTACTAGGGATAAATAGGCGTAATTTGTCATGAAGTACTTCTCATCCATAGTTAAGTATGTCCATTGTTTATTTTGTTATGTATAATTTATGTAAGTCTATGTATAATATATTATAATTAGGTATTCGTTTATTAATAATATATTAATTTATGTATAATATTCACGTACCTATATATTTATGTATGTATATATAAATAATAATATTTATGTAAGCTATTTATATTTATTAGTAATTTAGTTATTATGTTATTTGTGTGTTTAGTAAGCACTTAGTTGCAACTTGTAATATAATTATAATAATTAATTACTGGTACACCAACAACTTCCCTCATATATTATTCTACATCTTTCCTATCCATCCAAATGTTGTCTGGAAGAGATCGCCATTATGGCGATAAGACCGCCCATTGTACATTGTTTGTGTTATTGTTTTTCTTTATGTATTGAGCGTTTATCGGTGTACAACAAAGAATATTCTATTTATCAATCTATGTATGTATTATGCTTTACTGCTTTTTTGTTTTAATAAGTACCGCTAATCACACTAGCAATGTAACTAAGACCACGATATCTAACCATGGCAGGATTATAGAATTTGGTCCATTTGGTCAATTTAATCCCCGCGATTGTGCCGGCTTAATAGTGTTTGCACTGAGTTGGTTCGTCTATAAATATGAAAGCTTTTAACAGTTTTACAGTGGCCAGATAGAGCGATTAGAAAAACAACACTTCGATTGTTTGAGATAATGGACTTTTAACTACTCGCATGACAAGAAATACGTCAGATAGAAACTGAGGGAAATCATTTTGACAGCTGTCTGGTTGTTTATCATGATTTTTTTGTGTTTGAGTAGTGGTCTACTCAATTATAGTAATTAGTCATTGCTTTCACCATTGATAAAAGTTGATCGCGTCACAATAACTAGAGAGACAAAAGAGGAGTCTAGAAAGCCGTCAGCGATAAGTCCACTTTATCTATAATTTATATTTATACGTCAGTGTAACATAAAACTATGATCTTACCTCGGGCTATAAAAAATAAATCCAGATAACATATTTATCACTTATCTGATGATCGCATATTTATATCAAATACTTGTGAATAAAGGTAAGTGAAATTTGGAATATAATGAGTACTTCTATAAGCCTTTGTGTTCCGCCTCAAACGGAATACCTAGATGAAACATAATGTGTGGAGCTTACCTGTTTGTTCGCAACAAATCTAAATTATTCTTGGCAGAGGTCGTCAGTCCTGGGGGAGATTTGCCCTGTCATATCAAATTATGAATCCTGAGATAGCGCTTCGTGTGATAAATGAGTTGGATAGACATGGTACACTACCGTGCATCGCGGTCGGTCGCGTGCCCGTGATTTAGGGACATGCCCACTGCGATAGGAGGACGTGGTTACGCAAAAATTATCCAACCCGTAAGTTTGTCGAAATTTGGTGCGGTGTACTACGAAAATGTAACTTTTTTCCACTAGAAACGATATTTATTATTTTAGATGGAGTGAGAGAGTGTCGATCACCGACTCCTAAGGGAGATTGCCCGGTGTAGATCAATAAGCACCTCGGGCCACCCGAAAGGTGGAGGGAAAAACACCAACAACAGCAAAAAAAAAAATTAGCAAGTGTATAGTGTATAAACTGTTTATAGCACAAGGTTTTGTTGACTGCCCTTAAATGAACATAATTAAATAATACATTATCTTGGAGATGGTGCACTGACTAGTGCAGTTGTAATATACACGGACGGCATGCTGAGTTATGGCCGTTCATAGAGGCGGTATTGCCGGACTGGTGATGATAATGAGTGGTACACTTGACAATGAGTGGGGCACTTCACTTATGGTGGTAAAGTTTTACAACCCAAATTTAATATTCTGATTTCGCTGGCCAACAAAGTATTCTTGAGAGAATGGAAAGAAAATGCGCTTATTAACACTCACTCGTATCGTCAAGTCGAAGTAATTACTTGAGTAAAAATCGATACTTTAATTGACATTTTTATACAATATTCTTACTTTAGACAGTTGTTACTTAAGTAGTAATTAAGTATTCTTGCTTTATACATTTCTTACTTAATTCAAATTCTTGTTTTATGTTTAAAAATGACAATTTAAGTAACGACTTTTATTCAAGTAATTACTTTGACTTGATTATAGATACGAGTGTAAAACTTGTGCCTAAAGGCGCTCAAATTTGCAACAGAAGCAATTTTAAAATTTGTAAGCACCAAAACCGGCATTTTCACACGGGAGATAAGTTTGCATTTATGTAGAAATACAGATAATATAATAATATAATAAAGTACTTCTATGCTGGCCTGGGAGCGAACAAATAACGTAGAATAGGCCAGCCCCAACTCATCCCATGGGTGTCGTAAAAGTCGACTAAGGGAGATTGCCCGGTGTAGACCAATAAGCACCTTGGGGCACCCGAATGGTGGAGGGCAAACCACCAACAACAGCGTACCCAAAGAGGGTTGGTGTCAGGCAGGCGGCCGGCTGTAAAACCTAAGCCAAAACCTTGGGCAGTATGGATTAGAATGTTGTCATTCTAATCACTTTCTCCGTTCATGGGTCTCTCGACATGGTCCGTTCCGTCTCTTTTCTATACATTCATTCATCACTAGCACCTTTACGGTGTGATGGATGATATGAATCAAAAGGGAGTGGATGGCTTGATGGCGTCCGACATATGAATGGAAGAGGAAACATACTGCGTCGACCCCAGATAGACTGGGAACTGGGCAGGAAGAAGAAAACAGATAATATAATATCAATAAGATACTCATAATTTTCCTGTCCTCTTTTATTTATTTTCCTATTTTCTTCTTCCATTTATATGAACCAGACGCCATAAAGTCATCCAATGCCTTTTAATTCATACTGTCTACCACACTGGAAAGATGCTAGTGATTCATGAATGAGTAGGAAAGTTTTTCAATTGTCATTGTAAAAATACTTTTACGTAGGTAAGGTCCATTCTTACTGCTAATATTTTCCTAAATCTTATAAATTTATTTTTATCTTGTGACACGTTTACCCTTCACCACGCCTACGAAAAATCCTACACAGAAAAATACAATATTAGCCCTTTCTTGTTATCCCCTTTCACGCTTCGAAAATAAAACGAATAACATAACGCCCAAACTCCACTAGATCTGAAGAATAAACTAATTAACAAATAAAAAATAAAAACAGATTAGCTTGATATTGACTATAAAATAACCTTTAAAGAGAAGTAGCTAATAATAATCTCGTTTTAAACAAAACAAATATTGTTGTTTTGTCTAAAACACCGATTTAGACGGGCATCAAAATTCTGTGATATACTTCATAAATTAAATTCAAATCCAAGTTAATGCACCAGTAAAATCTGAACAAACATTTTACTAAAGAATAACTTTAACTCCCGAGTCATGGTTGTGTATATGTTTATGTAGTATATTTTCAACATTTATATACATAATTATATTAAAAATATGTCCGTCATCTAGTATCCATAACACAAGTGCTTAGGCTACTTACTTTGGGCTAGATGATAGGTGTGAGTGTAAATTAAGTAAAGTAAATTAAGTAAACTTATTTGTTACATAGAATATTTAAAACCATTATCCTCCTCTTCGTCTTCCTGTCCTGTTCCCAGTTTATCTTTGTTTCGGCAAAGTATTTTTTCTCTTCTATTCATACGTTAGCCATCATCGAGTTATTCGCACCGTATAGACTCATATCATATATCATAACGGAAATGTGCTAGTTATGAATAAATGTATAGTATAAACGTGATTGAAAGGCAGATGAACTGATTGAGTAGCAGCAATAATAGGTGAGAACAAATATCCGGGTTCATCACACAAACACATTCACCCCTAACAGAGTTCTAACCAGTTCGGCTAGCATGACTACCGAAACACGATATGATATCACTTTGAAATGTAAAAAATCCATAGTTTTTTGACAGTTCAATATATATCATATCGTGTTTCGTTGGTTATACTAGCCGGACTGAAACATTTTGGCCGGTAGTGTATCTAACCATTTGACCGAACTGGCAGTCGAAAAATATATTGCAGTATCAAAATCAGACCATAATTCTTAAAGAAGACAAGATACTACGCCGTATGTTGATGTAAATTTTTTACCGTAGGCGTTCGTAACAAAAAGCTGAAAATTCCACTCTTTTAATAAAGGGTTCCCAAAAAGAATTTGGGTTAATTAATTTTTTTATTCATGAATACATTTTACTACCAATTGTTACTACATTCAATAAAACTCATTCCTTTTGCGACCCTTCATTGGAATGAACACAGAATTTTTTTCTGGAGGGATTGGAATTGTATTTTATCGCCAACGCCAATTTACCGCTGATTGTGATGATGAAGTCGCGAGAATTCGAGTAAAATAAATCCAGCAATAACAAACTCCTTGGTAAAGTTCGGGTAAGTGCCGTGTAACTGTAGCGAGGAGATTATTTTTTGGTTCTATGTAAATTGGTAGTCTACGGCTGTAGCGGCCGGCCGTAGTTGGAACTCTGATTACCGACAGTGCGAATCCAGTCGCGATATCATCCGCACGTCGTGCTCAGCGCGGCTGCGTCGCCCGCGAACTTTGAACTGCACTAATAATTTTGGCCAGTGTTTCCGTATCTATGGACTTTATGCCGCGTACGTGTGACGATTTGTAAGTATTTAATATTAAATTGTAATTATTTCCATAATTATGTCAGCAATAGTATAATAGTAAGTAAATTCAAGTATAAAAATACCAAAAAAACTGTCAGAAAAATTACGAAAAATTTGCGACTTTGTGCGGGAATCTAACCCGTGACCTCCGCAAAGCCGGGCGCTAGCTTTTTTTATAATGTTCAAATAAAAATCAAATATTTATAGTATTATTTATAGTATAGTAATCATAAATTTTTTCTTCTTCTGGTAATGTAAATATGAATTTAAAAATAGCGCTTTGTAAAGTGTATAATTTGCCACAAAGAGTGGTTAATAAAATAAAAATAAAATAAATAAAAATTATAAAATAATAATAAAAAATATATAAAAAATTATAGTATAGGGAAGCGGAAATTCCTGCATCAAGACTATAATTTTTCGAACTTTTTCTACTTTTACCACAAATTTCTTTGTGATGATCTAACATTTATAATATTATATTATATATAATGTCTAATTTATGTTATGGTCCCAGATAAATAACGTTGATGTTATTGACTGTTACTAGTTCTAGTGGAAAAGAAAAGTTTAAATTAATTACTTATTCATTTTTGTAAACCACTCCCGTTCGCAATTTCATCAATGAATGACCGAATGAATGAAAATATGCGTAGCTTTGTCAAATGGCAATGTGAAAATGGTATGGTGAAAGCTAAACCACGTGTTCTTTTTAGTTATTTTTGAGTTTGTTATTTGAACATTAGATAAATGTAAGGAGCATTATTACGGGAAGACTTTTTCCCGTCTCAGATTTATTTACAATTACATAATGTCCTGATTTGAACCAGTTTGCGGAAGAGGAGAGGTCAAGTTCAGCCCATGGATATATATTTTAAATAAACTACTGGAAACATCTACAAAAAAACTACTTTTAAAAGAAAACTCGTTGTGTAGTAGTTTTTTGTAGATTTATTAAGATATTACATACATACGTCACGCCTTTCTCCCACTGGGGCAGGCAGAGATCGCTTGTTTCCAATTACTACGATTCTTACATATTTCCTCGAGATATTATAGCTTACAAAATGTGGAAGAGTGTGTTTTACTAACTAACATAAGTATATCACTTGTCCTCTATGTTATACTTGGAGATGTCTTTGAATTGGTACGTACGGTCAGCCTCATACATAGGCCGACTGTACCAAAGCTAATATCAAAGATAATTAATGAGGACCAAAGATACACACATAATCAAAAACTTTATATGCGTATGTTTAACAAAGTCGATAACATGGAAAACGTGACATGATTTGAAAACTAAAATTCATGACGTTACCAAAGGAAATTACAATCGTGTTGCAAATGATGAACTTTATCGCTCTTCCAAATATTACTTGATTCGACAAAAGTTTCTTATTCCAGTATTTAATTTTTTGCTTTTACAAAATTTGATGCTGAATTATTGAAATCTGTCTCCTGAAGTAAAGACGTGGCTATGGCTTTTGAGCCATGTTAATGTTAATGAAATGTTATTATAATAGATACGTCGCCATTTAAATGATCACCATCATATCAGTCGTTAGACTTCCACAGCGAGACACCTCCTCCAAGAACCTTTTAAACAATATTTTTTGCGCTGTCCGCATCAAACAGCTTCCCATGACCTGAAACAGATAGACGGTCAACTTGGTACAGAATTATCTATCGGTCGGCCTACCAATTGCCGCCCAGAGCTTGGAACACGTTCGTAAAAACTAATAGGCATTCAAAATTATGCCAATATTCAACATTCTGTAGATATAAATTATTCTAAACACAAGTTTCTTGATTATTGCCACGTGAATGTAGGTAAGGTTTAAATTCATGTACTTACTCGGTCAACAACGAACATTTTTTTTGAACAGGAAAGCTCTTGCCCTTCATCTCACCTGATGGGAAGTGACTATAAGGGCTAAAGATGAAATCTAGCTTCACCTGGAACCCTCAACCACGGAGGGGCTGGCTATCTTATCACACATTGTCGGAACACAATAATGCTGTTAACATTATTATTATGGCGACAGATTTTGATTAGACGGTGGTAGCTAACCAGGCGGACTTTAAAGAAGTCCTATCACCAACCAAACCCAGCACAAATTTGTACCCCCCTGGGGATCGAACCCGGAACCTCTGGATCTTAATTCCGGTGGGCGAACCACTAGACCACGGAGGCGGTTAATTAAACATAATATAGATAACAACTTATTTTAAATTTATAAATAGTTTTATTATTAGACTTCATTAATATATAATGTAAATACATGCCGAACCATAAGAAGTAACCTTATTCAAATATCAGACGCTAATCATCGATCGGTCTTCTTTGCTGGCCTGGGAGCGAACAAATAACGTAGAATAGGCCAGCCCCGACTCATCCCATGGATGTCGTAAAAGTCGACTAAGGGATTTTACCGGTGTAGACCAATAAGCACCTTGGGGCACCCGAATGGTGGAGGGCAAAACACCAACAACAGTATACCCAAAGAGGGTTAGTGTCAGGCAGGCGGCGGCTGTAAAACCTAAGCCAAAACTTTGAGCAGTATGGATTGGAATGTTGTCAATCCAATCACTCTCTCCGTCACCGGTCTCTCGACATGGTCCGTTCCGTCTCTTTTCTATACATTCATTCATCAGTAGCACCTTTACGGTGTGATGGATGATATGAATCAAAAAGGGACTGGAAGGCTTGATGACGTCTGACCGATATAAATGGAAGAGGAAACATACTGCGCCGACCCCAGATAGACTGGGAACAGGGCAGGGAGAAGAAGAAGAAGACGCTAATCATCGATGTACAAGAGTATTCTTCTTCTTCTACCTGCTCTTATTCCGCTCTAGGCGGGGTCGGCACAGCATGTCTTCTTCTTTCACTCCTTTCTACCCTGCACCAATTTCTCATCTGCTCCTCTCGCTAACATATCCTCCTTTACACAATCCCTTCGTCTCTTCTTTGGTTTTTCTCTCAAACGTCCTTCCACGTTCATGCCTAACATTCTCTTGCCAACATCGCTTTTATCTGTTCGCATAACTTGATCAAACCATCCACAAGAGTGTACAATAACACACCGAAAATGCTACTTGGCAAAAGGAAACTATTTCTGTCGGCTAACTACTAGCGCAGTTCACTCAATTAAGTTTCCCACAGAATAGCATCGTATGTAGGTAATTGAGAAATGTTACGCTCGTAGTATTTCTGCATTATCGACAAGTTAGTTTGTACTATTAAGTTAGCTTTAGGTCTATGTCAGCGTTGAATTGGTCTGTGGATTCAGTGGATATCTTGTTGCAATCTCCTTTGAGACAAGAGATTTCTCGAGTGCGTCTTTGAGTTCGTATTCACATGTCAATGCAAGCTAGAAGACTAGTTTAAATAGCCCTGGCATCAATCAGTGCCAAACAAACAATACGAGTAAATTGAATTTGTTGTTGATAAACTCACTGTTGAATCTTCTTCTTCCTGCCCTGTTCCCAGTCTATCTGGGGTCGGCGCAGTATGTTTCCTCTTCCATTCATATGTCAGACGTCATCAAGCCATCCACTCCCTTTTGATTCATATCATCCATCCCACCATAAAGGTGCTAGTGATGAATGAATGTATAGAAAAGAGACGGAACGGACCATGTCGAGAGACCTATAAACGGAGAGAGTGATTGGAATGACAACATTCCAATCCATACTGCTCAAGGTTTTGGCTTGGGTTTTACAGCCGGCCGCCTGCCTGACACCAACCCTCTTTGGGAATCAACTCACTGTTGAATATTTAATTTAATGACCTGTATTCGCTTTATTCTAAAATAATAAAATGTTTAGGCGAGTTCATAGAACATTGCTTTGTGAGATATAAACAATCTCATTGTATATTCCAAGGGTAATTGGAAAGCCTTTGAAATTTATTTTCTACAGCTTATAGTTGGTAAAATACTGTCCAATTACTACCAACAGTGCTTTTGAATTCATTAAAAATGGATCTCTAATATCAGATTGTTGTAATCTTAGATGAAGAATGTTGCTATATATACATATTATATATCATTTGTAACAGATTAAAGTCATCTTACATTGTCAAATATCTTGGAAGAAAAATCATTTTGCAATTTCCGGTTTCAGGGCGTGTTCTAAATCGGAAATTAGAAGGATCGTGATTAATTACTACTTCGTATGAAATCTTAACATGTTCATAATAGTGTCACGTTGCTTTGAATATTATAATCAATGTTACTATTTGAGACTAGTTTGATAGTTATGTAGATTCTATCGTGCTGTTGACAGTAATTAGACGATTTTCTATACACAAGCAGTTACGATAAATGTTAAAATCTCCCCAAACTAGAATGAAACATCACTAATTCAAATATATTAGATATCTAAATCTAATTATGACGTATGGTGACGGCACAGAGCATATATAATTGTCACCGCCCCCAGTCTATCCCGCGGGTATCATATAGGCCGTATATGGGTAAAAACAGTGATGAGGAAGGGCAACGGCCTTTCTCTTATACCACCTACTAATATATTAGGTTGGGGAAAAAGTCTTTTCGCATTATAGTATGTATAAACTTGTAATAAAATCTCTTTGGCTATACTATTTGTATCTGGCTGGTTTTGGTATCATTGAAAGTTTAAATTTTAAAGAACATAATTCCAAATTCAAATTAGGAAAATATGTGATTTTCATTTGTTTTTCGTACCGCCAAGATGAGTGAATCTAATGAAGAAATTCGATACATTTTAAAATTTTACTACAAAAAAGGTAAAAATGCAACGCAAGCCGCGAAAAAATTTTGCGATGTTTATGGACCTAGTGCAGTGTCTGTGAGAGTAGCACAAATTTGGTTTAAGCGTTTTCAATCCGGAAATTTTGATGTCAAAGATGCACGTCGCTCTGGTCGCCCTATTACAGATAAAATGGATGCTATTTTTGAAAAAGTGGAGCAAGATCGGCATGTCAGTAGTTACGACGTAGCTGAAGAACTGGGAATTGACCACAAAACAGTTTTGGCGCATTTGAAAAAAACTGGGTACACAAAAAGCTCGACATTTGGGTACCTCACGAGCTCACTGAAAGAAACCTAATGAACCGTGTACTCATTTGTGATTCTTTATTACGACGTAATGAAACCGAACCATTTTTGAAGAAGCTGATCTGGTGATGAAAAGTGGATCACGTACGACAAGAACGTGGCGAAACCCGGGTTAACTCGCAACAAGGTGATGCTGTGTGTGTGGTGGGATTGGAAGGGCATTATTCATTATGAGCTGTTACCACCAGGCAGGACCATCGATTCTGAACTCTACTGCGAACAACTGATGAGATTAAAGCAAGAAGTTGAGAGAAAGCGGCCGGAATTAATCAACAGAAGGGGTGTGGTTTTACATCATGATAACGCTAGACCTCACACATCTTTAGCCATTTAGCAAAAATTAAGAGAGTTTGGCTGGGAGGTGTTAATGCATCCGCCGTATAGTCCTGACCTTGCACCTTCAGATTTCCACCTGTTTCGGTCTCTTCAGAATTCTTTAGGCAGTGTCAGGTTAACATCACGAGAGGACTGCCAAAACCACTTATCGGGGTATTTTGACCAGAAGTCCCAAAATTTCTATAGCAATGGGGTCATGTCCCTACCTACAAAATGGCAAAAAGTTATCGAACAAAATGGTACCTACATACGTTAGTTAAATGTAAATAAACTATATTAAAAAATGTTTTGAATTTTCTTAAAAAATGCGAAGAAACTTTTTCCCCAACCTATTATTATGCTACTAATTACGTGCCCGATAAATAGCAATAGGCTTGCACACTATTATTGCTTGGACCTTACATACATAGTTGGCGAAATGTGTCCCAGCAGTGGGGTCATTAATTGTTTGCTGTTGTTGATGGTTTCCCGTCCCGTCTTTTACTACACCCCTGGGGTGAGGCAAGGCCAGCACATTCTTCTTAGCGCGTTAGTTTTCGTTACGTTATCATTGGAGCAACATCTCTATAATAACACCATCTAACTGTTTTATATGTTTGTTCACTTTGAAATCAAAACAGAACCAAGTATTTGAAACGGCCTATTTATAAAGAAATTGTATTTATCTCTAGGCAAATTTCACTGACGTTTCGCAGACATTCTGACATTCGCAAAACTAAACTGACAGTAGAAATAATTAAATATACACTTGAATACCGAATACTAGTAGCAGCACCTAATTCGTAACACGATTGCAGAGAAATGAATCCTGCTGCTTTGATATAGAATTTAAAGAGAAAAATTAGACGGACACAAATGCCTTTTGCAGTACACCATTGATCTTAATAATTTAGAAATTACATCAGCGATTCTTGCTAAGTCTGTCTTATTTCAGGTTTGTTTTATGTCAGGTGCGTTTGGAAATCTTAATTAAAGTGCTTTTTTATTACTTTGTTTAGTGAACGTATTGAATGGATGAATATTTTCAGCTTTCAGTCCGCTTAATCTGGTTCATTAGCCGCGAATTCGTGACTAATTTATTAACGGATTCGAATAACAAGATAAAACCTTTAATTTAATAATAAAGATACTCCATTTCTATGTTTTTGAACAGTTATAATGGTTTTTAATAGCTAATGATTCTAATAGGTTTCGGAATCGGAATTTCCTTTAAAAGTCGTGGAATGGAAATTAGGCACTGGGGTCAATTCTGACATGATTCTCTAAACTTAAAACTAAATTTAATATCAGTCTCTCCTTTTCATTCTATATTGAGAATGACAGAGAAACACCGTTGTCAAATTAGTCTTAGGTTTAGAGAACCATGGTCAGAATCGACCCTACCGTAATTATTTATGATGTTATGACTCCTCCCTTTTAAGGTTAGCGTTTTTAATTAATGTTCTAATGGAAAAATATGCCTGCAGTGTTATATTCTGTAAATTAAAGCAGTGAAACATGAATGCCATGAAAAATACTTATTACTATCTTATTTTGTTGCCTGATTATGACTAAAAATTAAATATTAACATCAGCGAAATATAATAAACTTTTAATTAGAATTCTGTATCAAACAGATTGTTAATTATCAACTTCTAGTTACAAAGTTATGAAAAATAACTCGCAATCGTAAGGTCATTAGCCAAGGGATTAATTCTGCTAATGTTAACAAATAATCATATAATTGTTCATGTTTCAATAGTACCTATTGCTTAAAGTACTAGTAATTTGTGACAAATGTGTGATGACTTCTTATTGAAAAACGAAGAACAAATCCTTATCAACACAGAAAACAGAAAACAAAACACATTTCATCATCACCCGCACTGCTGAGGCACAAGCCTTCATTGGCAATGCTTGTGACTCGGCAGAATGGATAATATAGGGCGACTGGGCAATTACAAACGTACATAAATCACATATATTTATCTCTGAATCTGCCTGGGGTAAGCATATAGTAGGGGGCGAGCCTATTGCTATCTATCAGCTACGTAAATCGCAGTATATTGCTAACTGGTATGAGACGAACGCTACTGCTTGTGTCACGCTGTTTTTACTCTTAGTCATCTTGAACGGTTCCCGCGAGTGAGATAGGAGTGGTGCCAATTCTATTCTCCTCTCCCATCATACGGCACCTACTCTTCACCAAACCTTTTCTTCTACGAAGTAACTAAATTAGGTGGTTTTAGTCGGTGCGAATCCGACGAATCTTCGAAGACCATCATGGAGCATTAGCATTTCCACCTCCCTCCCCGTGGTGGGTTGCCTTTCACATCTGCAGCCATAAAAAATGCTGAAGTTATTTATAAGTTCTGGCAATAGTAATGTATACTACAATAGTGCAATCACCACACCTAACTTCCTGTGGGTGTGGTACATTCGACGCGACTAAGAGTTTATAAATACAAGTGGAAATGGGCAGCTGCCCATTTAGCAGCATTCTGATATTGATCCAAAACTGAACCGGCTTAATGATGTTTACGCAGGACGAATTACTTACTACAAAATTAGTTACATGATCGTAGAATAGACAGTGGCCGGGTAGCAATATGTATTTTAATATTAGTGGAAATATTGTGGCCATTATGTGCTTAAAAATACAATGATTAGGCAATTTCTGTCTTGCCTATTGTCCCTCTTTATCCCTTCTCCTATTTGCTTCTATCTCTTCTTCTCCCTGTCATATTCCCAGGCTATCTGGGGTCGGTGCATTATTTTTCCTCTTCCATTAATATCGGTCAGACGTCATCAAGCCATTCACCTTTTGATTCACATCATCCATCACACCGGAAAGGTGATTAGGACAGGCTCCTATTTGCCTTTTCATCTGCCTAATTGGAGACATTCCTAATAAATATGTCAGGAATTAGATAAACGTGTTTATGTGTAGGTAGATAAGGCAACCTCAATAACCACGAGATGAAACTATAGCGTCGTCAAAACTTTTCTTTCAATTAAGTAGCGAAACTTATTAAGTGGATTAGGAATATTACCTCGAACATTTCTTAGCGAGCTACCTAAAAGCTTTCGTAAAATCTAAGAAGGGCTAATTGCGGTATTCGCGTAGATAAGCGATGCCGGGGAACATGAGTTTCTGTTGCTAACACTGTTTTTGCCTTAATTAAACCGGCAGTGCGGCAAGAAATCTAGAATAGTTATACTAAAGTACCTATTAAAAATTAAATTACGACGGCCGCCTTGGTCGAGTGCTCAGATTGCTGGGTATTGGCCAAGAGGTCCCGGGTTCGAATCCTGGTAGGGGCAAACTTTGTGATGACCACAAATGTTTGTTTCCGAGTCATGGTTGTGCATATGTTTATGTAGTATATTTTCAACATTTATATACATAATTATATTAAAAATATGTCCGTCATCTAGTATCCATAACACAAGTGCTTAGGCTACTTACTTTGGGCTAGATGATAGGTGTGAGTGCAAAAATATTTATTTATTTATTTAGGTTCATAATTTATAAGTTAACAATTTAGGAAGAAGAGACGAAAACTCTAAGCATACCATGGATTCACCGTGCGGGTGCCGGGTTCATAGTGTGGCAGAAAGGGAAGTCAGATGGAACTTGTGACTCAAGGATAAGGCCCTTTCACAACATGTTAACACTCACTTTCGCTGCCCCCACTTCTCTATCTGCCCACGATGCAGCTTAGACCTTACGAAAGCACCAATAAGCCAAGATAATTACAATTCATTGTAAAGTACCGTTATTTTTCTTTATAACTCTCTTAAAAGGACTATATTTACCTTTTTCAAATATTCTTACCGTGGCAGGGTAGCTGAAATTAAGAAGACTTTCTTGGTGTAACGGTGACATATTATTATAATGAGAATATGTAAGGGACCTGTAAGCAATAGAGTGATTCGTATTACGTAAACGTTAACGTTAACGTTAACCCTAGAAAAGAATTGAAAACGTGAGAGATTATGTAAACGGCAAGGGAGTTGCTGATTTTATGCTGTGAAAGCACGCTAATGATGATGAGTTAGATTTAAAATTTATTTAATTTAACTTGTCCTAAACAGCTAATTATATTTTCACGATTTCGATCACAAGGTCGGTTCTGTAACAAAAGTATAAGTGTCGCTCACATTAGGCGCGCTTGGCAAAATTTGTTTAACGGTCCCAAATTATTTCACTTTGCAGACTAAATTGCGATATTGAACGTCGAGGAAACTGTGAGCATCTTCGCTAAGTATCTTGATTTAATGGTGACCACAGTCCTCTAGTTGAAGTATTTAGGGCAAACCCTTGTAGGTTAGTACCCAGTTTTATGACGATAATGAAGAGATAAAATACACCACTGCTGCCGGTACCGCAGATAATCCGTCAGTAAAAGTAATTATTATTATACCTACGTTCTTAAAAGATTAACATTTAAGTAATTAAGACATAATTAATTCAAATGAGAAATTAAAGTAATTATGTTCCACATTCTTTCTGAAAGTTGGAAACTTTTAGCATATCCTTGTATAAAACAATTAGAACTCAAAAACCTTATCCCATACAAAGATTTTGGTGTTAACTTATCCCATACAGCTCTCCCTGAGTTGTAAGTGATGATGTTTACGAGATTTTTTACATATTATTTTGGAAACTCTGAACTTCTGAACTTATTATAATAAAAAAGAGCATTTTTTGTTAATTTTTATATTAGTTGTATCTATACTTTTTATCATCAAGAGCTTTTTTAATATTTCTATGTTATAATAAAATGCAGTCAGATCACCCACCCCCATTTCTTCCGTGGGTGTCGCAAAAAGCGACTAAAGAATACACAGCAGCGTTCGTCTTATACCACCTAGCAATATACTCGGCCCCTATTACGTGGGTGTTAATTCACATCTGCTTACCGCTTCAAGGACAAGTAAGGCGCATTCACGAATAGCCGTGATTTATGTATGGGTAGTAAAATATTCCTATTTTTCTATCACAGACTCATACAATAATAATAATTGACGTTTAAAAACCAAAAAACTGTGTTTAAGCATCACCTCTGCCTCCTCACCTCTACCCCTTTGGGGATATAGGCGTGATTTATGTATGTTTGTATCTTAAGCACACTTGTTTAGAATCGTTTTATTATTATTTGCATAACAACAATCATTATTAATTGATTTTCATTTAAATATTGTGTTAATGTTGTGGAAGACACGAATTTGTGTATTAGTATTAGGACATAATTTTTCGAAAACTTTATGTTTGCCTTTTTCTTTGTACAGAGCAACAACTTCGAATTGTAAGCTTAGTTTATTCCGTCATACCAATTTACCGAGCGGAATGGTCATGGTGGGTGTGTCTGAATAATTTGTTAATGACATTAATTCTTGTTACACTAACTGACTATATGCGTCATGTTTCCCGTTCTCAGGTGTGACAACTGATGTTAGCTTAAACACAAATTATACGAACTGTAAGAGGCAATTTACAAATTGTTGTACATTCGTTATTACTATGTATTTATCTACTGATAACTTTAATGTTGCATTTAATTTAACTATGTAATAACCTTCTCAGGTGTAACAGCTGATGCTATCTTAAACACAATTTATACCAGCCTGAAGAGAGAATTTATAAATTGTTGAAAATTCCTTATTACAATGTATATTTACGTATTTTAGTGTTGCAATTCAACTGTTAACCCTCCTTAAATGTCTAGCACTTTGCAACGAAAGAGTTATTATTAAGAATAAACGAACGGTAACTTAAAGTATCAATAAATAATTTCTAGTAGTAGTCATGGCTCCGTTGGTCTTAACACTGTATAAAACTATAAACTGATGTCAATTAAAGTCTTCATAAATATAATGAGGTTCTCCAGAATTGAGGAGGTCGCTAACGCAGTGGCATAGGGCGCTTGGCCTGCGATTGCGTAAACTAAGCAATGTTCGCTAAGGCCGGTCATTGGATGGGTGACAAATAAATAATCATCTCGAGTTCCTCCGTGCTTCGGAAGACCCGTTAAGCCGGTGGTCCCGGCTGCATCTTCAGTCGTTAATACCCACCAACCCGCCTGGACCAGCGTGGTGGGTTATGTATGACCCAATCTCCCCATATTCTTCCACCCATAGAGAAGGCCCGTGCCCCAGCAGTGGGGACATTAATAAAGGCTAGTGATGATCTCCAGAATAAAACGTCTCTGGCCGTCGACATGATGAACTTCATCTCGTGAAAAGAGATTGGTGGAGTCCATATAAGTAGGTAACTAGGCCTGGCTGCTAATGTAACTGCCTCCATAATGCCGGCCTAATTCATTAACGTTGTGTTGATTACTTTACTTAATGGCTCACTGCAACAACATAAAACTACACAATTAGTATTTTAACACCACTCTTAGTCTAACTACGTATGTAGAAACTTTCAAGGTTTCGCAAATATGCGCATTTCTTACTGCCGCACTCAGAGACGTCAATTAACTTTAATGAGTATTTAATCTCAAAAAATTTCATTCAAATCTAGACCATAGACCCGGCAAGAAGAGCGACTAGTTTTGAATTGTCATTTTCTGACGTTAAGTACTCATTAACGTTATTTGACGTCTCTGAGTGCGGCAGTTACACCTCCACATTTAATTTACAATTAGCTCTTATAATAATGAGCATCTTGAGTAAACACTATCAAACAAAACACTATCAATCTTATTAAAAATAACTCTGATAGGTTATAATATGATGAACAAAAATAAAAACAGAACTAATTCTCTTATTGGTAAGGTTCACGAGGGGTTGGCGTCCGGTCAGGTTTATTTATAAATGTCTTATTATTACTAGATTTTTGTCTTAACTAACCCTCAGTTTGTCGCTCGTGTAGGTCGCCTTAAAGACTCGGATGACAAAAATTTTTTTTCTCCTAATTTTTGTAAAGCATTTTGAAAATATGTATTGGATACATACACCCACATACATCACGCCTATATCCTCGAAGGGGTAGGCAGAGGTGAAATAGCACCCACGTTTCGCCAATTATGTTAGGTCCCATGTAATAGGTGGCGAGCCTCTTGCCATTTATCGGGCACAAAAGTTGCAGTACTATTGCTGGGTGGTATAAGAGGAAAGCTGCTGCCCATTCCTCATTACTGATTTATCCTTAGTCGCCTTTTACGACATCCACGGGAGAGATTTGGGGTGGTGACAATTGTATTCGAATTGAAAATATTGAAACACAAATAATTGGAAAATGAAAAAAAAAATAGAAACGCGTTCAATTTGACTCAAGACATTTCGGTTGTTTATCCAGACAGTGTACTTGGTATATTTGGCTTCCACTTTCACGCGAAGGTGTTATGTCTAATGGACATTTACACACACAGAAACTCGGAAGGATTTGCAAACGTGCGAACACACAACCCCAGAAAAATACTACGCAAATAAACGGTATGTTACGTACACGAATAGGTTTGAACCTCTGAAAGCTTTAAAACGTAGAAAATAATTTTACGCTGGCTTACATTTAAATTGTCCAGTTCCGGTAGTTAGAGGTCAAAAGCCTCAGAGATTGAGGATTGCAGTGAATTACGGAAACGTTCTCGGAGTTCTTCTTTTTATTTACTTTTTATTTTAAGTCGGGAAACCGCTTCGCTTCTTGATTTAAATAAGGCCATTTACATTATGTCGCCATTTTTAGTTTTGCTTGTCTTCCATGCTGGCCTGGGAGCGAAAAATAACGTAGAATTAGCCAGTCCCGACTCATCCTATGGGTGTCGTAAAAGTCAACTAATGTGGATTGCCCGGTGTAGACCAATAAGCACCTTGGGGGACCCGAATAGTGGAGGGTACACCACCAACAAAAGCATACCCAAAGTAAAACCTAAGTCAAAACCCTGAACGGTATGGATTGGAATGTTGATATTCCAATCACTCTCTCTGTTCATCGGTTTCTAGACATGGTCCGTTACGTCTCTTCTCCATATATTCATTCATCAGAAGCACCTTATCGTCATGATGGATGATTTGAATCATAAGGGAGTGGATGGCTTGATGACGTCTGAATAATATGAATGGAAGAAGGAAGCATAATGCGTCGATAGTCTGGGAACAGGGCAGGGAGAAGAAGAATTTTAGTTTTACTTTATTAGCAAATTCAAATATCGGTCAATAAAAACAACTAAAATTTATTTTCTGCTGCCCTCAGAAAATTTGTTTAAATTATTTAAAATTTATACCTATATATTCTTTACACTCACACACACCTATCATCTCGCCCAAAGTAAGTATTTGGCACAAGCACTATTTAATTGTTCTAAATTATTATAAGACGGACAAATTATAATATACTTATCTAATATATATATGCATTTGTATTATATATACTACATAAACATGTATACAACCATGACTCGAGAATAAATATTTGTGTTCGTAAAAATACACACACACACAATGCACACACCTAATATTTATTTAAAAGTTAAATAGAAAAACACATTTCTTCAAAACCTAAGTGAACAAGATTAAGCAATTAGGTTAATTTATTAGTTATAATTCAGTGTGATTTTAGTCAAGAAACTCCCTTTACTTATGAAATTTACTGTCTGGATAACTAAATCAGCGTTTTGCTCTTAAACAAGTACTGACGTTAATTCTAGTGAGCTAACTGTTTGCTTTAGACTATACTATATTGAGACTTTCCATTCCAACTCGAAGCCATTACATACTGTACGTTTCCAACTTTCATTGCTTGAAAAATTGAAAGTCTTTGTAATTCGGGCTCTCTGTTGAATTTTCTGTCAATCTAGATGGAAGTCCTACTATTATATTATTATTAAATCACGTCTATATCAGGCAGAAGTGAAACACCAATGTTTTTTACCAAATTATGGGACATGCCTGATAGATAACAATAGCTGGCAAGCTTATTGCCGTTACCAGTTACGTAATTCGAAATATATTGCTAGGTGATAAAAGAGGAATGCTGCTGCCGATATCTCATCACTGTTTAACCCTTAGGCCGAAGTTCACCAACACGAAAATCAAATTATTAAAATATAATCGGCAGTTTTTGACAATTCTTCCATACAGACAAATGTCAAAAACTGACGGACTTGAAATCCAGCCGCTAGTCGCTTTTTACGATATTCGCTGGAGAGACTTGGTGTTGGGGTGGTGACAATTGTCTTCTGATATGCCCTCACGGTAAATTATTATCTCATCAATATTCATTAATTTATGGAAATAAAATTTTAAAACTTTGAAATAGTACTACATTATATACAAAGGGCGATAAAACAAAGAATGTCTAACTGGCGCACTCAGAGACGTCAAAGAACGCTAATGAGTACTTAACGTCAAAAAACGACAATTCAAAGCTAGTCGCTATTCTTGCCGGGTATAGATTTGAATGAAAATTTTTGAGAGGAGTGTTTGGCGCGTTTCGTGGTGTCAGTCAGATTTATTTTCGATTATTCAAAAATTGTTACAAAGTGGATTTTGTGCAGTGAAGGTGGTGTTATTTTGATGCACAAGCATCCGTGTTAATGTGCAATTATGCAGAATCATTGAAAACAAGTCTTAAGATGTGTTTGATGTTGTGGTGAAGATTTTATCTTTTCATCAGTCACTATCATGAACTCTGTTACCATTAAATTCGCTCCAAGCACTCCCTAGATAAAATACGTAACGTAAAATTCATTTCATTCATACTTTTCACCCACTCATTATTTCATAAGACTACAGATAAAATATACACTACAGACTTGGCTGTATGGGCTAGACCCTTTGCCTTCCCTAAAATATAGGGAGAAATTAAAAACAACAAAAATTAAAATTTTTGACATTAAATACTCATTAAAGTTGATTGACGTCTCGAGTGCGGCAGTTAGACCGCAAGTAACTGCGATAACTAATATGCAATCTGAGACTTTCTTTTTATCGCCCGAGGAAAGATTATAGTTTTACGTCACTCCCTGACTAGGAAGTGGGATAATCCGAACGCGTAGCGGGCGGAAAAGTTCAGTTTATGGTCAGGTGTGACATAAAATAATGAATACATGACCGCCTTATTAATGCTAACTAATGCAAGAAAGAAAACTAGATCTACACAAGCCTTGAACTTTACCAACCCCAGTGTAAAGGTTAGAAGAATTTCGGCAAGTTAGTTAGTGTCTTGGGTGGCCGAGCGGTCAGGCACCTGCCCGGATAGCAGCGGACGCGGGTTCGATTCCCGCCTCAAGATCATAATTTTTCGAAATTCTTTTTCTAACCACCAAAATCTTAATTCCTTTATTAATAACTATGGTCGCCCGCGGCTTCGCTCTCGTTAATGTTAATTATTATATAAGCCTAAAGCCATCCTCGATAGATGGACTATCCAAGACAAAAATAATTTTTCAATTTGAATCAGTAGTTTCTGAGATGAGCGCGTTTAACCAACCAACCGAACAAACTTTTCAGCTTTATAATATTATTATAGATAATTGTTAACAATGTATGCAACATTAGACACTTCTACTATTTTAGATGGTAATTTATTGCATAAATAAATTATATAATTTTAAAACTTATCCACGTAGTCTCGTAACTTCCATATTAATTTTGTTGTTAAGCCACATATTGGATATGAAATTGTGTGTGGTTGATAACATCGTTTAATAATAAATACTAACACAAGTACCTACCTTCAGAGAGTAGAAGTTCAGCTATCGAACTAGCATTTCTCTAAATGTATTATTATGATACTCTGTCATAATGGGGAAAAAAGCAATGATATAGATGTGTTAGTATTAATGTTAAAAATATTTAAGCAATGTTATGTCAAAACATCTGTGTTCATCGCAGAATGTTGTAGTAAAATATTTATATTCTTATACACAACAGGAAATTAGAATCGAATCTTTACTGCGTCTTAAAATATGCGTAGCACAAAAGCAACCTCATCTGCATAAATATACAAAGTGTGGGAATATTTGATCGAAGTTTTGATATTTGAGACGCAATTTTCGTCACTCTGTTGCCGTTTGAAGGGCTCCTTATTTGAATATGGAAAAATACACATCCATGATTTTTCCCCATCGTATTATTGAAATATCTCGCCTAAAAATAAAGAGATGATGATGATTTTACTTACCTAATGAAACAAAAATAACTAGACGTATATTATTGTTCAACTATCTCGTAATTCAAAATCGTTAACAACGTGATTTAATAGATTGCAATCATAGTCAAAAATCAACACGAGCTCACATCCACATTTTTTTGGAAATCCAATCTTACAAGGACATTGTATTAAAACTGAATTTAACTTGATGCCTCTTAACGACGGTAACCTGCATAAAATAATCATCCAAAATTTCATTCTATTTCTATGAATCATTTACAATCGTAAAAGCGTTAGGTAGGTACGGTGCAAACATTAGAAAAAAATACATTAAATTATATTCAGTCATTAGTAGAAGTGAGACATCGCTCTGCGATTGATGTTACGTCTCGCTTTTATTTATAATTATTTTCATATGAGGTCTTTTGTCACAAAAGTCTTACTGCCGCACTCAGAGACGTCAAATAACGCTAATTAGTACTTAACGTCAAAAAATGACAATTCAAAACTAGTCGCTATTCTTGCCGGGTCTATGGTCTAGATTTGAATGAAAATTTTTGACATTAAATACTCATTTAAGTTAATTGACGTCTCTGAGAGCGGCAGTTACACTGCACCAAAAAGGTCAAATATGGAAAAAACAAAAGAACATAAGAAGATCACACGTATTATTTCAATGCACAGTTTGGTCAGTTAGGGACGGGATAAAGACCGATGTTGAGAGGGAGGGATTGGGATGAATGCCAACATTCCAATCCATATTGTTCAAGGTTTTGGCTCAGATTTTACAGGCGGCCGCCTGCCTGTCACCAACCCTTAAACGTGTACTCTACCATTCGAGTGGTCTAAGGCTTATTGGTATACAACGGGCAATCGCCCTTAGTCTACTTCACCCCTCTCTACATCACCGCTGGTATGGGTCGGATCATTCTACTGTATTTATTCTCCCAGGTCAACATGGAAATAAGCATGATTTTTTAAAATTCTTTCTTTAGTTAGGTAGTTCCAATCGATCGTTGACGACTTAACAAACATGCCGCGGAAGTTTTTAAGTCAGCTTTACGTCATACATTTGCATACTGGCGAGTGGAATGGACTCATATTACATTCATTAAACTCGCTCTAAATACAATGCGGGTGAATTAAATGCTAATGAATTAACTGTTATTTTTTCAATGTTTAATTTTTTTCGTTGTCACTTGACATACTGACTTATTGGTTTCGCATACTGCGCACCTAAGGATTGAACGATACCTGAATTCGTAATATTTGACAGAGGCAATTCATCATTATTCGTTTGTCCTTGGTTATCGAAAGTAGCTGAAATAACTTTTTTATCCCATCCATCTCAAGAGCTGACATAAAATTTACTACCATAATTTATATCGTATTTCACACAAATTCAACATTAAATTATTCATATCTGGTATCATTACAATACATTTACGAATCGTAAAGACCCTTGTCATCAAAAACTTTTTCATTTCTTTTGGTTTTTTCATTTTTTGTTTCACTTTTTCATTTTTATACTAATTTTTCTAACATTTATATAATGTTAAAATTAAAATCGAATAGTTTATAAAGCAGACCCAAGCTTAACCGAACGCACGGTATTTGTAAAAATATCTGCTTTGGAATATTTGAAATTTATTTCTATATTGCGAGGGTACCCGTTGGCTTACAACGTGAAGTGTAAAGGTTAGAAGAATTTCGGCAAGGTAATTAGTGTCTTGGGTAGCCGAGCGGTCAGGCACCTGCCCGGATAGCAGCGGACGCGGGTTCGATTCCCGCCTCAAGATCATAATTTTTCGAAATTCTTTTTCTAACCACCACAATCTTTGTTCATTCATCGAATTAATTTACCCTGTTCTTTTATATACTAGGTACTAGTAGGTATACTTAAAACAACTTAGTGTCTGCAATACAAGGATAAGGTTGGCAGCTGTGCTAGAGGAGCTGAGTGAAAGCTCTCAGAATCTGTTATTCCCTCTTCCATATTACTGCGTCTTTCATTCTATCAGCTGTAGTATAAGCAGATGTCTGTGTTTAATATACTAATCATTACTGTTTACTGTGTTCCCATAAAGGAACATAATGATTATTTTTAACTTTTTATGAAATTTTATTATAATAGTGCTTACCGAATACTTGTTTCTATGATAATTTGGTAGAAAATTTTGAGGTAAAAATATATTTTTACAAGAATATTATGGCCAATGTTTAATTTTAAGTTCTTTAAAAAAACACTGAGCCAAACTCAACAATTTTAATTAATTTTAAAGACGGCGATGAGAAGGCCATGATCATCGTACTATTTATGTACTTAGCTTGTATACCTTTGATTCCGGTAGGTACATTATTTCCCTTACCAACACAACAATAGCAAGGAAAAGCTATTAAAAATCACTTTTGTTCAAAATGTTATGCTCCATGCTTTCACAAAGACACGGTTTCTTTTGATACAAAGTAGAACCATAAAGAAGAAGTCCGGTAATAGGTATTTATGTCTTCTTTAATAAAAAAATATTTAAGACAAAAGGAGTCTTAATCCATTGGAAAACTCTTATACTTATGATAAGACAAGAAGAAAATATTTACATACATACATACATACATAAATCACGCCTATATCCCCGAAGGGGTAGGCAGAGGTGAACTAGCACCCACGCTTCGCCAATTTTGTTAGGACCCATGTAATAGGTGGCGAGCTTATTGCCATATATCGGGCACAAAAGTCGCAGTACATTGCTAAGTGGTACAAGAGGCTGCTGCCCATTCCGGACACTGTTTTATCCTTAGTCGCCTTGTACGACACCCACGGGAGAGATTTGGGGTGGTGACATTTGTATTCTACTCTGCCGTCACCAAACGGAGACACAGAGAATAATATTTACATATTATATTAATACTGCCTAATATTACTAAGGGCCTGTTTCACAATCGACAGGTAAGTTCGAAGTAGCTTACTTTGCAGTGCAATTGACATATATTTCATATTACAACTGTCAAATGATCTGCGAAGTAAGCTACTTAGAACTTACTTCTCGATTGTGAAACAGGCCCTAAGAAAAGTAAAATACACCGTAACAAGGTAAATCAAACTTCCAATTAAATCTGTCACATAATTATTTTTTACTAGCTACAGTCACTTACAATGATTTGACACGATAAATTTATTTATGTGTTTTCAGCAAATAACTCAAATCCTGTTAAATAAAAACGTGCACCGTAATGGTTTACCGAATTTAATGTCTCTGTTTGTAATTTCATCAATGTGGACTTTTAAAGTTGCAATGTAATGTCTAAATAGGTTTTAGAATATAATATAAATTGGAATCAAATTTTAATAAAATAATAAATATATTTATTATCATCTGGATGCCTAGCCGAGTAGCAAACGATGTTTCGGTTAATTTTTAACAACTACCTATCCATTTGACACGACGGTCGCCATTGATTTTTTTTGTAATACGTCACTTTCAATTATATGAAATATAATTTATAAATTAAAAATAAATTAAAACATAAATATACTATTTTTTTTAACAGATTAGCTACTCGACTAGGCCCCTAGATATGACATTGAAAGATCAACATAGCATTTGCTCAAAAAACACTTAAACTACACATTTGTGTTTGATTTGATTTTTCTGAATATTTCTTCAATTGGATTTTAATATGTTTTATGCATACGAATAAATTTTTAGTTTTCGCATTATTCTTCCAGCTCTCTGTGCCTATGTATTTATCTATATATGGTAGGTATAGTTAAAATAAACATTTACCTTTTCTATGTAAATAACGTAACCTTTTTTTGATACTAGCAGAATCAATCATATAGAGTACCTATATGAAAATGCCTATCTTGACTTTGAATATAAGTGATTGGATGTGTACCTATATCTATTTTGCAAACTTTGTAAACGTAGTACGCCTTATCTAATATTTTTATACAACACAGACATGATCCAACGTCAGTATTTCTTAATATAAGGAGTTTAAGTATCAAATTGCCGTTTTGTATGGAGAATTTAGCGAAAATTCATTTTTCCATACAAACATTTTTGCGATTTTTTTAAGGTACCACAAATCTAAATTTTATATAATTTAATGGGTATATTAAGACAACATTAAGCTATACCTAGGATACCTAGAGATTTTTTTATATCGGAGACGGACTGGTGTCCATGTCCTTGGATTTAAGTGGTACTTAGGACGAGCTGTTTTTGAAGATTTATTGGTAGTGAAAGAAATAAAAATAAGATAAAATTTTATACATAGATATAAGTCCTTGAAATAAAGTTTATAAAAAAAGAATGATGGACATAAGTATTGTTTTTAAGGAATTATACACTACTACTAAATAATGAGGGAACATCGGCAATTTCATAATATTATTTCTTATGAAACATTCTCTCTTAACATATTTTAAGCTATTTGTCTTTCATTTGCATAGTTTTTTAACTTCTACTAAGCAAATGTAAATATTCGAAATATAATGGAATCAAAATATAAATTTAATATTGTTTTTGCAATGAAGTTTATACTTGCAAGCAAAAATGATTTAAAGTGTACTTTAAAATTAAACTAAATTTAATGCTAATAATATTTGAATTTATGTAATATCTAGAATATCTAGAATATCCTCTCCTATGCTGGCCTGGGAGCGAACAAAAAACGTAGAATAGGCCAGCCCCAACTCATCCCGTGGGTGTCGTAAGAGTCGACTAAGGGAGATTGCCCGGTGTAGACCAATAAGCACCTTGGGGCACCCGAATGGTGGAGGGCAAACCACCAACAACAGCGTACCCAAAGAGGGTTGGTGTCAGGCAGGCGGCCGGCTGTAAAACCTAAGCCAAAACCTTGAGCAGTATGGAATGGAATGTTGTCATTCTAATTACTCTCTCCGTTCATGGGTCTCTCGACATGGTCCGTTCAGTCTCTTTTCTATACATTCATTCATCACTAACACCATTACGGTGGGATGGATGATATGAATCAAAAGGAATTGGATGGCTTGATGGCGTCTGACATATGAATGGAAGAGGAAACATACTGCGCCGTCCCCAGATAGACTGGGAACAGGGCAGGGAGAAGAAGAAGATGTAATATCTAGAATATCAGGCGAAAAGAACTGAAGTATTGAATTAATAAATAGAACAGTCAATACAATGTAGAATAAAAGACGACGCATGTACAAAATATTCATAATTAATTACACGGCATTTTCATTGGAAGTGAATGTTCGCAACTTGAAAGATTGTTGTCACGAAACTAATAAGAGTAATGTATTCAGATGTCGAAGTTATTAATTTACTTGTCAAGTTTCATATGAGTCTATATAATACTTGATGTTATGTTGAAGAATTAAAAATAATGCGATACATATTTCTCGTGTTTTTATATCAGTTCTGTGTCACCTTAATATGAATAGCTTGAATAAATATGTACGTAAAAGTTTCATGTTCAAGTACCATAACATCTGTGCAAACATAAAAGGTGCCTGATCATTATAAATAAAGGAGAGTTTGTCTATTGAATACCAGTTATTTAATACCTCTGCAGGTGTAGACAATATTTAATATCAAACGGAGTGAAATCATTTTGGGAAAATAAATGTGATACAGCTTGTTCTTAGGCATGAACGTGTTATGAACACATCTTGCTAAAAGGTGATTTGGAAACGATCAATACTATCTAATGTGATGTATCTAATGATGTCTAAGGTGAGAGTATATGGCACAAAAAACGAAACTTTTAAATATATGCGAATGAAATTTAAATTTAGAATGTTTGAAATAATTTAATACATGCTTGCTATCAAACCATTAAAATTAGTTATGTTATATCTCCGTGTCACATCATACATCCATCTTAATATATAAGTCTTCTTCAAAGCTGAACACTCTGATCCAATACATGAAAACAGGTCTAATGCCTTATAGATTATCCCCTCTTAAGCGCATTTAGCTTTTAACCATAATACAATTAACAAAATCACAGCTATCTTTCACACAAAATACATATTATTCGCAGTTATCAATTCCTGATATTGGTTTACGGCCCATTTCAATATTCTACCAACAGATCAAGGTAAGCTTAGTTACCTAGCAACCTAAGAGAGGTTGCTATTTTTCGTAAAAATGCCACGCAACAACCCTTCAGTAAGGCTACTTATGTGGATAGAATATTAAAGCTCGTCGTTAAAGTTTTGTATCATGATGTTATTTTGGATAGTAGGTATCACACTAAAGAGGCTTAACTTAGATATTAATTCTGAAACAATTGATGAGGTGAGTGGACAAATGTGTTCTAACAAGACGAAAAAGAACTACTTTTTTGAATGAACATAGGTTTTATGTCACGGAAAATCTACTGATTAGCTCAAAACGGCCAAATTTTAGATTCGTATTAAAAATACAGACCCTAACAAAGGTTAACTGACAAACATGCATAAACATTTTACATTTTCAAACACACATAATAACTCATTTTGAACTTCTTGTTAGTAAACACCTTAGTTCACTCACCCATTCAATTGTTTTTTTTAGTTGAATCAGGTCTCCGAATGTGATGGAGCAGCCGCCCATAAAATAGTCTTGCTACAGACTTACTCTGAGAAAAGATAAAATATAATGTTATGAAAAGACATTGTAAATATTTCATAGTCAAACTTATTAAAGAACAGTCACAAAATTAAATAATAGTTTCAAAACTGGGAGCAAGAACCCGAAAGATCTTTCTATTTAACTAAATTATGCATACGAATTCTTATTTTTCGTCGGAATGTCTTAATTTCATTGGCAATTCTTACTAGGAGTTATCTTAAAATAAATCTTACGAAAACCAATTGAATATCTTTCATGTTAATCTAACTAATGATATTTCTTGGAATTCTGGTTTACGATGGTATGATTTTCATTGTGAATGTAACAGTTTTTTCTCACTAACACTTAAAGTAAGAAGCTCTAGTGCATATATAAAACATTTAACTGCAAAATATTTTAGAGACAGCGATACATTGGAGTGCGAAACTTGTATTTGAAGTATTTTCAGAAGGATTCCTAAATCATAGGCATATCTCGTTTCCCAAAGTGGGTCCCGCTCACTTCTGTAGCGAGATTCTCTCATTTTATTAATATTTATATTCATTCACTGTGATGTCTTTCTATATATATTTTTTACCACAATCCTCTCCATTTTTGTACTACGGTGTTACGTTATGTGTGTACATGCACCAATAAACATGCTGGCCAAAGCTGTAAAAATATTACAAGGTAAGCTCTTTTAAAATATTTATCTGTGGGAATTTTTAATAGCTCACAGTGCCGGTCTATAATAAGGTCACAGCCTAACTGCACTGTTGTATGTGGATTAAAATATGTATAGAAATGAGATTTTGCTATAAATCACAATTGGCGAATTCTTTAAAACAGCTTCTGCCTACGTGTGCACTAATATTAAAAAATAATCATTGAAAAAGTATTATGAATATTACATGAGTTGGTTTCAAAACTTAATATTAAAATATTACCTAATTAAAAATCAAACTTCAATATAATAAGACTTGAGGAGCTCGATGACCCAGTGGCAGCGCTTGGCCTGGATTTGTTTAAACTAAGCAATGTTTACTAATGCCAGGCATTAGATGGGTGACCAAAATATGTCATCTCGTGTTCCTCAGTGCTTCAGACGGCACGTTAATAAGTCGTTTATACCCACCAAGAACACTAAAGCAGTGTTGTGAGTTTTGGCTCATTCTTCCTATAATATTATTTCATCCATACGGGAGACGGGTGACCAATCAATGGGCATATTAAAGCGCTAATGTTGACTAGGCTTAAAGCTGCTAAAAAATTTAATAGTTCACTCGTATCTTAGAATGACGGACAAATTTTAATTTACACAATAATTATAATATACTATAGTGACTATGACAGAACAAATATCGGTGTTTATAAAACAATCATTTGCCCCTAGATGATTTGAAACTGGGCTTCTAGGTCGATAGCTAACTGACTAGCTGACCATTCGAACAAACCGACCGTTAATCATAGGAGTGAGTATAAGAAATATTTATTTATACGCCGATTTATGTCTAAAACACTAACACACTATGGTAAGTCAATCAGATATTGTGCTATGTTTTCCGTTCATCTACGAAGATAAACAGGGTTATTTTTAGAACATTAATAACGTTATTAACCATGAATAGATAGCTTACATCATAAACAACAACGTTTGTTTTATGAGTTTTAAAATAACGCAATACATTGCGCAAAATTATCTTACTGTCTTGACACTTATACGTCTATGTTTTCATTCATAAACGAAAGGACGACGCTACGCTAGGGCACGCGCGCTGCTTAATGCCGTTGTACGTAGAGTTATTGACTTTTAGAGCGGTAAATTAAACGAGTACTTATTTTTGTATGAAAGTAAAATCTTACGAATTATCAAAAATCGTAGAACAAACATTGTTGCTTATAATGTTAGCTATCGACTCCTGCGAGGTTATTAATGTTTTAAAAATAACCCTGTATTATACATTCTAACAGTTAAGTACTAATAAACATTTAATATGTACGTTTAACAGGCTATAAAACAAGGCTCTTCATAAAGCGATACACCGTGGTTCATTTCTGAAGTGCAAATATATTGTAAACACGCTTAGGATTGTAATGAAAATGTCACATACAATATAATTATAGATTCTACGCAAAAAGGTAGCTAGCGTAATCTGTAAAAAAATAAAACAAAAGTTTCAAATATCTACCTACCCAAAATATATTTCTACACAATTATATCTCATGTCACGTATAAATCAACATCAATTGAACAAACCGAATTACGAGTAGCTACGTGCTTGGTGTACCCAAAATTAATGTTACAGGTGGTAAAATTTGTCTGAAACTTAGGATAGCATGAGAGGATAATATAATTTTCATGATTATTATTTTGTACATTTAGTTGCTGTGGCATATCTATTGTGTTCTTTTAGTTCAATATCAATATTAATGTACTAGTCAAAATGAAAACTAACACACTCTATTATTGATATAAATATCTAATAGGTGGAACATTTGGTCTTCTATGCTGGCCTGGGAGCGAACAAATAACGTAGAATAGGCCAGCCCCGAATCATCTATCTACCATCCATCCATCATCCATCCATCATCTCTTGGCCTCTTGTTGATGTTACTATATCCGAGACGCTTCTTTTTTGCTTTTATTTATAGTTAAATTCTTCCTTCTGATTTAGTAAAGCATCGATGAGTATCTGATAACTACTTACTCCAATAAATACTTTAATGTTTATGTACAATTTCAATACTAATAAGTATGTGTGCAGTGCCCCTTTAGAGGTAGGTGTAAGATTGATGAATAGTATTATGAAAGATGGTTGTCATATCATTTAATTTACAATTTTTAATATGTTATATATCTTCATTCATTTTGTTTTTAAATTAGATACATACATTTATAAGCTAATGGTTGCTAATTTAAGTCTATTCCAGAGTCATGTAGTTAGTCACCATGTTGTGATACGATATAATCATGCAATTACAATTTTCATAATGATCTATTACGCAAAGCAGTTTCAGGTATACGTTCAGTTTCTTTGTTGTTCAGTATAGAATCTCGTCTAGGCCACGATGCTTCTGATTGGTTAAATTATAAAGACTAAATGTTATTTAAAAAAATATGTCTATTAATAAATGCTTTTAAATAATAATTTTATTGGAAAGGTCAAATAGCTGGCTAATGATCAAGAGTTCCCGGGTTCGAATCCTATCGAATTGAAATGTTTGTGATGAACGCACATTAAATTTATTATTGAGTCATAGTAGTTATAATATGTAGTTTATTGAAAAGAAACTAAAAAAATATCCGTCCTCTGGTATTCATAAAACACATGCTTATATGCTACTTGCTTCGTGCTAGATATTAAGTGTGTGTAAAAATATTTATTTATTAGATACATGGTTAAGTAGTCATAATATGTTTAACATATTTTTCAATATTTCAAGGTAGTTATTCACAAAGGACCCAAAAGAGATGGGGAATTCCAACATAAAATGAACTTTGTCTGTAAAGAATGTCAGTTTCTCCGTAAAACAACGTATAATGTTCACTGTGGACTCCATATCTCCACTCTTCCGCCACAAAACGTCCACTGTTGATATGGAACCCACTATTTCGTAAAATAAAAGCATTAGAAATATACATTGTAGATCATATAACTAGACTGGGGCATTGTAAAAACATACCAAAAAATCGAAATGTCAAGTCTCATCGTTTAAGAGTTCAAAGATTTTAGTGGTTAGAAAAAGAATTTCGAAAAATTATGATCTTGAGGCGGGAATCGAACCCGCGTCCGCTGCTATCCGGGCAGGTGCCTGACCGCTCGGCCACCCAAGACACTAACTAACTTGCCGAAATTCTTCTAACCTTTACACTTCACGTTGTAAGCCAACGGGTACCCTCGCAATGTAGAAATAAATTGCTTTATAAATTTTCTTTTTCTAACCACTAAAATCTTTGTACTAATTTTTCTAACATTTATATAATGTTAAAATTAAAATCGAATAGTTTATAAAGCAAACCCAAGCTTAACCGAACGCACGGTATTTGTAAAAATATCTGCTTTGGAATGTTTGAAATTTATTTCTACATTGCGAGGGTACCCGTTGGCTTACAACGTGAAGTGTAAAGGTTAGAAGAATTTCGGCAAGTTAGTTAGTGTCTTGGGTGGCCGAGCGGTCAGGCACCTGCCCGGATAGCAGCGGACGCGGGTTCGATTCCCGCCTTCTTCTTCTTCTTCTTCCTGCCCTGTTCCCAGTCTATCTGGGGTCGGCGCAGTATGTCTTCTATTCCATTCATATGCCAGACGTCATCAAGCCATCCAATCGCTTCGATTCGGTTCGATTCCCGCCTCAAGATCATAATTTTTCGAAATTGTTTTTCTAACCACTAAAATCTATGTACTAATTTTTCTAACATTTATATAATGTTAAAATTAAAATCGAATCGTTTAAGAGTTACATAGGTCAACAACTTCTCCGAGCTCTACTGAAAACTGCCAATCCTGCAGAGCGAACTTTGTTCTACGGATGAGTCGTTTTATTTTCTTCGTTACTGTTTTTCTCGAATGGAGAGGAATAATATGCTGAAACCATAGGCAGGGGAAGATAGGTAAATCGGCGTTTCTCGTATATGCAACTATTTTACAATATCAAAGATAATATTTATTCGTACTTTTTCTAACAACAATATTCTTTGAACTTCAGTCGCTTCCTGCCTCCCTAAAGGAGCAAACAACGAGACAAGAGATAAAGACAATACATACATTTTTAAAAATGATTTTTATACCCGGGTGTTTTTTTAGGTAGTATATCCGGTCTGGGTCACCTTCACCTGAGCGGGCGTGCAATAATAAAAGATTTTAAAACAGCTATTGATTAACAATTGCCTAAACGGTAGTGTTGTTACGGCAGAGAAGAACTGTCAGCACTCCTTATCTCCGCAAATGTCGTAAAAGATGATTAAGGGTAGTAAATGTAAATGGTAGCATCGTTCCTCGTAAACCACCTATCAAAACGGTCATTAACATGCATTATTATATTGGAAATAAGTGACGAAAGTCATTTTTACACGTCTGCCTAAACCTTCTGGGTGGTTCTTACACCTCTGCCTATATCTTCTTGATTATAGAAGTTTTTTTGTGCGATTATGTATTGACGATTTTACAGTTTTCATTAATTATAATCGAGAGTTCCCTGTAATAGTATGAGTACAGCCTGCTGAACATAATTTAATATGTTCCTGGCATACATTATTGTATCATGTTTATTTTTTTTAATATAACATATTACACCAAAGTCATTTGGTTTATCTTTGAACGCAAGCGAAAATAAATATTTGTTACAATATCCTTGAACATATTATTACAACGTTGAGACGAGACAGAATCATAAAAAAACCTACTTATTTTTGTTACTGGCAACGGAGGACTACATAAATTGCTTTGCTAAGATAGAAGCCCGGAGGTATGTACAATAATGTCGCTTTGTTTCCGAAGTCGTACCATTATGCCACCGACAGTGGTTAAAATAATTTTTGAATTTGATGCTAAGGTACATACTTTAGCGGATTTTTAGTCGACAATAACGGCTTTATTTTCCATGTCTTATTTCGGACAATTGGTGTAGGGATATAAATTTGTCGTGTGGTGACGGCAGAGTAGAATACAATTGTCACCATCCCCATCTCTCCCGGTGTCGTACAAAGATAGCGATGAGTAATGGGCAGCAGCGTTACTTTTCTATCATCTAGCAATATCCGGGGCCGATAGATAGCAATGGGCTCGCCCCCTGTTACATCAAAACGAGGGTGTCAATTCACCTTCACGATAAAAAAAATTACAATTTATCTATGTCCCCATCTACTTAGAGGTACAGGGGTTCTCTATTTAATAAACAATATATTATATACAGCAGAATCAGTTAAGCCCAACAGAATTTCGAAGTAGGTATAGAAATACAAAATTTTGGCCACCCAATTAATTTGCACTGAGTTCTATCGATGTATTCATAAAGACTAGACAAAAAGGATTTATGATACGAATATTTATAACTCCACGTCTTAAGATACGATAACTCATTTGCTCACAGTGATGGAGACTGATCGCTTAATCAATGTTATGGATACTAACAAAATATTATTATAATTTTGGTCTGTCTGTACAAAGGTTCATTAGGTACGATTCTTAGGCACCATTGTCATGGGATCGATCTGACCTTGAACTTGTAATACATACATCCGCAGGTCAGCATATCCGTGTGTTTGTTCATGCGTGAGTTCCCCGTCCTGTTCACCGCAATTTTGATGATTGATTGAAGTGGACGTAGTATGTCCACTGACGGTGTATTTATTGGACTCACGTTGGATTTTGTCGTCGAAATATCTTCACAGTGTACGTTTTAGCACGACTTCAGTGCAGTTTATTACAATCTGTTCTTATTAGAACTAGGTATAGTTAATAATTATTGTCTATTATAATGAAATTTTTACATTTAGGTAGGCTATTTTTTATACTCCTAAGTGAGAAAGGCAAAACTGCGTTTGCCCAGCTAGTAATTAAGTGAAATGTAAGATACTCTGGACATAAAGTACTCTGCACCGAAAGCAACTTAATTTAACAAAATTAAATATAATAAGACAAGCAATTTCATAGTAATGAGACGTGGCACTAGTTTTTATATTATTATGATATAAAAAAACAATTACGCAAATTTTTTTTTTTTAAATTATCTTCTTAGTGTTTTCACAGAATTGGGCAACACAATAACGTTTTATTTTATAAAATGTTAAACTAAATAAATAAAGTTTTATTTTCGAACATTTATATCTTTACGTTATTTATTACGTTTTATTAGAAGATATAAATGTTCGATATTTTATTACAAAGAAATAATTTAGAAAAGTCATGTTGAGACGCGGAATTTCTAATCTCTTTATTCCGAAAATTGGAAGCCTTGAATCTGCTCTTTATGTAACCGAATCTGTGTCAAATATGTCTAAAGACATTAGCTTAATGGGATCGTTTAAGCCTAACACCTATTTGCGAGCTCTATTTATATTATACCTATCATACATTTCGGATGAGGTATCTCTTACCGTATGTATTTGGAAATTACTATAAATACGTCACAAGGGTAGCCAGAGATAACTTCTTTACACTTTCTACGATCCTTACATACTTTCCGATCTCATTATTGTACTCATGCAAGTTCTAACGGTATGCTTGAATAAGTAGTCCCTATATAAAATAATGAAACCGTAATCAAAGTTATTAACTTTAATGATTCAATTTGTCATCGAACATAATGCTTCGAAAACGTCTTTGTGCTTATCGATATCTAAGACACACTCAAAGCCCTGGTTACGGAGAGCGTTATCAGAATTGGTGTGAAACCTTAATACTTTTATGTGTGCTTTGTAAACTTGAATTAATTAGAGTGCCTGGGAATAGTGTCATGTGGTAGTAACAATATATTGCGAATACCGTGCCCCACAGAAGGCAATAATTTCGCCCCTATTACATTAGAACTCAAATAATTGGCGAAACGTGGGTCTTAATTCATCTCTGCCTACCCCTTCGGAGATAAATAGGCGTGAATTACGAAGAAAAAATAAAACGCTCAATGTATATACTATATGCCTAGGAATATAAGAATAATAAGCGTAGTAGCCTAATATTTATTCAAAATCCAGTAATCATAAACATACATTGTTATTATGACTGTAAAATTAGGGCTAGGGTAAAAGGTAGGGCACTTTGGCTTGTAACATAATTTTTATATACATTTATAAGCTAATGCGAGGTTGACATAATATGGATTAACATATTTTTGAATTCCCGCAGCACACAGTAATAATGATTACTTTCAACTCAAACGTTACGTAATTTATGTTTTAACAAAGTTTTCGAACATCAAATTTTTTCTGTGTATTTTTCCGTCATCTAATTTACGTTAAACAAATAAAATCGAATATTGACTGTGGGCTCAATGGTAGTGAATGTAAGATATATTTTATATTTCATAGGAAACTGTTCTTAATGTTTCTGAAAATCTTGAGGAAAATGAAATGGCAGATTCTTTATCAGTTTCTTTTACTTTTTAGATTCCTGTACAAGTTTGTCTTGTTTTGATAGTAAATTTCAACGTACCGTGACAGGTAGACACATTGTTTCTGTTGAGGTGTATTTTCCGTTTACTATACTCATTACATCGTAGGTAGTTTTTGTCATGTTTCTGACGCGGGTATGTTATTTATCAGACAATTTCATTCCAAACTTATGATGTTGTGAGAAGTATAGAGTAGGTACACATTAAATATTTATTTGGAATGCTTTTGTATTGTGTTCTATTCTTATTCTACTAATTATTTCTACTATCAAGAGTCATAATTATGATCTTTACTATATATTAAAAAAAACCTATCGATTCGCTGTTCCTACAATAAAATGATTAAAATAAGCTAAATTGATAGCCGTAAGCAATGCATTGCTTTAAAGCTATCATCAGCAATCGAGTTAAATAATAATAATAATAATAAATATTTTTTACACTTACACCTATCATCTAGCCCAAAGTAAGTAGCCTAAGCACTTGTGTTATGGATACTAGATGACGGACATATTTTTAATATAATTATGTATATAAATGTTGAAAATATACTACATAAACATATACACAACCATGACTCGGAAACAAACATTTGTGGTCATCACAAAGTTTGCCCCTACCAGGATTCGAACCCGGGACCTCTTGGCCAATACCCAGCAATCTGAGCATTCGACCAAGGCGGCCGTCAGAGTTAGGCTATAAAGATACTTTGTCAGCTATAAAGATTAATCGATTCCCTGGGATGTAGCTTATTCTTGTTCCATCAAGCCTTGCTTGTGATACGGCGAACATATTGTAGCTTGAATGAATAATGGCAAAAGGGCCTGAAGTGGGTATACTGCCCAAAAAGGCACTTCACTGGTGATGTGCATATCCACCTTCGGCTTCAACTTCAGTCAACATAAGGTGACATGAATGTCAAGCACTTGGTATGTTAAAAGCTTGTTTGATTCACGTTATCTGCTAAATATGCAAATATACTATAACGTGCAAGTCATTGGAAGGTCGAATAAGTTCGTGGCATTTGATTTTACTTAGTTCGGTCAATGCGAACCAACTTTTAGGTTTCAAATTTTAGAATATTTTAATTGTTTTTAGTCAAGCTTGTTTTGCTGTTTGTTATTATGGCAAACAAAATACTGAAGCGGAAATTATCCGAATACATCTTTTTAAATTTGGAACCTTAAACGTACATACATACATACATACATAAAACCGCCTATATCCCCGAAGGGGTAGGCAGAGGTGAACTAGCGTGAGCCACACACCTTAAACGTGTGTGGCTCAAAGTAGCTAATCTGTTTTCCACACGTATTATGCTATTTGTTATGTTAATTTCCTTTTTTATACTTTAATAAATATGTTGATTGAATGCCGTATGGTGACTGCAGAGCAGAATACATTTGTGACCACCCCAAATCTCTCCCGCGGGTGTCGTATAAGGCGACCAAAGGTAAAAACAGTTATGAATTGGCAGCAGCGTTCCTCTTAGACCACCTAGCAATGTACTGCGATTTTCGTCGCAGAAAAATAGCAATAGGCTCGCCGCCTATAATATGAAACCTAACACAATTGGCGAAACGTGGGTTAATTTATCTCTGCCTACCCCCTCGGGGATATACCTATGCATAATTTATGTATGTATTTTGATTAGCACCGTGATTTGATGTTTAGATTTCTTCCTCAGAGATTCTGACCTCAAATTCATCACGCCGCTCATGCAAAACACTAAACATCAGTAATGTAGACGTAAAATCTTTATTAAATAAACAATGTACACGAAAATGGTATCTCTACCTCAACGTGATAAAGCGGCCAGTGCTTGATCCATACGAGAGATAATAAACTGACAGGTCTGTAGATGACAAGATATTGATGTTGAAGCTGAACATTCGAGTGCACACAAAGCTTTTCGCATTAGTTCGATAATAGCTCTTATCTCAATTATGCAAGCACGTCACCGAGGCCACAATGTCAAGCAGTCTGCACTTCACCGCACTTCAATAGCACGGAGGGTACCGCAAATTATCATCAAAATGTTCTAAATTAATTTTGCATTATTCGTCAATTACATTTTGGTCCTAAATGAATTCGAGCAGTTTTTTCACCGTGTGGTGACGGCAGAGCAGAATACAATTGTCACCACCCCATCTCTCCCGTGGGTGTCGTTTAAGGCGACTAAGGGTAAGGACAGCGATTAGTCATGGGTATATAGCAGCATTCCTCTCGTATCAGCTATCAATATACTGCGATTTATTAATGTGCCCGTTATATGACAATAGGCTCACCACCATTACATAGGACCTAACTTAATTGGCGAAAAGTGGGTGTTAATTCATCTCTGCTTAACCCTTTGGGGATAAAGGCGTTATTTATGTATACTATTATTAATTTTATAAAACTGAAATACATACAGTATTTCAGTTTTATAAAATTAATGAATACTAGTTCATAATACGTAATGATACTACTTGTGAAAGCTTTTTCCAGATTATGCAGATATGATTACATTATCAGACCCAATTTACTGCGCTATCTTGGCTTAGCTTAATTCCAACTTTGTTATAATTTCGTAGCACTTCAATATAGAGCCATGGTGATACCCTAAATATAATAAGAGTTAGTTTTTGTTTTCGAGTTATGGTTGTTTAATTATGTTTAAGAAGTATATTTTAATTGTATATTAATAATATAATTATTATGTAACATATTAAGATATCGCAAGCGTGGTGGGTTTATGGCCCAATCTCCCTATATTCTTCCCGTGCCCCAGCAGTAGGGACATTAAAAGGGCTGGTGATGATGATGATGATGATGATATTAAAATATCTCCATCATCTAGAATCCAGAACACAAGTGCTTAATGCTGCTTGCGTTAGTCTAGATTATAGGTGTAAGTAAGTGTAAGAAATATTTATTTTTAGCCTACGCGAAAAACGGAGGAGGTTACTCAATTCGAAACCGTATGTTTTTTTTATTACTCTTATTTTTTTTGTGATAGAAAATTTCAGCCTTGCCCTTTCTTCCATATACACGAAACTGCCCAGATGTCTGTTAAATATTAAATCAAGTTGGCTTCTGTAATTTCCTCGCAATTTAGCTACGAGATGTAATGATTTTTCCTGCCTAGTGGATATTTGAAAGGGAAGGTTAATTAGTACAATATTAAACAGTGCCAAGCCATAAAGTATAACTCGTTTAAGCAGAATTCTGTACATTAACCTCAAAACACGTCGAAACCAAAGCTAATTCATAGCAAAGAGACGTGTAAATTGGAAACATTCAGGGGTAAAATGAGCCGTTTAATGGCATTGATTATGCAAGAGTATTTTGATTTCTTTTCATTAATTACACCAACTTGAATGTTATTATTTTTCATTAAGGATTATTTTGTATCTATTTTGTATTTGCTATTTTGTATGAGCATCAGGTTCATTGGAATATTATAACATAAAACATTGTTTGGAATATATTATGCTACCATTATAAAAAATGTCAAATCTTTTTTTATGCTAAACAGGAAAGGGTACAAACCACACCTAACCAACCAAACGTACACAAATTTGTACTCCCCAGGGGATAGAACGCAAGACATCTAAATTTTAATTGCAGTGGGCGATGGCGATGGTTCTTATTTTTACATTCGCCGATATTACTAAAAATAGTTCTATTAAATAAAATACATATTAAGTAAGAACTAACATTTAATACGCATAAACATGAAATATCTATTTCTAGGTAACCTCTTTGTTGTGTTTTATATAGAACTGATTGATGTTCCAGGTTTATTGGCATGATTACTAATTCTATATATGGTTAGTAAACTTCATTTTTTTTATTATTCAATAATGTTTACTTAAACGTCCTAGTTACATTAGGTTTCAGTAAATATTATTTGGTTTATTGAATATTTTCGGTATTCGAGAACTTAATTAACGAAACATACACAAATTATTAAAGGTATACATATAATTCCCGTGAAATTCCTAAGCGTATACCGCCTACACCTTTAGGTATAAACATGATTTTTATTTATGAATGGCTTTGTGTAAATTAGTCAATATGTTATAGAGGTTTTTATCTTTGCCGTAATTTCCCCTAATAACACATCTTTTAATATGAAGATGTAAATAAATCTTAAGACACCACAGCAAATTATTATGAGAGAACTAGAACCAATCAATTATAGACATCTTGCAAGATCTGTAATTAATTAATCTTCGATTAACATGCTAGACTTGGCAGTGTAATTAGTATACGAGCAAACTCATCGCAGAATATATTCTCGCAAGGTGAAATTTCGGAATACTATTAAAAACTATTTATTTTACAGTTGGGCTAAATCTGGATGTGAAGAATAAATAATTGCCTCTCTGACTTCGGATGATTACATATATTTGATTTTTATTTAAATAAAAAAAAGAGTCGGTAAAATGAAAAAAAAAACAGTGGTTGTTTATAATTTTGAAACCATTGATTTACATTGTCATTTAAAATTATATATTTGTTGTAAATATAGCTAAATTGAACCTCCTAGATAAAAAACCTAACTTTCTAACACATCATTAATATTTTCTAATAATTAAAAATATTTGTGATAGAAATAAAAGTCTTTATATTATTCTAAGGAAACTAGCGAGTATAAAAGCAATTTAATCGATTTTGTAATATTGACACTTTATTACGAATGATTATCATAAATGTATCAACAATTTTGTGTATGTAACACATCGAAGGACAACACCGCCCCTTTGAAATCGAGAAAGCGTTTATCGTAACCTACCACGCGATAATAGGTCTTATTTTCACTGCCAACTTTGTTTACATTAATTAAAACGTATTGATCTATAAAACTGTAATACTAATAACCACATCAGGCTATAAAAATGTAATAGGAAACTTTTAGATAAGTTGATTTATATTACAATGCTCTGAATACAAATCTAAATCATTACAATAAATAAGGTCAGAAAAATGTAGTTAAATAACACACTAATAATAATTGTCATTCATTTCGGTTTTTGTAAGAACCATGAAGCAATTATTCTTCTTCTTATACAGTCGTAAGTCTAATTAACTGCCGAAAAGAATGCAACACAGGCGACAGACAGAGTCAGTTGGCAGGATATATACCAGATGTTCCATGACTTGGTAAGCTGTACCGCATACCATTTTCCCAAAACCCACATATAGGGAAAGCCTGTACCATAGTGGTAACATTAACGGACTGGCGCAAATGACGATAAAATCTTTGTGTACCCAATTCTTTTGTACGACATTGGTTCTCTAAATACGCGACACTCGTGTATTTAAGTATTAACTTTTTGTGACGAATAAAGCGACTAAAAATTCTTGCCAAGATAGCGATGAGGTAAGCTAACTCACTGTTTGACACCCCTCTGGAAATACGAGTGCTTCTTAGGAGATTAATTAAATTTTCCAACCGTCAATTAAGAGACCATACCGGAATATTTGTTAAGTCAGATGTCGTAAAAGTCAATTACATGACACTCGACGCTCTTAAGCAGTGGGTTGGTTGGTAACACAATAGGTTTATTTTGCGCCTTTTGTGGGTAGGTTACGAGCTTGGAGACGACTGAAATGCGAAATAAATACCAAGTAGGGACAGAGTTTTGTTCCTCCTTTATAAAAGTCAACGTCGGAATTCAAATATGCATTGAAATGAATTAATTAAAAAATAATGCCTTTTTCCTTTAGTCAGAAATTTATTTCATATTTCTTTCCTTATTCTCCCTCTAACGGTTCTTAGCCTACCGCTAGGTTCCGCAAGGTATGCGCTCGTGGACCACAGTCCATTTGCACTTTGTCGGATTTTACATAATTTCTGAGTGCTACCAGAAACTTTGTAATCGTGATTCGGGTCTTGCTAATCTTGTTCTATCTTATCAACGTAGTATTTAGGTCTAGTATTGATTTGACTCCATTGTTGATGGGTCAGTTGTCACACTTTTCACCAGTTCTCGATCACTCTATACTTTGTTCATGTAGCACTATGACGTGGCCGCCTTATAAAAATCCAGTGTAAATGCAAAAGAGTGTGTGGCAAGTAACCAATCAAAGTGAAAAGTAATAATATTAACGAAGACTGACTACGGTATCCCTTTCATAACAAATTAGTTACATTTCTAATCTATCTTTAGACTAGTTATACAGTCTGTTTGGCATCGGACTTGCGATACTTTATCCACGTATTGCATGTATAATTTTTTCGACAAAAAACCATACATGTTAGAAAGATCCTATAGATGATTTCAAGGAGAGAGAGAAAAATATTTGTTTACAAATCTTGTTTATTTTGTCTTGTTCCCAAACCACATATTTGGGTCTGGGATTAAACTTTCCGAGGGGCTCCGTCCATGCCCTTAAGGGTTTTTATCCACAAACCTTGTCGACCCTTTAAGTAGCATGTCAACGGAGTTTCTGGCCCGATTTCTCTAAATAAGTCTATTAGTTCCCTAAGTTCGGTTTCCAAAGAAAAGGCAAATTTTACATAACCCTCTTCCCGCCAGCAGTGTTCTCGAAAACTCACACACACTCACGCGTGTATATTTTAATCATATTTTTGATTAAATGTTTTAAAACGGTGTACTGTGTGGTAACGACAGAGGATAATTCAATTGTCAGCACCTCTCTCCAACGGGTGTCGTACAAGATTACTTAGGGTGAGAAATATGAATAGGAATAATAAGACGCACCCTTCGAAGTACATTTGAACTAAATAATACAGTCAAATGATATATATTATGTGATCGAAAGAAATATTGCATAGTAATTCGATTATTGTTCTTTCATTAAATTTTTAACAACAAAATCCATAAGATCGTCCATATAAATTAGCCTACTGAAATAATGAAAATAATCTTTATGTCACACCCGACCATGAAGTGGGATTTTCCGTACGCGTAGCGGGCGGAAAAGTCCACTTTACGGTCAGGTGTGACATAAAATAATTAATACATGACCGCCATAATAATACTAACTAATGCAGTCAGGAGGTGACATAAAACTATGATCTTGCCTCGAGCGATTAAAATAAGGCTCAGATCGCATATTGATCGCCCTCACATTCGGCTCGGGCATCAAATACTTGTGATCTGAGTCATTCTTTGTTTTATCACCCTTGGTATATAATGTAGATACTAGTTCGATTACATGTTTCAAAAATATCATTATTTTCCATCCAGCATTGTTATGTTATGTTTGTAACATAGAGTTACGTTCACGAACCTAAATGACTAAACAGACACGCCCCAATAGTTTGCCAAAGTGTTAGAATAATATACAGGTACAGATACAGGTACCAGCGTAGCCAAATACTCGAGTGAGAGACCACAAAGGGATTGAAATTATGTTAGGCAAGCTGCCGCCCTTTACATCGCTTTAATCACGTACCTACAGTTAGTAGTAGATTACAGGCTTTACAAAAACGTAAACTTATTAAATTGTTCACAGAAACGGTGGTGGATCAAAGAATCCGTCCCTTGATTTGTAAACTTATTCCCTTATGTCCCTATTATTATACAACAATTTTAAGAGACATTATAATTTCCTTTTTTCCTCATCATTCCGCGTCATTGTTCTCCGTTTCTACGATCTTAAACGCTAAGTAAGCCTTAGTTCACCAAACTACCGGCCACACGAACTGTATGTAATCAGAATATTATCTAACCTCAGCAGGGCATTGTACGAGGTTTAATTGAACGGAAAAATCGGATAAGCTCCCGCCGCTCGACACTTCTAGTGTCGATCGGCGCATTGTGTACTGAGACGTACTTTATCATCTTAAACCATAATACCCATAGACTTGTTGTGTATTAAGCTTTTTGACAGTTAAATTTGATCGATGTATTATTAATCTTTGTTATACAGCCTGATGCACCGCGGGTATTAACGGAAATTCATCGTGATTGTAATTTGTACCCTAAAACAATTTCGGTTCGGTACATGTTCGTTTAAATTGGATCTCTGATAAGGTGCTATTTTCTTAAGACAATTACACAGCATTTATCCCTAATGGAGGCTTATAATATTATGTTGTGGGTTCGCAAGTTTCCTTACAAAACATAAAATTCGAGCATCAAAATAAATCTATTCTATTCTTTAAAACAAATTTACGTTTAGATAACTTTACACAAGTAGCATACAATTATCACTTCTCCTTAATTCTCCTGCGGGTGTCGTGATATATATTATAAATGTTGAGATAGTTTCCGAACATATTATTATGCCAGCATAATTATCAAGAGCCATGTGTTTACATGTAACTCTCGCCAGATCTTAGTAACTTCTGAAAATTAGAATACAACTCTCATTTGAGATATTCGCTATTGCGTAGTACCGTAACTTAAAACCTCATTTACAATTAAACACGTTATCACGGGAACGTTCTTAATATCCATACCTACTGCTTTGACAGTATTTTACTCTAGATGTAGAATGTAAAATGTCGTACCTACGTAGACCAGACAATCAGCCTTTTATTACTTAAATTTTTTCTAATATAAATCACGCCTACCGCAACGGGGTAGACAGAGTTATCAACATCCACACTGACAAATATTTTTGGGTATATAATAGGGGTGATCCTATTGCCATCTATGTATACGTTGTACCAGGACTACTCTGTCCATTCTTCATTACCGTTTTAATGCTTAGTCGTTTGTACGACACTCTTGGGAGATGACCTAGGTAGGAGTGGTGATGAATGTATTCTATATCTAACGTCACTACACGGCACCAAAATGTCATTTACGTAATGTTGAAATTTGCAAATAATAATTTTATCCGCAATCAACACCCACCATCTACTTCCTTGAGTTTTCATATGAAAATGAATATTTCTAAGACCCCTTAGAAGTATGGGAATAGTTAGTGTTATAAATAACAGCGACCCATAGCGAAAGCGACGCAACTATCTCTTAATTTGAATTCTGATTCTGCCGTCAAAGCAAATAGAAAGTTCGTTTATTTTTTCGTAATTATAGTTTGAATAGAATAGGTAAACTTGTGAATCGGCAAAATACTAGAAACCGAAAGCCGTGTGCCCAAGCAAGAATAGTAGGTATGCCTCAAGTTCCTGCACGAATAACAGTACTCCGTCTATTAAGTCTCCAAGACCCACCTACGACCCTATTATTTGCATTATCATTATCTACATACACACATACATAAATCAAGCCTATAAACTATATTGAATCATGACCCGCCTGGCCGATCGTTCCTTTGGAATCATAAATATAGTTAGGTTTTCTTCGCTGTCATGCGTATTGCACTTAATACGTTTTAAATATGAATAAAAATGCGTAATTACAGATATGCAATTTTAATCTTTGTTATCACTGCACTAAAGTCTCAATTGGAATTTTAAATTAGATGTCGTTCCTAATCTAAACCCTTTTCACTACTGAGAAAAACTATTTTAAAAATAGAATGACCTTAAGTGTCAGATGTCAAGTAGCAGTCTAAAAAATATATTTAAAAGCATTTTGTCTAAGAGCCCTGGAAGACCGACCTTCCTGATAACTCGATGAGACATATTTTTTAATTAAATACTTATAATTTATAAACAAATATGCTTATGATAACTTGCCTATAGAAAAGTGGTCATAGCTTTTTTTATTTAATTATTTTTCTTTCATCACCTTCACTCAAGTGATAACCGAATGAGTTTTATCTCAATTGATTGTTTTTAACACACATAATACACAGAAATAAGTAGGCAAGCCTACCAGGCATATTCTGTGTTAAAAACTATCAATTGAGATAAAACTCATTATAACAAGGCATATTTGTTTATAAATTATATTAATTAAATTATATTATATTCATATTTTTTATTAAATATAGTTTCAGTGACTGTTAGTGTCTAATAAATTCCTTACCTAAGAAACAAGCGAATTTCAACCTACTTTATATAAAGTGACTGTAGGAAAATGATCTTAAGGTGGGTCATGATTCAATTTGCTCGACTGTACATAATGTTAGTAATTATTATCCATACATGCAAATTAATTCCTAATTATTCCTAGAACAGAGAATTATGTGTAACATCTAGAATTTACACTTTAATTCTCAAGTGTAACTTTAATTCTCAAGTGTAAATTCTAGATAGGTTCTCATAATCTAGACTGTAATCTTCTTCAAAGTAAAATTAGGACACGCGTCAAAATTAGTGCAAAGTAATATATAGAATTGAACAGAAGCGCATAGTATATTGAACAGATACTCACATAATTATTACTTATTTATTTTAAGTAGTTTTTAATTTTTGTCGTCACATGACATTAGAAGCAAAACGTACTATTTTTTTTCAGTTGACGAACACTTTGTGTCGTAGGAATGAAATAGGTTTCCTATTGTCGGGTTAGTTTCACACGAACTCTCCACAGCACAAGTAAACAATGAAATTACTATCTTAGTGGATAATTATGTAATTAATATGTCATAACTGTAAGATAAGTCTCAGACGTTAAGACCAATTAAAAACAAAGTAGGTACCTAGGTGCCTTCAATTTACAATAATTGGAGTTGTGCGCACTTACAATAGTTATGAGGAGCTCGATTGCGCAGTATCAATTGTCTGCGATTGCATAAACTAAGCAATGTTTGTTAGGGTTGTTCCGTATTCATCCTATAGCGGTTCATCCCATTTCTTTATTCATCCCAAACTAGTATTCCTGATTCAACGTATAACATTATTTTAATATATTTTCTCAATCCAACCCAAATGCATTCCTTAATCACCCCGAAGCAAATATTACAAAAAAGTATGGATAGCAAAACAAGTTTTAACATTTTCTCAGAAAATTATTACAAGAATATACGACAGACTTAAGGCTAGTTATTGCATGGGTGACCAAAAATTTACTTGAACTCGGAAAGCACGTTAAGCAATTAATCCCGGCTGCATCCGCAGTCGATTATGCCCACCAATCCTCAATGGGTCAGAGCGTGGTGAGTTATGGCCCCTTCTCCGTATATTGTAGTGTAGGTACCTAGCTATTGTAAAAAATTAAATGTTTTTTTCTAACATGACTAAGAATACGGACAGTATTCTGAAACGGCACTCAAGTGTAGTTTAATTTGAATTCAAGCGAATTGATTGATTGATTGCTTACATATAGAATCCCTAATTAAATATGTGCTTATTCTAAAACGGCAAACAAGCTTGACTTACATAAATTTAGATTCAAATTATATTTAAGTCATATTTAATCAAATATGTCAAACGTATCCATAATTAGAAATTAATTATTACACTTGTATAATTATAGCTATATTTTACAGATTCTACCTGTATAAATGCGAAAAGGTGTAGCAACTCTACTCAAGCGTGGCAATGAGGCGTTTTGCGCGATCATAGCTGAAATCTCGATTATCGACGTTTCAGAATAAACCTAAACAGATATTAATGAATTGATACTTAAATATTGTTCTAGAATAAAGGGTCCATGTAAATCTAATTAAAAAAAATGTTATTTACGTTCAAGTGCCGTTTCAGAATACGGGCCAAGTATTTTTTGAAAATCTATACCTACTGTGGCCGTGTGGTGACGGCAGAGTAGAATACAATTGTCACCACCCCAAATCTCTCCCGTGGGTGTCGTACAAGGCGACTAAGGATAAATCAGTAATAAGGAATGGGCAGCAGCGTTCCTCTTATACCACCTAGCAATAGCAATGTACTGCGACTTTTGCGCCCGATAAATGGCAATAGGCTCGCCACCTATTACATGGGACCTAACATAATTGGCGAAACGTGGGTGCTAGTTCACCTCTGCCTACCCCTTCGGGGATATCGGCGTGATTTATGTATGTATGCTATACCTACTTAGTAGTCTCTTAACAGTTATCATCACTGGCCTCTTATTGTTCCACTGGTTGGCAGGGCTTTCCTATCGATTGACCCACCATCCTAGCGGATGCCAATACGGATTGGTGGATTGATTCGACGACTACAGATGCAGCCGGGAATAATGGCTAAACGTGCCACACGAAGCACGGATGAACTCAAGATAATATCCATATTTTTAAACATACCGAACATTACAAAGATTTTGGTGGTTAGACTAATTTTTCTAACATTTATATAATGTTAAAATTAGAATACGAATACCGAACATTGTTAAATTATCTGAATATCAGAATATGATTAGGAATGGGCAGCAGCGTTCCTCTTATACCACCTAGGCTAGCAATGTACTGCGACTTATGTGCCCGATAAATACATGGGACTTGACATATTTGGCGAAACGCGGGTGCTAGTTCACCTCTGACTACCCCTTCGGGGATATAGGCGTGATTTATGTATGTATGTATGTTAAATTAACGCCGAGCGCGCTAAGCCACTGCACTATCGACCTCCATCTATAAACAGACATTTAAGTGTAAATAAAATGCTATTCCTGTCAGATATTCCAAGTACTATAAATGAATCGAATGGCCATATTATTGGCAATCGACCGAGCTGGGTATAAAAACAGTAAAACGATTCATCGCTATTTAAAAACAAGTGTTCTTGTTAATCTCTCTTCTACGGTGCCAATATATAATTATGGTACCAAAAATGTTTGCACTACGGTGGAATTGTTTATATGAGGCTTTGGTCAACTGATCCCGCTCAAGATTTATCCCGCGGAATAAGTTGTCCACATGAATATTTTTATTATTTTTCTTTAGTCAACTCATCCCGCTTGAAAAAAAAAGGTAAAATGTATTGTATTATTTGATATATTTTATTTGGTAAAATGTACACCAACATCCATCACACCGGAAAGGTGCTCATGATTAATGATGATATAGAAAAGAGACCGAGTGGACCATGTCGAGAAACCGATGAACGGAGGGAGTGATTGTAATGACAAAATTCCAATCCATACTGCCCAAGGTTTTAGCTTAGGTTTTAGAGGCGGCCGCCTGCCTGACACCAACCCAGGGGGCCTACCGCCTAACTCGATTGCTGATGATAGCTATATTGCAATGCACTGCTTACGGCTATAGCAGCCATCCTGAGTTTTTAGGCGGCACGGAATTTGTGCCAAATTCATACAAAATCATTCGGTGATCATTCGTTCAAAGCTATTGCTAATAGTTTAGGTACATTTGGTGCTAAATGACAACATGACGTCATAAACTATAGCTTTTGCCTTAGCAATCGAGTAAGGCGGTAGGTCTGATTTATGTTATATAATTATGTTGTTAATAATAAAAACAAGACTAACTGAGACTGAGACTGACATAACCTATTTTCGCGTCGAATGAGTACATGTCCGCATTCACCACAAGTATTCACAATATGAACCAAAACAATTTCCTTGTTGCAGGTCGCGATAATGGGTCACGACGTAAGATGGCACAAAGCCGGTGGGTCGTTTCAGCGCCCATGACAACGCGGAGCCGAGCTGATGAGTGACTATGGCGAACGTGACAGACGCCTTCTGCGTGCCCGGCGCCACCGACTTCAACCGGGCCTACAGCCGGCTGCACGGCTACATCGCCCTAGTCATCTGCATCGTCGGCTCCGCCACTAACTCCATCAACATAGCAGTCCTCAGCCGCCGGGAGATGACCAGCTCCACAAACTCGATCCTCACCGGCCTCGCCGTCGCTGACCTGCTGGTCATGCTGGAATACATTCCTTACGCACTCCACATGAACATCAAAATAGGTCCGCAAGTCAACAAGAACACTTACGCGTGGGCTGTGTTCGTCTACTTCCATTCCATATTCAGCCAGACCTTCCACACCATTTCCATTTGGTTGGCGGTAACCTTGGCAGTGTGGAGATACGTTGCGATTGCTTACCCACAGAAGAACAGGAGCTGGTGCAATAAGAAGAACACTACTGTGGCGATCGTGAGTGCTTATGTGATATGCCCGTTTCTGTGTCTCCCTTTCTACTTCGCAATGAATATAGTGCCTAGTGAAGTGACGCCGTTGAATAACTCAGAGTTCGCGGAGGACCTCTCGCTGCCTCACAACCGGACCGTGTATGTGTTGGAAATGTCCAAAAACGTGGAGTTGGTCACTGCAATAATGTGGATATATAGTGTTATACTAAAACTAGTCCCTAGCATAGCTTTGTCTATATTGAGTACCTGCTTGATCGCCAAACTGACGACAACGGAAAGGAAGAGACAGAAACTGCTGAAGCGATCTACTGTTGGACCGAATGAGGTATGTTATATAACTGTTATATAAATAGATATTGATCAATCATTAAGGTAAATAATGTTAAAAAAACTATTTACCATAAAGTTTGTTCCAAAGTAAATATTTTCTTCCATGTCGCAGTCAGATCGTATAACACTGCGTATTACAAGTAGACGAAACGTATTGAAAAATGCCGCTGTTTTATAAAAAGGCTATTTACGATAATCCATTTCTTTTCAACAGCTATGGCGCTGATTGTCACAAAAGAAGTAATCAACCCTACTGATAGGTTTCAAACGTAGATTGATTCCTTCGTTCACATTGTAATACGGCACGTTATACGATATGGTTGTAACATTATATAATATATCCATTTCGACATTTTGTAATGCGCCGTGTTATATGATATGGCTGTATGTAATATATACATACGAACGTCACTTCTCTGCCCGTTTAAAGTGAAAAAGTCGGGTCTAAATAAACGGTATTTTACCTTCATTAGCATTTACTACAAACGCCGTTTTCACAGCTTTATTGCCTCATTCTATAAAGATGGACGAAGCTGTGAAGAGTATTTGTGTCTTTATTTAATAAAGGTCTTGTTGGATGTAGCATTTTCACACAGGCTACCGTGTACTTATATAATATTACCACAACCTTCGGATTTATAGTTGAAAATAACAATATATGAAGCTGTAAATTTTTTCTATGTTACGTCGTTCGACACCTTGAATTGAACATAATAAAATTGAAAATCTACAGGTGAAATGTTATAGTTTCTAAGCTTAATTGTTTTAACATAACATACATATACATATATAAATCACGCCTATATCCCCGAAGGGGTAGGTAGAGGTGAATTAGCACCCACGTTTCGCCAATTATCTTAGGACCCATGTAATAGGTGGCGAGCCTATTGCCATTTATAGGGCACAAAGGTCGCAGTACATTGCATTCCTCATCACTGTTTTATCCTTATCGTTTTTAACATAAAAAAATAGATCATTCACATCGAAAACACTTTGTGGCCTTTGTCACCGGTCGAAGTAATCATTAGTGAACTTGAACAGTATAAAAAAGCGTCATAGCTGCAAAATGAATATACAAATAAGAATGTTTCAGTTGATCTGGCGCCAAATCTCTTTTCAGATTCGATCACTTTAGCAAACTAATCTCATCAAGAATCAATTTTGAGCTGTGACCCATATAATAATCACATTTCTTTCCTCCGCATAATTGTAGTCTTCACATTGAAGTTAGTGGCCCAAATAACATGCTATTCCTACATATTTATTTAATAATTATGTTAACAATTTAATATGTAACGTAATGTTTACAATTTGAGGTACTATTTTTAAGCTATCGATGCTTCCATTCTGGCTTAGGAACGAATAAATAATAATTATAGAATAAATGTCAGTATGGAGACGTACCTACTATTTGACTGATAATACTTAACAAGATCCGGAACATTGTTGAACGTAACTATTTACATTATTATTTTTGTATATTTTCGTAAACATTTCATTTCATTTTGCCGTGTGGTGGAAAAATACAGTTGTCTCCGCCCCAATCTCTCCCGCGGGTGTCGTACAATGCTACTAAAAAAACTGGATAAAGACAGCGATGAGTAATAGGCAGCAGCGTTACTGTTTTACCACGTATCAATACGCTACGAATAATTTCGTGGTAGTTAGATGGTAATAGGCTCCATGGGTCCTAACATAATTGGCTTAACGTGGGGGTTAATTCACCTCTACCTACCCCTTTGGGACAAATAGGCGCGATTTATGTACGTATACATGTAACGTGTTATCGTGGACATTTAAATATTACAAAATCTGTAGTGAGTCACCTTTATTATTATGGTTTCTGTAAGCCACATTACTTAACTCGGTACAAGCATAGTCCACGACATAGCTGCTCATTATTTTCGGGTCCTATTCATGTAAAGAGACAAGTGACAAGCGCCGAAGGCTGTATGTATATACTCGTCTTGTTATCGGCTATTCTTTGTCATGTTCGCTGTTATATTTTGTTTACCATAACAAGCAGAAAGCGAACTCTGTTCGTCTAGCCAAAATACACCCAAGGACATCATTTATATATTTCATAACAACCGCAAATCTATCTGTTGTTAACTTCAATGTAATAATCAAATCCGTAAATCTATCATGAAATATAGAAACAACAACAATAATTGATAATGAATCATTTTTACAATGTGATACAGTTCATAGATACCTAAGCCTTCGTAGTAATAAATAAATAATAACATAAATCATACCTTTAAACCCAAAGGGGAAGACAGACGATTATTAATATCCATATTACGCCACCTATGTTAGGTCCAGGGGCTTAGTTTGTGTATTTGTTTGTATTAACACATTGTACTAATCATAAATAATACTCTGTAAGTCAATAGTGTATATTTAGTGATATAATTGTCTCTCATACATACTCATTCAGTCTAATGTGTAGATAGATTTAAAAAAGTGGTAATTATCTCAAAGAGTAGGTCTACCAGTCGCTATAACTTTCAGGTCCGGTCTAACATGGGGTGACATTAAATTAATAAGTATGAAACGTTGGAAACGGGAAAAATGTTATATGTTGCATGATGTAAGCACATTGACTCCCTTTCCAAATAATTGTACAAAGCAATAAATCAAACTGAGAATTGTTAACGTTTTCAAACTGAGTTCGAAATCCAATCTTAATCGTCGTCCTTTTTAAAACTGATTACAAAAATGACTGTGAAGATTTTGTTTCGCCAGTCACTGCTTTTTTAAGTATAGAATGGATTTTTTTTATATTTTTCCTTGTTTTAACTTCTGTAGCGTTCATAATAATTATGGTCCGAAGAAAATATTTAGTATTGTTAAAGATAAAACTCAGCAAGCTAGATCTTTAGCTATAGGCTCCAATTATACATTGTGGTCATCTAAAAACATCAAAAAATTGGATAAGCATGCCAATTGTGTTGCCTAGACATTATTCCTAATTGAAATTTCGTGTACCTAAGTTAAATTATGTCTTGTAAAATTTAGGTACCTACTTTAACACACAAGAATGGCTCCTCACGCGTTATGTTTCCCAAAGTAATCTACCCCCCTAGCCAAGTGGCCAATCTAACGAACGCATAGATTTCAATTGTATGAAACTGACGTATTACAAAGAAAACAGTACGTCAGTTTCATATTTTTGTTCTCTATGCGTTCGAATAGGTAAACCACTTGGCTAAGCCCTCTATCCTCTTACTGAGTGCCTTTGTGGATAACACATGCCTTTTCAATGAATCGTCGTGCGATTGTTTAGCCAACACAATGCGTAACGCATTGTGATTAATCTTATCTTACGCTTATCTGCTACCATGGAACCATCTGTCCCAAAATAAAATCTAGCTGAGCTCACAACGACCGCAACACAGGATTGTGTGCATAAATTAACTGAACTTTCTCCCATTTCCCACGTACACGGATTTTATGATAAAACGTTGCCATAAACATTCAAAACATTATTCGTCGTGCCTGTTTTTCGCAGGGAGATGGGCATTCATTGTTTTCCTTTGAAGTTCAGTCGAATTTCTTATTTCAAGAAACTGGAATGGGGTCCGTGTCTAAAGTTTTGTAAGTTATGAAAATTAAGTCAGTATATTTTAAATATTAAAGTTCGAAGAATAACGAACATTATACAGAATTGTTTCATTTTAATCATATCTGCTTACTGCATTCTGAATCAGCACAATTATTGATGTAAAAGAAAGAATTTAATTTTGCTCGGTCTGGTACTTAATTTCTTAGGTAATATTCCGACGCATCTTAGTACTCAAGTACCTATAAGAGTACGCCAGATCGAAAGTCCGCCGTAGGAAGCATGAAATTCCGTATTATGTACGACAGTTCGAAACGTGGGAGTTAATTCACCTCTGCTTACCTCTTTGGCGATATAGACGTGATTTATGTAATAATATGTACATGTAGGTATGTACATCATCATTCACTAAAGGACACGCCAATTACCACCCATCGGGAACAATGCTGCCACAGCTTCATTATCCAATGAACACTGCTGCCAATTTCTTGACATAGGTAAGTACTAACCGGGAGTCGTTCTACGCGACACTCGGGGAAAGGTAATGGGATAATCCAATCTACCTTGACTAACCTATGGCCTAGGGCCGAAACCAACAAATGAATTTAATCGTTTTGTGGCATAAGTGACAGTTGATATTAAACATTTTACCACTTTTTTATTTATATCACATTTAAATTCCGTACCGTGCCGTGCCGTGTGGTGACGGCAGAGTAAAATACAATTGTCACCACCCCAACTCTCTCTTGTGGGTGTCGTACAAGGCGACTAAAGATAAATCTGTAAACTATTTGATTTTAAATTTAACATTATATAAATGTTAGAAAAATTAGTACAAAGATTTTGGTGGTTAGAAAAAGAATTTCGAAAAATTATGATCTTGAGGCGGGAATCGAACCCGCGTCCGCTGCTATCCGGGCAGGTGCCTGACCGCTCGGCCACCCAAGATACTAATTAACTTGCCGAAATTCTTCTAACCTTTACACTTCACGTTGTAAGCCAACGGGTACCCTCGCAATGTAGAAATAAATTTCAAACATTCCAAAGCAGATATTTTTACAAATACCGTGCGTTCGGTTAAGCTTGGGTTTGCGAAATTCAAAGTTAAGAAGAATTTCGGCAAGTTAATTAGTATCTTGGGTGGCTGAGCGGTCAGGCACCTGCCCGGATAGCAGCGGACGCGGGTTCGATTCCCGCCTCAAGATCATATAAGATCATATTATATAGATCATATTATTTTTCGAAATTCTTTTTCTAACCACTAAAATCTTTGTACTAATTTTTCTAACATTGATATAATGTTAAATCAAATAGTTTATAAAGCAAACCCAAGCTTAACCGAACGCACGGTATTTGTAAAAATATCTGCTTTGGAATGTTTGAAATTTATTTCTACATTGCGAGGGTACCCGTTGGCTTACAACGTGAAGTGTAAAGGTTAGAAGAATTTCGGCAAGTTAATTAGTATCTTGGGTGGCCGAGCGGTCAGGCACCTGCTCGGATAGCAGCGGACGCGGGTTCGATTCCCGCCTCAAGATCATAATTTTTCGAAATTCTTTTTCTAACCACTAAAATCTTTGTGATAAACCTGTGATGAGGACTGGGCAGCAGCGTTCCTCTTATACCACCTAGCAATGTACTGCGACTTTTGTGCCCGATAAATGGCAATGGGCTCGCCACCTATTACATGGGACCTAACATATTTTGCGAAACGTGGGTGCTAGTTTTACCTCTGCCCTTCAGGGATTTAGGCGTGATTTATGTATGTATGTATGTACATTTATATTGTAGCATGTTACAAAAGTGACATCAATAAGCAAACTAAATAACGCCGTATTCATATAATGCCGTATAGCCATCTCTCTCACGGGTGTCATATAAGGCGACTAAAGGTTGAGACACGGATAAGTCATTGGCAGCGTTCCTCTTATACCACCTAGCAATATCTTGAGATTTATGTGTCGAATATGGCCATAGTTTCGCTCATTAGGGTCCTAACATAATTGGTGAAACATAGGTGTTATTAACTTTTAACCATGCTCTAGTCGTTCGCCCACCAGAATTAAGATACAGAGGTTCCAAGTTCGATCCCCAGGGGGGTACAAATTTGTGCTCTGTTTGATTGGTGGTAGGACTTCTTTCAAGTCCGCCTGGCTAGCTACCATCATCTTATCAAAATCTGTCGCCATAATGGTAATGTTAACAGCATTATTGTGTTCCGATAATGTGTGATAGGACCTCTGTGGTTGAGGGTTCCAGGTGAAGCTCGATTTCATCTTCGGCACTTATCGTCACTTGCCATCAGATAAGATGAAGGGCAAGAGGTTCCCCATCTAACATAAAAAAAATCACCTTTACCTTGCCTTCGGAGACAAATGGGCGTGATTTATGTATGTATGCATCTTGCCGGCAACGATAAAACTTTACTTATATTCCTCTTCACTGAAGTTACGTTCCTTATGCAATTAGAGTCTGAATCATCCACATACCACCAGTTTCCTTTCATATCCGTTTTCCTAGTATACTGTAAGGTTATGAAATTTAGTCGGAAAACATGAGAAAATACTTTGAATTCTTTCAAACTATAGTAATAAATACCAAATGTATATGTTCTAAGTATTTAGTGTGTTTTATTTGTATTAGAGATTAATATTTTAGTAGTGTTTCTTGTTTCATTTGTTCATAACCAATCTTAACTAGTATTACTCAAAATGTTGATTGCTTTATAAGCTTAAAGCTAGCTACGTCATAATCGATATTACTGTCTGCCTGTCCTTTAGGTATATTGCCACCACGCTGCATGCTCGACTGCTCGGCCAGCCTGAAGAGTGCTCAAGTCCCCTTACGCTGATGCATTGACCGCAATCTGTTGACTTAATTACAATAATTAAGCCCTGACAAGATCTTCGACAGGGTGACTAATTATTTATTTTCAGTGACATTTTGCTATGGCTACTTCAACATTTAAGCCGTGTGGTGACGGTAGAGTAGAATACAATTGTCACCACCCCAACTCTCTCTTGTGGGTGTCGTACAAGGCGACTAAAGATAAATCAGTGATGAGGACTGGGCAGCAGCGTTCCTCTTATACCACCTAGCAATGTACTGCGACTTTTGTGCCCGATAAATGGCAATAGGCTCGCCACCTATTACATGGGACCTAACATAATTGGCGAAACGTGGGTGCTAGTTCATCTCTGCCTACCCCTTCGGGGATATAGGCGTGATTTATGTTGTATGTTTGTATGTATACTTCAACATTTTAGGCCAATATAATAATTATATGCTTAAAAAGCGATTCGCCATCTCATTCATTTCATGGATCACTCCCCTGTGGCCGTAGCTCTTTGTTTCTTAATTAATAAACAACGGAGTATAATTAATATGATCATAAAAGACCATCGTAACAACTGGTATTGCCTGTAATACGCACAATAAACTGGGCCACTATTCACATGGGCTTTTATTAATGTAATTTATGGTGAGAATTGTTTATAGGATTAACTATTTGGCACGCAATGTTTTATTAGTATATGTTGCGTATAATGTGTGTTAGCTCAAGGAAATCCTAGAAGATTGCAACAATTATTTACTTGTAACATTCTGCTACGACGATATCCGTTATTGTAATTGGTCTCGTAAATCAAGTCACGTTCTCTTGACAAGATTATCTAATTACACACTTGAGCGAAAAATTTACGCCAGATAAATCGACTGCGTAATAATAAATAAATTATTTTATTTTTATATACCGGGATCCAACTTTATTATTACGACAAGATCAAAAGACGTGCCTCGACAAAGGCATTGAATGGGTGTGAGATGATTTGATATTGTTGAAAAAATAATGTAATACGCGTTCACGTTTCTATTGGTGCTCCTTTTATTCGGAACAGAATAAGAACCTTTTAGCCGTATGAATACCCGCTGATGAATGGGGTAAAATGTTTTGACTGAGATTAAAAATAGAATGTTTACTAACAAATAAATACATTGTATTATAGTTTCTCATTATATCTAGTGTGATAACGAAATCTGTAAGTAAAAAAATATCAATCTTACTTTGTACCTTTTGACAAACAAGCTGAGGTTTACAGTCGATTGATGATATTTGGCAGTTTTGTATGGTTTGAATTTACTTTACAAACTGTAAAGTTTTCCCTGTCGATTTACAGTTAACAATAAACGTTAAGATTGACAATTGACAAAGGATTTTTACAATAAGACTGTCTGTGTATTACAAACTTTAATACTGCGAAAGTACTGATGTGTTGACAGAGAAAATTAAAAAGTTGAACATCCTACCCTAGGTCAGATAAATGTCCATTGAAAAATGACTTTTCCTGCATTGCCACTAAGTACCATCTCGTGCAATATTTTCCGAGTAAGCTTTGATTGAGGTAACTGAAATATTGAAGTATCTTTCAGCTTTATTGCAGAAAATTTCCGTGTCAATGACTTCTTTGTTGTTTTACTCGCTGACCTATCTATTATATGAGGCTCATTAGCTAAAACAACCAAGACGATTTTCAAGATTTTAAGATTATAATTGCCAATTCATATAATTTATGGTAAAGGTGGTATATAATAATACAACAATTAGAATTATTACACATACTTCTACTTGCTATTATTTTCCAATTAATCGAGTCGCTAGTTGGCCGCAGCAAAATATTTTTTGTAACATTTACGTAATGTTCAAATAAACATCCAAATAATAATGTGAATCACACTTGCAGTATCTATTTGATAACCTTTCCAAACACTCATTATTTAGCGGTTAAAATTTCATAATAATATACAGAACCGAATAAAAGACCCGCAACTGAGTAAAGATATCCAAGTAAACCCATTTCCATTACAAGTGATTATATTACAACACCATTTCCATACCTGATGAGCTGTACGTGATGTTCAGTTGTTTGCATATCGTCGGCAGACAGACGGAAGATAAATGGAACTGCAAAAGCTGGACGAGGCTCATTTCACATACAAACGTTACGCCAATATGGAAAGTTACTCCACTCGCTGTAACGAGGCATTTTGTTGCCACGATATAACCTTGAAAGATAATGGCGCTGCCATCTGTAAAGCAATCCGTTTTATTCGCATTTAAAACAAAACAGTTATTATTTATGTTGATAGGAAAAAATACGTGTAACGGACCGTAACAGTATATTGTTGTTACATTCATACATAGATCACGCCTATATCTATATATATAGGCAGAGGTGTACTAGCACCCACGTTTCGCCAACTATGTCAAGTCCCATGTCATAGGTGGCGAGCCTATTGCCATTTATCGGGCACAAAAGTCGCAGTACTTTGCTAGCCTAAGTGGTATGAGAGGAACGCTGCTGCCCATTCCTAATCACTGATTTATCCTTAGTCGCCTTGTACGAAATCCACGGGAGAGATTTGGGAAGGTGAAAATTGTATTCTACTCTGCCGTCACCACATGGCCATGTATAGGATGAAACATCATAGGTTAGTAAACATCATCCTACAGATGAAACATGGCAGTTTATTGTTGGTTGGTGTTAAATTTGGATTACAAAAGTATACATATCCTATCCATGTGTGAAGGTCTTCACATACCCGTACCCTTGTGTAATAAGTAAACTCGCAACTGTCATCTAGCTTAAAGTAAGTAGCATAAGCACTTGTGCTATACTACTAGTTAATGGCAAATTTTTAAATATACTTAATAATTTTACACATAATTTTATTACGTATAAGTTTTATCTCTCTGTTCATCGGTTATTTGAATTAGTGCTTTACATCACTTTTCTATCTATACATTAATTCATCACTATCACCTTTTCGATGTTTAAAAGCCAAAGAATGGCTTGATAACGGCTGACCAATTTTAATGGAAGAAGAAACATACTGCGCTGACCCCAGATAACTACAGTAGTATAACTTCATTGCAAATTTCTCTCTCAGAGCATCAACCAACAAATTATTCAAGAGCGCTGAAACTGAAGTGCGCACCAACTGCGAACTTCAAAACACAACGACAAAGTTTATAAAGGATCCCATTCAAGCGACAGCGGTCCAGGAAATAGGAATAAAACCATCATTAGTGCAATATAAACAAGGTCCTAATTCCTCATAAAATATGTCTCAGGCGTTGAATTTGAATGGAAAACGCGATGAATTTTGATAATTAAATTCAATTTCATTTTCAGTAAATATGTTTGTTTTAATATTCTCTCTTTAAAATTTAAACAAGATAAACAGAAATCTTGAACGGAGTGCAAACAATTAAGTTTTCTGTCGAATAATAGTCGTTAATTAGTCTACGTTTATAATTTCGAACTTTCGTCATATTTTCATTGCTTCGAAGGCGAAGTCTCGAAGACGGAATTTCAAATTGTGATTCCGAATTTACAAACGGTAAACTGATGTTTGAAAGGCTAATGAAAAATTAATAAATAGTCGTTTGTGGCTTCTAAATCTCTTTCTATATAATTATTGTGAAGTCATAATATCGCACCAAGCATAATGTTTGAAGAGGTAGACAGAGGTGTATTATTACACCAAATATAAAAGAGATCCTATGCAATAGCGAGCCTATTGCCATTAATCGGGCTCGTAATTGCAGTATTTTACATAGTGTAACAGAAACGTTGCTGTCATGTCTTATCAATTTTGTAACCCTTAGTCGCCTAGGTAGTGGTTCAGATATAGAAGATTTGGCTATTTAAGGGATAAAGATATGAGGAGGATTGGGCCGCAGTATTTTTCCGATAAAAAATATAACAATACTTAGGGTAAAGCCACCAAAGACTACGCACTATCAAAAAATACGAAATTCTTTTGTGTTTAATGCCACTGTGATGAATGGTCGTTGTCACAGATGTCGACATGTGTGCAACACATCCATGATTGCTATCTCAGGAATACCTTGGATAGAAATATTATTAAAGCCTTTATTACTATTTAAAAGTGTATTTTTAATACAGCTGGTAGAATGTGGATGTCTATATACTCTGCCTTAACTTTTTGGCATGAGACGTGAATTAATAACTATTTGTAATAAGCCAATATCCTCACCACATATTTCCTTGGGGATTGATGTTGATAATAAAACAGCTTTAATTTCAGTGACAAACAGTAGTATCCTTTATAATTACTTAATATAAATATTCACGAGCTCCGTAGGCCTTCCAATCAAAAAGTGGAGAAACTGGCTGACAATGCTATTAACTTGATAGACAGGGGTGATGTGAACTTTTATTTCTACAGCGTTAGAATAAAAGAACAAATAATTCCCTTGTAGACCGAGTACTTTGATTTATTAGAAAATTTGTGTATTTCATACTACTTAGAAATACTAGTAGATTAAGGTATTCGAGCATTATGATATTAGAATGTTTACTGAGTGACAGAAACTGCTTTTGATAGAGTTAAATGTTAATATATATCCGCCTTCAGGATTAAACGGGTGTAATTTGAATATGTAATACAGGTGAATCTTCTTCTTCTTCTTCCTGCTCAGTTCCCAGTCTATCTGATGGGGTCGGCGCAGTATGTTTCCTCTTGCTGGCGCGTCATGAAGCAATCCATTCCCTTTTGATATCATCCATTACCTACACCGGAAAGGTGCTAGTGACACTTAGCAATAGTCGGAAGCCAGTGGCAAATAAATTTTAATTTAGTCGTTACCTCATCAAATATTTCCGAAACGATCGAAAACAGTTTATAAGCCTGCATTTTAAATACCGATCCCAATTAACGCGCGAATAGATCCTTGAAGGTGCGACCGCGATTCGAATATAAATGGTAATTTTCCAAGAAGAACCCGGCTAAGTGGCGGTGCTGTTATTAAAATAAAAGACGGGTTTCAATGGAATTGAGCTGGAGATTTGGACGCTCTTCGGGTTACTTTCGTACGTCTACAACTATTTCCTTTTGATGTGAAAACTTTGTGTTTGATTTAAATTTTAAGGAAATATTCATAACTTATGAAACTCAAATGATTGTCCTGATGTACTAAATAGATTATAATTATCGTCTCTGAGTAAAATATTGATCAATTGGCTGAGCAAAGAGAAATGCCAAGACAGTGGCGATGTAAATAGATTAAAAATTCTAGATTTGGGTGAAAAGCCAGTCATTACTACACACCGTGAATCAATGAAAAGTCAAAAGCTCAAAAACATCCGTGTTGTATTATACCAGAACTCGATATACATACATACATAATTCACGCCAATATCCCCGAAGGGGTATAACAGTAGTTAAATATAAAAACCCGAAACATATATTTCAAATAAACGTATCCGTTACTATAATTTATCCGTATGGTGACGGCTGAGCAGATTACAAATCACCAACCCCAATTTATCGTACAAGGCGACTATAGGTTCAACCATGATGCCGTACTATCCATGGGGCGCCCTATTACATGGGACCCAACACATCTAGCGAAATGTGGGTGTTAATACACCTTTACCTACTCTTCCAGGGCTAAATAGGCTACATAATTTATGTCGGTATGTATAATTATTACCTACAGGGAATAAAGACGAAAATAACACCTATTCGACTTAAACCGACAGCGATTTATTACGTTTATTTCCAAATTAAAATTTATTACCTTGTCCGTTTATTTGAAAGCTTTATCCAGAGACATCTATTCATAAGGGAAGGCCTGTGCCGCAGCATAGGGAAATTTTTAAGTCTGCGGAAAATGATGATATTATTTTCAGAGATTTGGTCAGAGATTAAATTTCGAATTGTTATCCAATTTGGCAATATTGCATTTTGCGACGTACTCGAAAAATTTCCGTACTTACACAGTAGACGTAAGTACAATACTTTCATTATTATCATATTAACTATTTAATCTTAATTTTTAATTACTTTACATATTTACTTTACATATTTTTTAAATATGTAAACAGTGTTTTGTTTTTGCTTAGTTACATAGTAGTTAACTAAGTAAGTAATTTGTACACAATGATTTTATCTCAAACACTTAACTGAGATAAGATAAAATAATATAATTATACGAACACTTTTTCCCGTGCCGGGACTTGAATAAGCAAAAAGTGCCAAAGTAATTTATAGAACTGTAATCAGGATGGCCAACTAGTCCTGTCCGGCCCTTGATATGGGGTTCTTAGATTAAATTCTGAACAAGGTAACGACCTCTTGTAATTTATACACAAACAAAACTAATTTGCCCGTTTTAGAGATTTGCGTTAGAAAATCCGGTGTGATTTATAACGGATTATCACTGTTAAATAATCTCCGGTAGTGGTATACCGCTATTCTGGACGACGGCTGTTATTGAATAATGAAACTTTTTTATTTTAATCACGTAGACGAAACGTTTTAGAACATTTCCGTGAAAACATTTATATTTCCAAACAATTTTTTATTTAAACATAAATAAGATTTCGTCGAATACGAATTCCCTTGCTCAATTTCTGTTTTCGCAAATAGAAGAAACTGGCTATATAATAACATCAAAATCACGCTAGTGAAAATTTTCATATTGTAAACAATTTTGACACGTCAAGCATGAGATCTTCACTTTATTAATCTATAAGTATCCCTTTACATATGTCCTAGTAGTCAACAAGAACGTTAATACAGCTTTAATAAATCTGATGATTACATCAATTAAAATGTTAAACATGTAATCAAGATTCACTTGAGATAATTTTCTAGAATAAAGTAGCTTCAAAGGCGAATTGCTTGCTTAAAAGTGGATCAAATTATTTAGGTTATGCCTCATAACTCGTCCCGAAATGGAAAATATCAAAAGATTGATGAGGGCCGACATAAAGTTGGAAACACTGATCTTCACTGAGTTGTTAGGCTTTTGTGCTTTAAGTTTGTCAATGTGCCAAAGCGTGGCGTCAGAGCAAAATGCAATCTATACTAATATTATAAAGCTGAAGAGTTTGTGTTTGTTTGTATGGTTAAACACTAATCTCAGGAACTACTGACTCAAATTGAAAAATTAATTTTGTATTGGATAGTCCATTTATCGAGGAAGGCTATAGGCTATATTATAACCGACATTAACGCGAGCGAAGTCGCGGGCGTCCACTAGTATGTAATTTGGGGCCATCGGTAGCAATTGCATGTGACTATTGCCATATTTCGAGCATATAATTAGCAGTATTATTTTGTGGTGTAACAAGATGCCCATTCTTCATGATTCTTTTAAAGCAGCCCATAGTCTTTTAGCTTTTTCCGATACCCACGGGATAGATTGGGGATGGTGACAATTGTATTCTGTTCTGCCGCCGCTACACGAGATTGATACCTATCGTATTGTCAATTTTATATTATGATACAATATAAAATAAATTCTAATGTATCTTATGGGTTACAATATTATGCATGCTTTAATAGTAAACGTTACAAAGTATATCGACATAATATTTAGGTAATACTTGATTTTAAACAGAAGAATTACCTTGTAACTTGTCTGCTTCATATCCTTGAAGTTTCCTAATATTGTCAATAATAATATTCTGTGTAAAATCTTATTTTTACTAATTTCCCATTTTACAGATGCAATATTTATAATCAAAATATTTCAGATTTCGAAACATGTAATTCATTTTGGAATAATGCAAGCTGTCTATTACCCGTTGATAAGTAAATTAACCTGTTTATATTGACATTGAATAATTTTAATTCATGAAATCACTCAAAGGGATCTAATATTTAAAATTACTCTAGAGCTTTCTGTCGCAGCTTATTGCGAGAATAATTAATGTAGGCAATATTGCGATTCGAGTTAACAATTAAATTCAAAATTCCTCTAATTCTGAAAGTTGGTAGAATTAGGGTGAGACACTTATACGTTTTCGTAGAATATATTTGAACTGTTGATAGATTACCCACACTCAACTTAATTGTGTTATTTATCTTTAGTAATCCATTACAGTTGGTTCTTCTGCGCAGAGAAGGCGAGTGCTTTGTTGATTTCATATTCCAACTTGCCTTGGGTTGTGTTTGCTCGCTGAACATGAGTAATGAGATTCATAGCTTTGGTGGACTGAGGTTGGTAGAGATGAATTATTCTAGAACAGAATTGTCTTAGCTTAGTATTTAGATAATATTTGTCTACCATGGTTTTCCGTCATAATGAAACGCTTCTAAGATTATTTTTTTGCACATAATTAAATAACAAAATATCACATTTATTGATTGGACGGCGTGCGGCCGTGTGGTGACGGCAGAGCAGAATATAATTGTCACCACCCCCATCTCTCCCGTGGGTGTCGTACAAGGCGACTAAGGGTAAAGACAGCAATGAGTAATGGGCAGGAGCATTTCTCTCATACCATCTAGCAATGTAAATTTGTACCGCGATTTACGTGCTCGATATATGGCAATAGGCTCGCCACCTGTTTGTTACATGGGATCGAACATAATTGGCGAAAAGTGGGTGTTAATTCACCTCTGCCTACCCCTTCGGGGATATAGGCGTGATTTATGTATGTATGTACATTTATTGATTCCCGGAGACCGTTATTTATTATTTATTTAACGAAGTTTCCCCTAGTGCGTGGCAGTCTTTGTCAACCCACTTAGGGTAGATTAAAATGCTAAAACTTTGCGAAAACATAATTATATACTTAACAATACTTTTTTGTACTGATAAAATGACCTTGAACCCAACGACGATTTACTGATTCGTCAAAAATTGATAAGTGTCGTTCGAAAAACTTAGGCTGGAGTTCACTAACACGTAAACTAATCGATTAAAAAATAACCACCAGATTTTGACAGTTCTTCCATACGATAAAATGTCAAAAACCGACGTTTAAATAATATTCGCTTATTTTACGTGTTGGTAAGTAGCCTTAGTCCATAAAACGGCCATTGAAAAAAAAATAACAATATCAGTATCACTTTCTTTTTAGAAAATGTTTCGTGTTCTACTTACGAATTACCTTTGCATTAAGTAAAAGCTGTTCGAGTTCAAACTTTCCCGTTTAGCGTGCCCACTTTTCCCCTGAGGAATTTACAACAAAGTTGTTCACAAATGCTTTGCTCCTTGTTTCTTGTTACGAATGTAAAATTGCTTCACAAAAAACATCTCCTTCTGCGTAAGAGTAGCCCAACATTTTTCTGATTAAAAATTTTAATAAAATACTCTTTGGTCGCCCATCTTGTGTGTTTAGCTTACGCAATTTTTGGTAACGCGTGCTTATCAAACTCTGTTCTAGCAGTATACAATAAATTTACTAAAAAAATAAGCTATTATTAAAACTTCATAATTATCTATAAGATTTGCAAACACCCTAAAATAAAATAAATAAAACATCATCTAATGATGATCTTCAAGTTCATGATAATCCCAACATAATAATAGAGAAGTAGGTACTTAAAAAAAAAACGCTAAAAATTACAGTCACAGATAGAAATTAACATTAATAAAGTAAATTGAATACGGAATAGGGACTAAAAGCTAAAAATGTATTTTAACTCTCCAATATTTTTATGGGCTATTTCACAATATCATTTCAATACGTAATTGGAAAAATATCGCCAACGTTTCTTTGAATATAAACGGCTGAATGTTTTTGCTGCCTCCTTTCGATTTTCATATAATAGGCGATCGTTTAAATCTATGAAATAAAATTGTTTTTGTACGAAATAGTGTGATCATTAGGAGTTTTTGCTGTTTCTGCTGTTACGAGGGTGGTTTTTAAATAAACAGGACTATTTTAATTTGAATCTCCATTGTATGCAATTAAGCAATAATAATGGTAACCCACAAAAGTGGTCATAACATGACTCTAATCTCACACGATATGTTATTGAAAATGTTTTAAGAATTTAAAATATTCTCTTTTGTCTGATTACATATTATTGCTCAATTGCATCTATTTGCAGTGCTTAATCATATGAATGACTGCTGCATAGTTTACAAAGTAGACACAAGTAGGTGCCATTCAAGATTGATGTGAGATCAATCTTGAATGGCACCTACGGCAAATGTATAACACCCCCTCTTCATCCTCCTATATTCGTCTAACCAAGAACGTTAATGGCAGTACTTTCCTAATTAGCTGATGCCCTCAAAGGCGCTCGTGACTGAGGTAGGGGTACATGTTATTCTGATGGTGTACTACTCAACTATCAACATTGTACCTTTTTGGTTTATAATAAAGTTAAAACTAATGAAATAAATTACACGCACTGCCGTATAAGAAGTTAAGGCCCTGTTCCATTCATCCGAACACCCTGCTCATCAGTCCCCCTAGCCAAGTGGCCAATCTGTGCCGGCCAATGCGTTCGATGCATAGAATACAAAATGTATGAAACTGACGTATTACTGATAAAACAATACGTCACTTTCATACTTTTGTTTTCTAGGCGTTCGAATAGATAAGCCTTGGTTTAGGCCCTCAGCGACATTAAAAAGCTGGTGGCGATCACGATGATTTTTCTAATGATATAATTTGTATTGGTTGCAGCCAGAAAAACAGTGTTTAGCAGAAGAAGCAAGCACGCGCCGTTCTAGCCGGACGGACAGAACGACGCGCATGCTGCTAGCGGTGCTAGGTCTCTTCCTATCTACTGAAGTGCCTCAGGGGTTGCTGGGGCTGGCCAGCGCGTTGGCGCCTGACTTCTTCAAGAGTTGCTACAGCATGTTTGGTAAGTAAATGGCACATAGTTAGTTTCTCATTGAACTTAGGCCCCTTTCATTCTTCGGCGTGTCGTCGGTCGCGTTCGCACGCGACCGGCACAATTTGTATTAAGCTTCATAATAGCTTTTATTGTTCTGCGTGCGGCCGGATGCGTAGTTTCTTACAAAATGCACCGGTCGCGTGCGCGCGCGACGGATACACGCCGTAAAAAAAATGGGCCTTAGAAGGCATTTGAACTTCTGTCTCTAGATATATTAATATTTATTATCATTTAAACATATTATCTATTAAATTTGAATTTATACGTTCCGTTAAATCACTGTCGGATCAGGAATGTACTTCGAGTCCCAAGATCGCGGACTGTACACCACAGTAAGTCGTACTTGATTCGAGCCTGTAATAGATTCAATAATACAAGTAAATGTTCCAAAAGCGTAGATTTATAATGATGTAATATAACTACCTACAACCAACAGAATCTTACCCTCAAACGACATGTTATTTAGTTTAAGTTAGACTTCGCTTAGTGTGTAAGAATGCTTTTTTTGTCGTAAACCTACTTAGCTGCTGTATGTGGGAGCCATCATTTGGTCCATGGCTACTTATTTAGCTGTATAACTTTGTTATTCGACTTTAAGCCTCCAAATATAAAATATAGGTCTCGTGAGTAGGTTTTCCTTAAGTCTCAAGAGAATACATCAAACAGCACTACCTTTTGCCCAGGCAAAGTGCTCAGGGTGTGTTCTCAAGTCTTGGCGTGATTTTAACCCCTTGATATTTTAACCCGCTAAGGACCCCCTTTGTTAAGACATATAGCAATTATAAGCCTCAATTCGCATTTGTTCCTGAGGCGTCAAAATAAACGGGTGTCACGGAACGGAAATTGGCTCCAAACTTTGTATTTGAATTCGTAGTAGATATATTATTTTCTGAGAGTACAAGTCAAAATATTACTGTGAAAGTTAAAGTCATTAATTTCAGAATATTCCAGTAAATTGGGTTCAATTAGAGATAATGCTTTTATAATTCAACATTGCGCGGGTAAACCGATGGTTCGTCAACTGTTTTAGTAGGCCTTCCATTATGACTTTCTTGTTTGGAGGTTACAGACCTTTTTGAAAGAAAAACGTCACTACATTAGTAAAGTAGATACAAATAGGTATCTATATCTATTTAAACAATCTATTTAATTCAGATCGACTACCACGATAGCTTACTAAGGTCAAAATTGTTTTTTGACTTTGATAAATATATATTTTTATGAATATTTTTGTAACACTACGTAAGTAAGGTAAGGTCAGTAAAGACGTGCTTGACGCAGAAGATAAAAGTGACGATCAGATCAAATCTCTGAAGCTCGAAGTTTTGCATGCATGAACTAAGCGTCTGACCGGGGGAACTGGAAACAAACTATGGACAAAATAAAACGGAGTCAAAAATCTCACCAATGTAACAACCATTCAGACGAAGACAAGCGTAGCAAGTATTTTCCCTCATATCTCAAACATTTAGTTGATACTTGTCGTAGTAGAATCAACCGGGACAGGTTTTTGAATAGAAACACCTGTCTCTTGAGCTTCTCTAAATGAATTTGGATAAAATTTGGAACGCTGTTGTGAAGGTAATGAAGAAATTTTTCCTTCTTAAGTAGCCAAAAAGCCTTTATTATTTATTAAAGTATGGGCGATTTTTAGACGGCAATATAACTAGCACTATTTAGTTTAGTTTCAAACCTTTAGTTTAGTTAAACTAAACTGCCAAACTTTTCGATTCATTTGTTACCACAATATGCTTGATATAAAACTTGAATATCAAGTGTTAAAGAAAACATCTAATACTGTACATAATATTTATCGATCTATGATTTGATGCCCCACTATCATAACATCGTAGGTACGCGTTTCTATTTATTATCATGACATCTCGACATTAATAAAGGACGAATTTGAAAAGTATCCTGTTTTTACCAATGTATCATTCTAAGTGCCGTGCCGTGTGGTGCCGTGTGGTGACGGCAGAGTAGAATACCATTGTCACCACCCCAAATCTCTCCCGTGGGTGTCGTACAAGGCGACTAAGGATAAATCAGTGATGAGGAATGGGCAGCAGCGTTCCTCTTATACCACCTAGCAATGTACTGCGACACTTTTGTGCCCGATATGTGGCAATAGGCTCGCCACCTATTACATGGGACATAACATGATTGGCGAAATGTGGGTGCTAGTTCACCTCTGCCTACCCCTTCGGGGATATAGGCGTGATTTATGTATGTATGTATATATGTATCATTCTAAGTAACCTTTTTCATCATGTTGTAAGTAAAGGCACTCGTATTTCAATTTCATAATATACACGATTCAGCCATAACTTATTCACTTGTCATCCACACCGGCAGACAGTGTGCAATTCCTTTATTAGCATACACAGTAGTTTGTTATGGCTCGAATAATAGCTAAAGGTCTATTTATTGTTGTTAGTACATAACTTCTCACCGAGTTTTTAAATCAGTGCAATATTTTGTAGGTAGCGTAAACAAGGTTAAAACATATACAACTATAAGGATAGTTCAGGAAAAATAACTAGTATTTATTGATGATCCACGGCGATTTACATTTAATGCGATTATATTTAGAAATGTGACATTTATCAATTTCCTTAAAAAATTGCCTCTTTTTCCTACTAATTTGTTTTATGTCGGCTATGATTATTTTCATTTTGGTAATGACTAAAGTGATAAAACCCTAATCCATCTTACTTCAAAAACAGTTGTATGCCTTTACATATTTCTTTCGAGCGATGTGCAGAGGATTTGATTTTAATATTTATTCCGCAAACGTCATGACGTATCTCACACGCCCAGCTGGTGCAGGACGCGGACGTCACCCTATCAAGTTACATAATTTACATAGGATCAAAGTCACCAGCTGCCACCGAAAAGCATCTACATAATAATTTGCACAGAACACTTTCATTAAAAAATGTTCCTTTACACTCTACTGTTTCAAATTCATAGCCGCAATTTAATTTTGAATGGAATCCAAGTGTTTATACATTGTACAAAATTGTACTCTGTGGCTTGTACTTACAGGTAAAGCTGTGTGTTTATCCAGCTCTGTGGCTACAAGCATACAAGCGACCCAACACGTTAAAATGCAGCTTACATAATTTAAATTCCAAATGAAACTGTCAAACAACAAACATTTGTTTTCTATACGACTTTAACTGAAAAAAGTTGGCGTTCAGGTATATTTCATTGTTTAATGTGGTTTTTTATAAAGAGACAAAGAGGCTATTGTTCATAGATTTTGGGGTTAGAAAAAGAATTTCGAAAAATTATGATCTTGAGGCGGGAATCGAACCCGCGTAACCCGCGTATAGCAGCGGACGCGGGTTCGATTCCCGCCTCAAGATCATAATTTTTCGAAATTCTTTTTCTAACCCCAAAATCTTTGTACTAATTTTTATAACATTTATATAATGTTAAAATTTAAAATCGAATAGGCTATTGTTCAAAAAGAAATCAAAACAAAGTTTTAATTTGTTTTGTTTTAACAGTATACTTATTTAAAAAATATTTAATATGTGCCAGCCCCGACTGATCTTATAAGTGGACTTCCATAAAGATTGTCCGGTGTAGTCCGAATAAGCAGCTTTCCTGATTGGTGGAGGTTAAGCCCGGCCGCACACTATCAGAAATTTCTATTAGAATAATTCTGACGCTCGCCGAAAGACACTCTCTGCATACATTTTGTATTAGATCCCGCACACTGTTAGAAAAATTCTGATCAATCGTCCGCTTCTGAAACACGCCGGATGGCACCTCAGCCGGACGTAATTTTTTTCTGACGGAAACGGCGGATGGCGTATGTGCCATAGATTTTGTTCTAGACTCCGCACACTATCAGACATTCACTTTAGTGCAGGCACGCTGGCGCAAGCTATACACGTATTTACCGTTGTTTTGTAGGTTACGTTTTTCAAAAAAATAATAGTTGACAAACAAAACCTTGAGCTGATTGCTGCTAATGTGAACGACTGAACTGCTGCTAATGCTTATGGATTGGGACGTTTTCATCCCAATCATTCTCGTCGTTCATCGGTCTCTCTACAGTCTCCCATCTATCACTGTGCTATGCATTCATTCATTACCAGTACTTACCTTTCCGGTGTGATGGATGAAATTAATCAAAAAGATTTGATCGCTGTGTAGCTGCTGTCTGACTGGAATGATGAGAAAACATATTGCGCAGACCACAGCCAAACTAGTAACAGAGCAGAAAGATGGTAGGAAGATGAGTAGGTATATATTAAATACTAGTGGTCGTCCGCGGCTTCGCTCGCGTTAATGTCGGTTACTAAATAGCCTATGCCTTCCGCGATAAATGGACTACCCAACACAAAAAGATTTTTGTTAATTTGAGTACCTAAGATAAGCGCGTTCAACCAACCAAACAAACAACTCTTCAGCCCTACTATATCGAATTTTACGAACTCTGCAGCTGTGAAACATTACTACAATTAATTAATAATTAATGTTAAGTCTTTCAATATTAACCCTTTACAAGTGACTATTAAAAACTTTTAACAATAAACCATTCAAACAAAGCCTCACAAAGCCCACCCACGTTATCAATACTGGATAACGTTAATTAAGGTTTCGCGATATAATAAATACTTCATTATGTAAAAGGTAAAGGAAACTATTTCAATACAACAACTTTGACTTTGGCAATAACTTACTATGGCCCTTATACACTACTATATAAGAATCAATTTAAAGTAGGCCACCAGGCCGGCTTCATGGATTCAGTTGACTGAGTTTGAAATTAACAATTATTATTCATATTGAACCATTTTTTGGCGATATAGAAGTCAAAGTTTACTGTTACTTTTTAAATACCTTTTCAACATTTCTTATCTTTTTAATGCTTTATTGTATTTTAATTCATCACAGAATCAGCGCCCTCAATAAAGTACCATATCAGCGCTTTGAGCATAATGGCTTACATTATAATATTACAATTTTAATTTAAAAACATTTTGATTTATCAAATAATTAAATATTGTTATAAATATAGTAAGTGCTTTATTATAGAACTAGTGGACGCCATCGGCTTCGCTTGCGTTAATGTCAGTTGTTATAATAACCTCCTCCTTCCTCAACAAATTTACTATCCAGCACAAAAATAATTTTTCAATTCGAACCAGTAGTTTCTGAGATTAGCAAACAAACTCTTCCGCTTAATAATATTAGTATAGATAGAATAGATTTGTATTGCTTAAAACTTTGTAACAACAAGTTGTTAAATATAATTTAATTATCAGTATTTTGTAAATTTAATACTAACGATATACGTATTATAACACACTACACGTCACTGATTTATTCAACAAACGTCATGACCGTTAAATTAGGGGACGGACAGGCATAAAAAATGGACACTGTGACATCATTTAGGTATAGTGCAGTGGTTTTTGGTAAATAATTGGTTGGTAGTAGGACTTTTTTGGTTGGTGGTAAGAATTTTTCCGGTTTAAATATGGACTTTTCATTAGTCCTCCTGGCTAGCTACCACCCCATCTTATAAAAATTTGTCGCCATATTAATAATGGTAACAGAATTATTTATTGTGTTTCGACAATTTATGATAAGATAGCTAGCCCCTCTGTGGTTGAGGATTATAGGTGAAGATTCTAACTTCGGCCCTTATCAGGTGAAATAAAGATCAAGAGCGTTCCCGTAAAGCTTTAAACATAATAGTGAACCCAATGGATATTTATGACCATATGGTCTATAATAGCGAGTATGCGATAAATAAATACCTGCTTAGCCATCTTACCCTGCTTTCCCCAATATTTTCCTAAATTACAGTTTATATACATACATACGTCACGCCCTTCTCCCACAGGGGTCACTTCCTTCCACTTGCTACGATCCTTACATACTTCTTTCGCTTCATCCAATCTCATCAATCTCTTCATGCATGCCCGTCGGTTTCGGGTACTCTTGACCTGGCCCTTTTTCAATAGACTTTCAATTTGATTATGAAAGATCCGCCTAGGCCTTCCCCTTGCCATTTCTCCATTCACTTTCCATGTAAATCCTTTTTGTCATTCTCCTTTCATCCATTCTTTCGACGTGACCAAACCATGCGAGCATCCCTTTCTCAATCCTTGTCATTACATCTTCTTTCAAACCACACCTTGCTCTTATCACACTGTTATACAATCGGTCGCTCAGCCTTACTCCAGCCAAGTTTATATAACTTTATATATATAAACTGTAATTTAGGAAAATATTATTATTATATAACTTGTTTTTTGTATAGTTAAGTACTACTTAGCCTTTTGATCTTTAATATCAAGCCCGTTATTTTTTCATTTAATTACAATAAACATGTCCCCAATGCTTTTACAAGGTTTCATACTAAGAAACCTACTAACTAAGAAAAACAAACTAACTACAATATACTTTTCTTACTGAAAGATTCTACAGTAAACATTAAATTGCTTTGAACCCAAGACAAAGGCTCCCGAAAAGTACGTACCATTAATTATTTATGTAACAGTTTAGAGAAAGATAAAAGAAATCTCGAGTTTACTTACCCTGCGAGGAGAGTGGGCGTTTGTTTTTCTGTTGGAACTGTCAAAAACACGGCTCCTTATCCAAAAATGAATAACTTGAATTGATTTTCAAGTAAAATGAAAATTTTACAAGCATACATTACTCTAAGCTTACTCTAAGAACAAATTTATAATAAAATCGGTCAAAGAATAATCAGCGTCCTGTAGGTATTAAAGAGCATATCTATACGATTCCTAACTACATATTTATTTAGAAAATAATCAATAATGGTAGGTAATAATAATACCTATTATAATCTATTATGGGAAATCAGTAGTGGATTACTCTCTTTTATTCTTACCATTATATCACTTGGTAAAGGCCTTGTTGACTTTTATTCTAGAATAAATTTTCATATTCATCTCACGCTTTGATGCTGGGCCAGTTCTTGGACGATAGCCAGCGCTCTGATCTCTTTTGGCCAAACCAGCATCAATCTTAGGTCTCTAATATAAAATGCATTGTTCAAGTTGTAGAACTAAAGATAAAAGGTTTTATGAACGATTCACCAACGCTATTTAAAAAAAAAACTAATATTCAAAGAGAATAATTATGCTACTCCATTAATAATATTTTCGTGAAGAATTATTTTAAATCTACTCAGAGATATTTGAGAAAATAATAGTCCGTTGTATCAAGTCTTGTTAAAAATAAATACGCTGTGTTATTCGCGCTTCTAACAAGGTTAATTTTGTTGTGAAAACGCGAAAATGAAAAGAGTGAAACGAAAATAACAAATAATACCATCACAGAGCAAAATTACTTTTCATCTCCTAAAATCTTCTTTGCAATTCTATTGTGTGTTTATTAAGTACAATGAGAAAATATTTGTACGAACATTAAATCATTACTAGGGCGGACGACTTATGGTATGAATGGAAAACATTAATAATAAATAGTAATAGTAAAATTTAATTTTTATATTAATGGAAAACATTGACATTGAAATTGGTTTACATTTTAATATGGAAAACGTTTTATCAGTCTCCGTGATTATAGTGGTTCCCACCGGAATTAAGATTCCGAGATCTCGGCTTCGATCCCCAGGGTAGTACAAATTTGTACTTGGTTTGGGTGGTGGTTGGATTTTTTTTTCAATTCCACCAGGGGGCCTACCGCCTAACTCGATTGCTAATGAAAAAGCTATAGTTTATGACGTCATGCTGTCATTTCGGTCTAAATGTACCTAAGCTATTAGCGATAGCTTTGTACGAATGATCACCGAATGATTTTGTATGAATTTGGTACAAAATCCGTGCCGCCTAAAAATTCAGGATGGCTTCTAAAGCCGTAAGCAGTGCATTGCAATATAGCTATCATCAGCAATCGAGTTAGGCGGTAGGCCCCCTGGTTAGCTAGCACCATCTTATCAAAATCTGTCGCCATAATAATAGGGGTTAAAGTATGAAATTGCCGATGTTCCCTCATTATTTAGTAGTAGTGTATAATTCTTTTAAAACAATAGTTATGTCTATTATTCTTTTTTTATTTAAAATTCATTTCAAGGACTTATATTTATGTATGAATTTTTATCTTATTTTTAAGATCCACGGACAAGGACACCAGTCCGTCTCGGTTATAAAAAAAATCTCTAGGTATCCTAGGTATCTTTAATGCTATAGGTTAATGATAAATAAAAATATAGCTTAATGTAAAATATAGGTTAAATATAGCTTAATGTTGTCTAAATATACCCACAAAATTATATAAAATTTAGATTTGTGGTTCCTTAAAAAATCGCAAATATGTTTGACTGGAAAAAATGAATTTTAGCTAAATTCTCCATACAAAACGGCAATTTCATACTTAATATTTAATGTTAACAGCATTATTTTGTTCCAACAATTTGTGATAAGATAGCCGCCCCTTTATGGTTGAGGGTTCCAGGTAAAGCCCTTATCGTCAATGCCAATAAAGGCCAAGAGTTTCTCTGTCTAGGGATACGTCCATTTCGATATAAATAAAACAGACAAAAGCCCTACGTGCTTAACAGTTATTTATTTATTTATTGTTATGATACACCATCGACAATATCAATAAACATTAATAATAAATAGAGTTATACATTATAAGACTAAAGATATGTCTTTACAGGCATATACAACATTTTTACACAAAATTGAACTCACTACATAAATAGTAAAATAAGAAGAGATAACCAAAGACATCGCATATTTTACAAACTAGAGTGTTTTGCGCAATTCAAATGCGTCGTTTGTATAATTCGCATCGACAAAGCTCTTAAAATGTGGTGTGCAAATGCTATCAAGATAATGTATATGTTAACGCACCACTAGGCACTACCACTTAAATTGGCTAGTGTATAAATAGTATATAATAGTATATAGTGTATAATATAATGTTGCGTAATCGAATATAGAGAAGATAAGAGTTTGGGACGTACGGGAGGTACTCCGCTCCAGTTCAAAAGACTAAGCAAATAACATGTAGTGTTAGTGGAAAGAGCTCATTGAGTTGTGTGATGGGATCACAGAACCCCGATTATGTAAGCCTCTTTCAATCCCTTTCATCTACCTGTCACTTTCACACTTTGCGATTATTCTCAATGAGTGAGCGTGACAGGTAGACGAAAGCTATTGAAAGAGGCTTACATAATAACCCCAGAGCACTGAATTATTTATGCTGACAACACAGGTCTGTCTACTACATCATTATATCAACAATCGTCATTCATCATTTAAACCCTCCCCCCCCTCGCTCTCCCCTATTTTTTCTTGGACACACGGGTTTTCGGTATCTAGCGTCTTGACGATTCATAAGTGTATTGTAATCATACCAGATATGAATAAATGAATTTTGACTTTGACTTTGGCTTTGAGCCGAGAAACGCCCGGTATTGGACATAGGCCTTATCGGTTCTGCATTGCACCCCACAAGCCCTAAACTTGTGGAGAACCTGCCAGCGCTACTCCTCCGGTCTCTTGAATCACTTCATTTCTGATTCGATCACGTAGAAAATCTCCGAGCGTAGCCAAGTTCATTGCCCTCTGGGAAACCTTCAACCCTCTTATGGCCCATTGTGACCAGCTATGCCTCAATTCCCTAGGTCATCGCCAGCAACACGCACATAATAAAGACCTTTATTTTGAAACAATGTGGCAGACGGGCCTAGAATATACTGCTCAGCCGATTACCGACACCACTCTTAATAAAACAACGACCTAATCCGAATTTTTGCCAAAATGCGTTTGAGAGTAAATTACCGACCTAAAAGATGAAGCTCTACAACTTTGGTAAGAAAAAAAACATGCTTTTTCTTACGGAATAAGGTTAAAAATTCCTCTATTCCCAAAAGTTTGCGATTTTGGATTCGGTCGCTGTTTTGTTAAGAGTGCGACTATACGACTATTAAACTCCCAAACCAAAATGGTGGTATTTGCAAATACACACAATACTACAAATTAAAGAAAATTACACAATATTATTTTAATAATGCAAATGACCGACTACAGCGTGCTTGATAATAATTAGTAGTTTAAGCAACTGCACTGAAATTATGGTCACTGTGACACGAGTGCTTGTTATAATTACTGTTTCTAATGCACACATTACTTTTACTACGACCATAATTCCAGATAATAAAACAAAGTGTAGGTAACCAAAGGAAACTACTAATTTTCAACTCCCATTTCAACAAGTTCCAATTTTAAATTTGTTTTTAATTTTTGCTTTCAAATTCAAATTTTATGAAGATTATAGCATTTGCATTTTAAACTATATCGAAAACTTGTACGGATTTTAATTACACAACTGCTGCTTTCTGCAATTAACGTTCCTTGTGATACTGATTGCAGTTTTAAATTTGAAACATTTAGAAAAAAGAATAGAAAAATTTTCTTTAATATAGTAGCAGCGTGCAACCATAAACGTATTTAATTAACTTCGTTAGTTAACATCACGTTTTGAACATAATTCTATCTTGTTTTTATTCCTCTGCCCCATGCATTTGATGTCAGGGTTTTTTAACTTGGCGAAATGTGGTTCAGATCTACTCACAATATCCACGGTGTCTTGGCTGCTTTTATTCAATATTGTAACAATCCATTTCTCTCTTTAGCTTACAGAAAAATAAATCTTATTATTATTCGACAAATAGTCCACCTGATGCTTCTTTGGAGCACCAATGGAATTTACGAAACAAACTTGAAGAACTCTTTTAGCTTTAAGCTTAATTGACAAGAAATAAAATCACACAAATAACCTTTCTTACATTCAAACATATAATTTTGTTAACATATATTTTTTTAAGTTTTATGTTAGACTTGGAAGCTATGCCCTTCATTTCACCTGATGGTAAGTGACGATAAGGACCGTAGATTGTATCGAGCTTCACCTGGAACCCTCAACTACAGAGGGGCTGGCTATCTCATCACAATTTTCGGAACACAATAATGCTGTTAACATTATTATTATGGCGACAGATTTTGATAAGATGGTGGTAGCTAGCTAAGGGACCTAGACAAAGTAACACACCGACAAAGATAACGAAGTTCGATAAAGCAAAATGTATGGGATTTGATGTAAGTCGTCGTGAAATCACGTGACCAAAATCGTCTTCTTAAGTTCCTCGTTATGTTGGTAGCGCAAGCTAAGACGCTTTAGATACCAAAGTAATATGGCCGATAGTGACGAACTTCGACACGTTATCGTTATGAAACGATTGCCACGATGGCTACGGGCCCAGGTGGACTTGAAAGAAAAGTCCTACCACCAACTAAGTCGAGTACAAATTTGTACCGCCCTGGAGATCGAGCCCGGGACCTCTGGGTCTTAATTCTGGTGGGCGAATCACTAGACAACGGAGGTGGTTAATAGCCGCTTAAACGCTTGTGTTATGCAAACTAGATACGTATATAAATATCATAATTATAAAGAACACATTCACAATAGAATAGAGTTTTTAGAGCAGACATTTCCTGTACCAGCATTTAACCCCTCCTCCTCTGGACCTCTGGGCAGGCACATGTATTATCTCCGTAGGTACCTACCTTACAAGCGATATTTGAGCAAGCTATTAAATTCGAGGCATAAATGACATTATTCATCTCGATTTCAAAGGTCAGCGTTTAAATATTATATATGTGCTTGTTTGATAACTCTCATATTCAAGGCAGGGGTGTTGATAATATTTTATGAGAACGGCGAAAAAGGTTCCAATTGGAAGATAAATGTTTTTGTACATTTTCACGTACACAGTTCCTATTGTTTGGAAACATTTTGTCGTTCCGTCGTGCAGTTCGCTTATATTCCAATAAAGAATAAAATAATAATAATTCTTCTGCATGGACTAATATTATATTTAAAGCTATAAATACGGGACCTAACATAATTGGCGAAACGTCGGTGCTAGTTCACCTCTGCCTACCCCTTCGGGAATATAGGCGTGATTTATGTATATATGTATAAACACGTTAGAGCATGCGAATACTGGAGGGAAAATTACCAACAACAGTACATCTGTGGATGGTTGGTATCAGGCAGGCTAATAAATACTTCACAGATGAACATTAAAACCTTAATTTATAAAGTATAATTATATTATAATACTTATATCATAATATATAAAGAAAAAATGCAAGGAGCTCGTTGGCATAAAATAATCATGTTCGCTAAAACGGGTCCTTGGATAGGTGCCTAAAAGTATATTCTCTCGAGTTCGTCCGTGTTTCAGAAGGCACGTCAAGCCGTTGCTCTCAGCTGCATATGCAGTAGTCAATCAATACCCACCATTCCGCACTGGTCCAGCGTGGTGGAATGTGGCCCATTTTCCCTATATTCCTCCATCTATAGGGTAGGCCTGTAATCTGGAAGTAGGGACTTTAAAATGCTAGTGATGACGATGTAAGATAAAATTATAGTTATTTGTTACAATACAATACAATACAATAACTTAACATATTAAGCTACTGTGAAACCTGAAACCGTGTGGTGACGGCAGAGTAGAATACAATTGTCGCCACCCCAAATCTCTCCCGTGGGTGTCGTACAAGGCGACTAAGGATAAATCAGTGATGAGGAATGGGCAGCAGCGTTCCTTTTACACCACCGTCCTGGCAATGTACTGCGGCAATAGGCTCGCCACCTATTACATGGGACCCCGACAAACATGGGTGCTAGTTTACCTCTGCCTACCCCTTCGGGGATATAAGCGAGATTTATGTATGTATGTATGGAAACCTGAAACCCCATTACCGAAAAGGGTCCTTTTTGTTTTTATTTTATCAACTTACCTGATGAATATAAAAGTCCTGCCTCAATGACCATTATCACTGTAAAGATTCATGCTATGTCTCTCAAAGCGTTATTACTTACCTTTACATTTAAATTCACGCTGAAATCATATTGACAATTCCAGTTCGCTTGGTACATAGATCTATTAACGACAACAAAGCTACTCGGACTTTAGTTCCAATTAGTTTAATTACGTACAGTTGAATTGATTTTTTTACACTAACAAAAAACCTAACTGGAGCTCCTGAAAAATATCTGAATTAAGCGATACTCTCTACATCTCTGACTTATTCTACTTGCCTTACGAGTGCCAAAATTTTTGCATTTCGTCTGGAAGTCTAGAATTTTTTTTATGTAATGTGAATGCATGTTATATTCTAAAAAACATACGAGTACGAATTGAGTAACCTCCTCCGTTTTTTTGTCGGTTAAAAATCAAAAACATTCACTCACTCACTTGGCACAACCAATTAGCTCGCCTCTGCGCCATACTAATATTCTGTCAAATTCCCACAGGTGACCTAATGGACATGCTGGCGCTGTTCACGTCGTCCGTCAACTTCGTCCTGTACTGCAGCATGAGCAGGCAGTTCCGGTGCACCTTCGCGAGGCTGGCGCGTCGGATGCTCTCGGCGGCCGATGAGCCAGCCAAGCTGGCTACCAAGCTGGAGCCTACAACGCAGGTATCGACGAGCTGCGGCTGTAATGTTAAGCAACTTGATATAGAATCAGCTAGTGCAATTTTATAAACTAGTTCATACATAAATTAAGCCTATTTATCCCCGAAGGGTTGTATTGAAAACCGCAAATAGCCAACTATTTTAAGTCCCATGTAAATAGAGATTTTTATCAAGCAACAGTTTACACTACACAACACTGGATATAGAACCAGTATTGGATACACGGACAATGAATGAAATCTACTTTTATATATGCTACGAGGACACGAATTATCTATACGCGTGACTACAAATAGTTTTATAATGCAATTGATAATCATGTATAAACTGAATTTGCGTTTATCAGTATGTAATTGTATGTGGTATATAAAGATTCCCAAAGGATCTCCATTTATCAACAAACATCTACGTGATCTTGTTCTAAGAAAAACAAGCTCAGCAATTCAACTGGTACAGTAAAAGTATCATGATAGAACTTGCAGAGCGCTAAAAGGCAGTAAGCTATTTAATTAAGGGCAAATAATTAGCGTCGGCATATTTGCATATGAACCGTAAGCCTCGGAAACTGACTCGATATTAGGACCGCTTATAGATATAGAAGCTACATGACAATATGAGTAGAGATACTGTTGTAAGAGACAATATTGATATCTCCTATATTGCAATGTGAGGTATTAGTCGGCAAAATGTCTCTCAAAGCGATATTGCTTTTCGCAATCAATGTGTGATAAATATATCGTGCGTGTGACCACGCTAATGGATCAGTGGATAAAATTGAAGTATCGAGTCTTCTTCTTTCACTGTTCCGGAGTTGGCGCAGTGTGTTTCCTCTTCCATTAATAAAGGGAATTCATAGGGAATTCATAGAGTGATTGGTATGACAACATTTGGAATGTTCCTGGAATGTCCATACTACTCAAGGTTTTGGCTTAGTTTTTACAGTCAGCCGCCTGCCTGACACCTACCCTCTTTGGGTATAAAATGGACGTAGTGAGTAGGGTACGGTATTTTTACCACATAAAATATTTGGCGTATGTAGATACACTGGACTGCAATGAAAATGGGTTGTACCAGGTACCTACGTAGAACAAATAATGTATTTAGTAACCGTGAATTTTCTGAAATTTCGTTTATTTCTTCAACCTCTTAATTTCAGATTGTGAGTTAACGAGTCGTAATGTAAAAAATTAATTATATCGATACATACATTTTTTTTCTTATAAGGGTGGCAGAGGTGTTTCAACACCCACGTTTCTAAATCCACTTTAATAATCACTATCAGCAATCATAATAATATCATATTACATTGTCAAGGTAAAATTTAAATGTACCTTTTTAAAATAATTTTCCTGTGTTCTCATTATTATTTTTGATAAGCTTGTCGCCTACTATATTAATTATTACAAAACTTCAATTGTTTTAAAATTTTATTCCCATTTACTTTTCACTGTTCACTTAAGTAAGTTTCTTCTTCGTAATATTGAAGATAAAGTAAAATAATTTAACATGATTACCTTTAGTCGTCAAGATAGTCGGCTAAGGTAATAAATACACGTCTCTAGGGCTATCCAACATCATTTCTCTAGTTCTCTCGTGTGTATTCCGGTACCTAAAAAATGCTATGCTTAAAAATGTTTATTCTCTACGTTAGGTTTTACGGTATACATTATTTATTCAGCGTTTTTATCGAAAGTGACAAAAATGCTAAGAAAGAAAGGAGGAGGAAAGCGTATTCATATTCATTAATATGAATGAATATTCATGCATATTCATTCATATTCATAGCATTCATAAAATTATTTTCTAAACCGATATATTGCCGCCAGCCTTATTGTTAAGTCCCCATCGACCTCCCTGTGTTTTCAGAAAAAACATTAAATATAACAGCACCCGATTTAGGCAACATGCCAGACTACCTTCTCCTGCAAGTTTCAGATGTATTTTATAATAATAACAAATGTCTACCATCCGCTAAAACCTTTGTAAATTTTAGATTGCCTTTGTAATGATTTTCCTAACAATGTTTGAAAACACACAAATAGTAATAATTACAAAGTATACCCAAGCTTAACCAAATGCACGATATTTGTACAAACACCTGTTTTGGATTTTAGAAATTTATTTCTACATTTCAAGGCGAGTGAATTGACTTCCTGGTTCGTCAAGTAGTTAGGTAGCCTCCTGGATGCGGAGGACACTGGTTCGATTCCCGCGTTAAGACAAAGTTTATCGACATTTTTAACTTATTTTTCCCATCACATCAGGAACATGCTAGTGATGAATGAATATATAGAAAATTATTAGAAAGAACCATGCTAAAGCACTGTTGGACGGAGAGAGAGTTTAGAATGACAACATTCCAATTGAGGGTGCTCAAGATTTTGGCTTAGATTTTACAGCCGGCCGCCTGCCCATAAGGAATACCTACGTAAATTCATTCAATACCGTAAGGGTCCATGTAATTACTTTGAACATTAAAGCTAAACTCAAACACATTGGTTCTGCAGTAGGTTTTGACTTAGTTTACTGTGAATACATATTATTATCGATCAATCTTTAGGGCGGCTACATAATTTCGTAAGTGGTCGTGCGGTTTCACTTTCCTAAAGAAGACGTAGGTACTATGTAGTTAATAGGAAACCCTATCGACTCAGCAGTCCATTTTAGAACACACAGGAGCTACAAAAGTGTACAACATAATACATAAATCCTAACATAATAAATGCGAAAGTGAGTTTATTTGTTTGTTTCGCCAATAAAAAGCTGAAATACGAGAAAGTAAATTAGGCAGTATTTTTTTTATTACAGATCCCTACAAAAATTACAATAATGAAGCCCAAGTTATAAAAAATTTGCCCATAATAGTTATTTGTTGTACGTGAGTGCAAAGTTCTTTTTTAACCGCGTGCTCAATTTTGATGACCGAGCTAGCGAAGGATTCTAAAATTGAATCACGAGCGTAGCGAGTGATTCAAAAATTAGAATCCTGAGCGATAGCGAGGGAATCAAAAGAGCACGAGGTGAAAAATCTATGCACTCGAGTGCAACACGTAAGTTTTCATCCCCCCCAACGAGGAAATTACAAAATACAAAAAAAAATACAATCACAACAGTTTCTGTTTTCACCCAGAAACTTCCACAACACCCTCCCATTAACTCAAACATACTCTCAACACTCACCCAGAAACACCCACAAAACACCCATTCACCCAGAAACACTTACAAAACACCCATTCACCCAGAAACACCCCCAAAACACCCATTCACCCAGAAACAACCACAAAACACCCATTCACCCAGAAACACCCAAAAAACACACATTCACCCAGAAACACCTACAATACACCCATTCACCCAGAAACACCCACAAAACACCCATTCACCCAGAAACACCCAAAAAATGTCCAATCACTCAGACACACCCACAAAACACCCATTCACAGAGAAACACCCAAAAAACACACATTCACACAGAAACACCCATTCACCCAAAAACACCCACAAAATATCTAATCACCCAGACACACCCACAACATCCATTCAGACACCCACATCTTCCACCCAGGCACGCCCACAATACTCACCCATCCATTCAGACAAACCCACAAAACACCCATTCACCTAGACACACCCACAAAAAACCTATTCACCTAGACACACCCACAAAACACCCATTCACCCAGACACCTCCAACACCCAGCTATCCACCCAGCCACACCTTATGACGTGAAAAGAAAATGGCGCGCGCAAAGCAAATTACAAAAAAAGTACACCAAGAAGGTTCCGAGTTTTTAACAAATTAAAATAGGTTGCATGACAATTTCGGCACCATGGAGGTATAAATGATGTTTTGAATTCACAAACTCATTGCACACGATGTCCTAAATTCAAATTTACTTTAACCTCTAGAGGATAAAAACGGCTTTTGCACTCAGATATCGAAGAGCAAAAATGCTTTTTCCGAGATGGTGGGATGAAATAGTAGATTTTCCATCAAGTGCACAAAACGAATCATTTTTGTCCGAGACTTTTAGCAGCCCGAGCCGAAGGCGAGGGCTGATAGTAATGTCGAGGATAAAAATCGTTTTGTGGACGAGTTAGAAACTCTGCTTTTCACTTCGATTGCGAGGAAATAGAACAGTATTTTATCATAACATGTCTTAAAATTCAAACTAAAATTAGTATAGTTATGAATACTGAAGGAAATTGTTTTTCCCATTGATATAGGCTTGGGTTGCAGACCTATACAGCCAAGTATTAAATTAATTTTGAAATAATAATTTTCTTAAATTAATTTAATACTTACCGTGCCTACTTGAATTAAAATTTTAATATCTTTTATGTCTTAAAAACATAATATAACAGATTCTATGTCTGAATTTTTATTGAGTTTGGCTGCATAGCTCATTTTCTTTGCCTTAATATAGATACTTTTATGATTAGATACGTTAATGCTCTAGAGCACAAAATTTGATTTTGTGCAGCTTATATCCTGCACAAACAAGCACTTTCAGAGCAGTGAAAAAGATATTATTTAACGTACACAGCGTACATTCCATTTGGGTATTTCTAATGATTATTTTTAGATTTCACAGTTATTTAAATACATCACAGCGAAACGTTGGTGTTTTTTCACCTCTACCTACCCCTTCGGGATTATAGGTTGATTTTTGTATGTATGTTAAAATAGCCTAATGGCTAATTAGCCGTGTGGTGACGGCAGAGTAGAATACAATTGTCACCACCCCAAAACTCTCCCGTGGGTGTCGTACAAGGCGACTAAGGATAAATCAATGATGAGGAATGGGCAGCAGCGTTCCTCTTATGCCACCCAGCAATGTACTGCGACTTTTGTGCCCGATAAATGGCAATAGGCTCGCCACCTATTACATGGGACCTGACATATTTGGCGAAACGTGGGTGCTAGTTCACCTCTGCCTACCCCTTCGGGGATATAGGCGTGATTTATGTATGTATGTATGTATGTTAAAATAGCAACGCGAGCGAAGTCGCAGATGAATAGTTGCTATCACCGCCGCTACTTTAAAAAAATACAAATAATTAAAATAATCACTAGGTACCTACGTAAAAAAACATATTATTTAATATTTGATTCTTACTTGAACATATTTTGCAATTTATCACTGAGACTGGCAAGCTAGACTGAGATGTAGAGTAGAGAGAGATGTATGTGTTATAGATATAAAGTAACAAATAATAATTTTATCTTCTGCCTGCCCTGTTCCCACTATATTTGCGGTCGGCGCAGTATGTTTCCTCTTCCATTCATCTCGATCATCAAGTCACCCACTTTCTTTTGATTCATAATAATCATACCAGAAAGGTGCTAGTGATGAACGAATGTGTATAGAAAAGAGACGGAAAGGACCATGTCGAGAAACCGCTTTATAATAGCGTCTTATACAATTTCAATCAACTGTACTATAAATTCGTCATTGTTGCAGGTCACCGGGCCACTATAGCGTCAAATACCCGCCCTCATGAGGGTGGTCGAAGAAAGTATTATATAGGAATAGTGAAACGGTAAGCCATTACATCAGCCGCCTCTAAGTTAAGGATATTGTCAGTGTACATACATAACTCACACCTATTTCCCCCGGGGGCAGGCATAGGTGAATTAGCATCCACGTTTCGCCAATGTCAAGTCCCATGTATTGGTGCAGGGACGAGTCTATTGCCATCCATCGGGTAAATAGATCGCAGTATATTGCCAGGCAGGACCGACCGGTTTGGAGATCCTTGGGGGAGGCCTATGCCCAACAGTGGGCGTCTCTCGGCTGAATGAAAAAAAAAAAAAAATATATTGCCAGGCGGTGTAAGACAAATGCCGCCTTGTACAACAGCGGCGGGAGAGATGGGAATGTTAACAATGTTGTCAGTGTACATCCAATAATATGGTTAGTGCAACAATAATACATTTGTCCAATTTGGCTAACCGGTCTTAACGATTTTTTTTATATTTTAACCTTATTTTAAGTATCTAAAACAAATCCCCTAAAATCCCGAACCCGAAGCCTTTTGGATCATAGCCAGCAATCTGACCATTCAACCAAACTGGCCGTCGAATACTAGAACTTTCATTTTTTTCGAATAAGTGAGACTGAATGCACTGATAGCCAGTTAAGACAGCATAGGTTCCTTCCCCACTACTTCTACTAAATTGTGAAAGCTACTAACACTAAATTCCCAATTAGCGAGACAGTAAACCGAAAAACATACCGTCTATAAGCTTAGCAATTCTAATAGACAAAAAAACGACAATGTATTCTTTGTATTATTCGCTTTTGTGTGAGGGCTCTCAACTCTAATACACGTGTCGAATACAGAGCAACATCGAAAAATAAAGATCCCATGTACTCTGGACAGAACAAACATCTTATAAAAGCTATATAGCACAAACGATTATTAATGTTTATTTGAGCACATCGTTTGTTTGACGTTGAAAGTAACTGATTTAATATCTATCTGCCTTTCGACTTGTATTTCAGTTCCACTGTTATATGACTAATAGAAATACGAGACAAAGCGACTTCTGAAACACAATAGCCACAATAATTATTATAGCACTAAATTGTTGGAAACGGTTCTTAATTTACCTCACATGGTTCGAAGACCCTAGTAAAGATATGGATGGCCAATAGAAATTACAGTTGAAACAAAACAACTTAACGGATTTAACTCGCATATTATTTTGGATGCCAATATATTGATTTTTCCGACGTTTCGTTTAATTTCAGCGGCTGTCCTCACACATTGCTGAAGAAGAAGCCTTCGCATAAAGTTAAAGTCAACTATCGACAAATTATTTAATATTTAAGTGGTCCGATTTAGACAATAATTGTTAACACACAAAAATATGTGAATTGAATCCGTTAAACTATTTATTTCAAATGTATATTGCGCTTGTGTAAAATTAAGAGAACATTATAAGGAATTAGTAGTATTTGCCGGAGAGAAGACTGCTGTGTCTTCAAACTAGTGTGCTTACTTAGCAATAATAAATTCCGTGGAGCATAATATCCCAAAGGTATAAAGGGACCCCTTGAGTGGTGACCGGCGGGAAAAATATGTACACACGATGTCGCTTTTAATCTGAGTGAAGACCTACAAGAGGTACTAGAACATGACACAGTTAATAAGGACGGTCTGATTAATCTTAAGGCGGTTTGTTTTGGTAGATGGTTTGATAAGCCGAACTGCTAGGTATATGGCATATAAGAGCAAAAAGTATTTTCACGTTCATCAACTAAACTTATTTGACGACGCTGCCCTATTTAATAAAGCCGAAAGCGTAAACTCAACCTAAACATACGTCCACACAAAAATCGGCGCTGTCCTTTTTCCTATTCTAATTACAATCTAAACGCTAACTGTTATTAGAATAGAATTCAAAACATGAATGGTATAAAATTATAAGGTGTTAATTTACATGAACTCGAGCACCTTATACAACAATAATCTGAATCTGAAAGTAACTTAAAGCAGAATTCGCAAAATTAGCAATATAATTGTAAATGAAATAAAGTTGTAAGTAGAATAACTATGAATGACCCTATTAAAGCCCCACGAATACTACTACTCATACAATAGCAAAAGTTTGTTTCACAGTTATAAAGGGCAGCCAAATGAGTGTACAAGGACACGTCAAACTATACACAACCGTCAAATATCTACAATCGATAGTCAGCCTTAACTTATTTGGCGTAAAACACAGACTCGATTGAGAAAATCTGTCATATTGTATTAGCCTAAGATGCTGTTGGCAGTACGTCCAATTAGTGCCGATGCGAACTTTTTTCTTGTAGTCTTTGCAATCTCTTGCTGAATTCTCACTCTTAATTGATAATACGGTATTTACCTTTCTTTGTTGGAACAAGCGTACTGTAATTGATGGTCAGCTTGTCAAATAGTCAGATACTAATGAAGGACCAATTTTCCCACTCGAAAACATTTGCCAACCTTGTATTGTGATTATAGTATGTTGAGATAATATATTTATTACTGTAATACCGAATTTTCCCCATATTACTATGGGAAAAATTCTGCGACTTCACGCTTTGTAACAATAAATAAATGACAGCATACCAACCATGCGACTTTGAAAATGAATATTCAATAAATACTCTCCTAGTATTCAAGATTTTACCTGAATTTATGGGTAACATACTAAGTTTTGATCGAGTTGGATACCTACAGGCATTTTAAAATACATTTAAAAAGGCGTTTTACCAATCCTTGGTTATATATGCCACAGATATTTTTGCAGCTTACATTTTTTACAGCTTTACGTGCACTGTGACACTGATGGCAGTGCACAATACAATTGTCACCACCTCAATTCTATACCGCGAGTAACGTACAAGGCGAATAGAGGTTGAGATAGGAACTGTTATGAGCAGCAGCGTGTGTCTCTTATATCGGGCATGTAAATCGCGGTTTTGGTAGGTGACCAAAACCGCGATTTACATGCCCGATAGATGAGAATAGGCTCGCCATCTATTACATGTGACCTAACATAATTTGCGAAACGTGGGTGTGAATACACTTCTGCCTAATGATTTTATCAATATTTTGGTCACGGCAAATTCGTCAAAAATAGTAGACAGCGTGTTATGTCCTCAAAGTCACAATTATGCTGCAAAATTATAAAATTCTCATCAATCCTTCCTATTAGTACCCTCGGTTGTTTCCTTTGTAATAAAGTTCACAATTGCATTTTAATTTTTGTGAGTGTGATCTCATAGTCGGGTGTCTTGACAACTTAGAGTGTTTAAGTTAATTAAAAACAACAGTGCAGAAATTCCAAGCACAATGAACGCCACCTGTTTCTTGTATTGGAGTTCTGGAGTAAAATATTTCAATTTATTTATTTTATTTATTTAACAATTAATGTACACACGAAGACAATTACAATAACAAGAAGACATACACTACACAGAAAAATGAATGTTTCAATTCCTGAATACAGGAACTTAAATTACACTCTGAAACCAACTTTATTGAAGGTCTTCAAAGTCACCGGCAGCCAAAACAATTCAGACACATTGGGAATGAAAGACGGGCACTTATTTACACTTAACAGTAATGTCACATGATGTCAAAGACATCTGAACATCATGAAAACAGAATTGTTGAGAATGTGTGGAGAAATGTAATGGGTAATATTGCATAGACTTTATTTTATAGATTATTTTACTAGGGAATAAAGCAGTGTCTTATGTCACGGGTGCAGACTAGTATCCCGTGTGCAATGAAGGACTCTATGGTTTACTCCCGAGAGTAGCGAGTGATTAAAGAATAGAGTCCTGAATGGAGCGAGACATTCAAGCGCACCCAAGATATAAGACTGCTTTTCCCGAGGAATATACTCTGCTTTTCGTACCAACTGCGAGGAAATAAAAAAAATATATAAAATTTAATTATATATTCAATATTTTATTTGTTAAACCAAAAGTATAGGTTTGGAAACATTGGTCCAATTATTAGTAAGCAAAGACCTCGAGTACATACAGTACAGTCACTTCTTAGTATTTGTAATTGATATTTAAGTTTCGTGTCTCAATATTTATTCTTAGATAATATAGAAGTAATCAAAAAATGAAACTTCTTATCTTCATAATAAATAATATAGTCACGAAACTTTTCTATTTTGAAAAAAAATTACAACATGAAAGACTTGGCTAAATGGGCTTGATTCCATATTTTTCCACTTGAATTAAAAAAACCCTGAAACTGTAAACAAACAACATGGCGGATGGCGGCACTATTTTTTGTTTGTTAATTTGTTACATTTTAGTGACTCCACAGATTTTTAACATATATTATTATGTTGTCGATGCAAAATCATTACTTTTTTTCGCTTAACAATTTAAGACAGGTTTCTATCAATATTTGTGTTAAGTTGGTGTTCCAAATTCAAATTACTTTATTTCCCTAGGTAATTAAAAAAATTCAGTACAACATTATATCCCTGTTTTGTACAGGCCTAGAATGACTAACTTTAAGTTGAGACTACCTGACCCAGAATACGTCATTTTTAAGCTGGTGCTACGAAAAATAAAATGTTCGAGCTTGATAAAAGAGAAGACTTTTCATTTATTTCGTAGTAATTTTCAGACAGAACAAGAAACAATTAAAAAACACTGAGAACTCAAATCAAAGCATATTAATAATGGACTATATAATAGACTTTGATTTATTTATATAATCAAAGCATATAAATGAATCAAAGTCTATTATAAACACCGAAGAGTTCTTAACAAGAATGCTAGCTAAGGGTAATAAATTATGGTTACTTCTACAATTGAATCCATATAAAATATATGTTTTTTTGTTTATTACATACATAAATATCTATCTTAAATAAAGCACAAGGCCTACCTATTCCCCGAGAGGTGTGGTAACACCCCCGTATTTTGCGAACCATTGTATTATTATTATTATGGCCTAACATATTTCCGATGTTTTCGGGTATTTTTTCAATTCCGAATCTGGGTTCCTGATTCGGAAACTTAATACGGATTCCGAACGCCTGTGGGCGGCATAACTGTCAGGAATATTTTTTCAATTCAGACAGAGGTTGAGCATAAACAGGGACACATTTCGAACGGATGCCGCGCCAGCAGTCACAAGGCTTCAGTCGGTAAAAAATAAGACTGTCGTTGGAAATACCTGCATATCGAGTGTCAGAACATGATTTGATTCTGCTAGCTGTAATATATTTTGGGTTTCTTACTGTTGTGTTTGCGGATTTTTAACGCTCACCTTACCTTTGTATTCTTTTTATTCATTTTATTTTAAGCAAACTTTACTCATTTGTTTCCATACTGAAACATTCTTTAAATGTTAGAATAATCATTACAAAGAAAAATTAGGAAAATATAAAAGTATTATAATACAATGTTTTATTAAAATTATCTCCTATCCAAGACATAGAGATTTTGAGCTAGATGATTGTGGATGTGAAAAGTATTAATATTTCAATTTTAATAAAATACTATGAATAAATTCTATGTCTTCTATGCTGGCCTGGGAGCGAACAAACAACGTATAATAGGCCAGCCACGACTCATCCCATGGGTGTCGTAAAAGTCGACTAAGGGAGATTGCCCGGTGTAGACCAATAAGCACCTTGGAGAAACCCGAATGGTGGAGGGCAAACCACCAACAACAGCATACCCAAAGAGGGTTAGTGTCAGGCAGGCGGCTGGCTGTAAAACCTAAGCCAAAACTTTGAGCAATATGGATTGGAATGTTGTCATTCCAATCACTATCTTCGTTCATGTCCATACATGGTCCGTTCCGTCTCTTTTCTTTACATTAATTCAGCACTAAGTACCTTTACGGTGTGATGGATGATATGAATCAAAAAGGAGTGAATAGCTTGATGGCGTCTGACCAATATGTATGGAAGAGGAAACATACTGTGCCGACCCCAGATAGACTGGGAACAGGACAGAGAGAAGAAGATGACTATGAATAAATTAAAATATATTTTCTGATTTTATTATATCTATACAACTATTAACTAATTGCTCTGACTAGAAAATAACTTTTATATTAAACATTGTAATTTATGCGTCATCGATAAAACTATTTTTCATCCCACCATCTCGGAAAAAGCGTTTTTGCTCTTCGATATCTGAGTGCAAAAGCCGTTTTTATCCTCTAGAGGTTAAAGTAAATTTGAATTTAGAACATCGTGTGCAATGAGTTTGTGAATTCAAAACATCATTATACATATTTATTTCTACCTCCATGGTGCCGAAATTGTCATGCAACCTATTTTAATTTGTTAAAAACTCAGACTCGGAACCTTCTTGTTGTACTTTTTTTTTTGCTTTGCGCGCGCCATTTTCTTTTCACGTCATAAATTTGTTAAAACCTAGGAGTTCCGTGACGGTCAATCAGCTTGGCGTCAATCTTGCTTTAAACATTTTGATCGTCTACAACGCTTGTTGGATGCTTGAGTCAAGCATTTAAAAGCTTTTTAGGTCTGATTTGTTTACGCTAGCAACGGAACAAAAACATACAGAAAATCAACGTGCTTGACTCGAGCTGATTGACCGTCTCGTCTCCACTAGGGGGTAATTTTTATTAGGTACTTACAGGTGTGTCTGGATGAATGTTGCGGGTGTGGCTGGGTGGATTGGTGGCTGTTGGAGGTGTCTGGGTGAATGGGTGTTTTGAGGGTGTGTCTCGGTGAAGGGGTTTTTATGGGTGTGTCTGGGTGAATGGGTTTTTGTGGGTGTGTCTGAATGGATGGGTGAGTATTGTGGGTGTTTTTTGGGTGTTTCTGGGTGAATGAGTGTTTTGTGGTTGTTTCTGGGTGAATGGGTGTTTTTTGGGTGTTTCTGGGTGAATGAGTGTTTCTAGGTGAATCGGTGTTTTGTGGGTGTTTCTGGATGAATGGGTGTTTTGTGGGTGTTTCTGGGTAAATGGGTGTTTATGGGTGAATGGGTGTTTTGTGGGTGTTTCTGGGTGAATGAGTGTATTGTGTGTGTTTCTGGGTGAATGAGTGTTTTGTGTGTGTTTCTGGGTGAATGGGTGTTTTTAGGTGTTTCTGGGTAAATGGGTGCTTTGTGGGTGTTTCTGGGTGAATGGGTGTTTTGTAGGTGTTTCTGGGTGAATGGGTGTTTTGTGGGTGTTTCTGGATGAATGGGTGTTTTGTGGGTGTTTCTGGGTGAATGAGTGTTTTGTGTGTGTTTCTGGGTGAACGGGTGTTTTTGGGTGTTTCTGGGTGAATGGGTGTTTTGTAGGTGTTTCTGGGTGAATGGGTGTTTTGTGGGTGTTTCTGGGTGAATGGGTGTTTTTTGGGTGTTTCTGAGTGGATGGGTATGTATTGCGGGTGTGAATGTTGTGGGTGTTTCTGGGTGGGTGTTGAGAGTGTGTTTGGGTTAATAGGAGGGTGTTGTGGAAGTTTCTGGGTGAAAACAGAAACTGTTGTGATTGTATATTTTTTTTTGTATTTTGCAATTTCCTCGTTGGGGGGATGAAAAGTTACGTGTTGCACTCGAGTGCAAAGATTTTTCACCTTGTGCTCTTTTGATTCCCTCGCTATCGCTCAGGATTCTAATTTTTGAATCACTCGCTACGCTCGTGATTCAATTTTAGAATCCTTCGCTAGCTCGGTCATCAAAATTGAGCACGCGATTAAAAAACAACTTTGCACTCACGTACAACAAATAACTATTCTACAAGTCTATGGATAGATTTCCCTTTTCCTCACAAACAGTATTCTCTCTTGCGTATTCGTGAACGAAGCTACCAAAACAATTTCATAACTACCTTTAGTTGGAATTCACACAACAAAATTCCGTTGAAGTTGAAGGGTTGAAGGGCCTTAGGGCAAGGCAATGTTCATAACGAGCAACTGAACTATTCACCGTGCCGTATGATGATAGCAGAGCAGAATAAAATTGACACCACCCCCAAATCTCTCCCGCAGGTATCGTACAGGGCGACTAAAGGTAAAAACAGTGATGAGTCATGGGCAGTAGCGTCTCTCATAAACTACCTAGCAATATACTGCGAATTACGTGCCCGATAGATGCAATGGCCATATATATTACATGGATAATGTAGGATCTTAACCACAACTATTCATGAATGTATGTAATCAAATCATACTTGAATAAAAACTGAAAGACACAACATCCGACACTTCTTACACGTCTTAACACTTTTTGTAATAACACCGTAATAAATGTATATTTTTTGCCTCGTATCCGATATCAAATATAGGACACTAATTAATACTACACAGAACACTCGAGAAGTCGTTTACGCTGATGCAAATTACGGGACATTGTAACAACCTCTCAACCTAAATCTCGAATTAGCGGAGCGTGGAGATTGCGTCTAATACGTACTTTAATTTGCAATACTAGAATCACTTGGTATAATGTTGCGAGCGTCTCTTTGACGAAATTAGTTCTTTTGAGCCAGCCATAAAGGTTTTAATTAAAAAGCGCTTAAGTAACTACTTACAGTTTACAGCAGATTGGGTTATCGGCAAATGGAAAATGTATTGAATTTACATACATACACACATACATAAATCAGGTCTAGTAATCCCAAAGCGAATAGGCAGAGGGGCAGTGAATTTGTATGTTATGTACAAAATGTATGTTTATGTGTATATGTACAAAATACAAATACAAAATGTTTATTTCAGTAACTTAGTCTAATACAATTATGAGTGTTTGGTGTTCCCTTTTAAGCTAGTAGGCTTGTGTCAGGCAACACCGCTCTTCCATAGCATATTTACAATAGACTAATCCACCTTAAAAGTAAAAATACTAAGATTTTTCTAACATTTATATAATGTTGAAATTAAAATCGAATACTAACAACACAATCTAATTTAAAAAGCAGTACAATTACCAGTGTCTGTATGTGATGTTGGTGTGTTGGTGTATGTGTGTGTTTGTGTGTATGTAGGTATGTGTGTTTTGTTTTTCCGCGGATGTATATGTAATTGTATGTATGTGTTTGTGTTATCAATTATTTATATTTTGCGATTAGATAAATTATAATAAGAGACAGTCCCTAATTAATTTATATACAATTCTACTTCTGTATAACTTTTTGTTTTTAGCCATTCAGTCAGCATATTCTTACAATTAATGTAATTCATATTGTAAATTCCAATCTCTTTATTAATTTTATTATACAAGAAACTAGCTCTCGTGCTATATTGCCTCTCCGCAAAAACAGACTTCACCCGCGGTTGTAGTACTACGTTACGCTTGTTTCTAGAGTTTCTATTATTGTGTTGGTAAGGAAGAGATTTGTGTTTTTTTAGTACTGTGTTCAAAATATACAATTTTCGGACAGATAATAAATCAGTAGAAGAATAGAGTATGTCTGTTGGGAACTCGCGAGGTTTAAAGTGAGTAACCTTCAATAGTGATCTCTGAGCTCTCTCTATATCGAGGAATCTGGTTTTGTTCGCTCCACCCCACACAGTTATGCAGTATGTCAAAACTGATTGTGCTAAAGAGATATATGTTAGACGCAGGAGGCGTTCAGAGGTCACGTGCCGTAATGTTTTAAATGTCCATATTAGCTTCCTAATTCTACTCATAAGGAGTTCAATGTGACTGTGCCATGACAAGCGCTGGTCAAGCATTACACCCAGATATTTAGTACTACTTACTTTTTTAAGCTCTGGACAAGAGCAAGCCGTAACCGGAACCCCATCACATTGGTGCAAGTATAGTCTAAAATTAGGTCCGGGTTGTCCGTTATCATACTTGCTGAAACATAAATAGTTACTTTTTTGAACATTTAGGGACAAAATACGTGAATTCAGCCAGGTAGCAATCCTAGATAGACCCGCTTCGGCAAGTGATATTAATTTATCCCAATCCTTAGCCACAAAGACAATAGCTGTGTCGTCCGCATATGTAAAAATACTACCTCCATCGATTCGCATGTTGCATAGATTATTAATATATACTAAAAATAAGGTAGGACCAAGCACACTGCCCTGTGGCACTCCGTAATTAACAATACATTCAGAACTCAAAGCTGATCCTACACCAACTCGGGAACTGCGGTCAGTCAAGTAACTTTCTAGTAGTTTAAGCGGATTTCCTCTAATGCCTACATTCTGGAGACTGCGTAATAGAATAGGCACAGACACTGTATCGAAGGCTTTCCTTAAATCGAGAAAAACTGCTAAACACTTATTACCAGCATCAATATTTTCAATTATAGCGGAGGTCAAAGCTAAGACAGCATCTTCTGTAGATAAGTTCTTGCAAAAGCCGTATTGAGACGAAGAAATTATATTAAACTTTGTGAAAAAATTTACCAACCGGATGTTTATAATTTTTTCTAAAATTTTTGCTACCACGGATATAACAGATATCGGTCTAAAATTTGATGGATCATCTTTATCTCCAGTCTTGTATACAGGTGTAATAATGGTTTGCTTTAGTGCAGCTGGAAATACTCCACTCTCAAAACACTGATTTACGAGATGAACTAGAATAGGCACAATCTCCCTATATGCTAACTTTAAGAAGCTAGTCGGTATTTTGTCGCATCCAGGAGCACTGTCAGATCTCATAGATATAATTATGGAATAAACCTCCTCAGGGTCAGTGCTTAAGAGCGCAAATGATGTCATTAGGGGCACGTTAGTTTCAAGATAAACATTTGCTCTAACACCAGAAATACTGCCAGCTAGCAGTTGTCCCACAGTGGCAAAGTAACTATTGACTTTATCAAGAGATTCCTCCGGCGTTGGCTCAATATTGAAAGTTCTTGATTTTGTGTTCTAGGAGGTTTACGTTTAGTTATAGTGTTTATTGTGTTCCATAGCCTTTTTGGATTTTTGATGGCATTTTCTAATTGCATCCTATCGTAACAACGTTTTAATTTTTTAATAATTTTAGTGCAAAAATTTCGGTACCGTTTATATGTTACTTTCATTGTCTGATCATCAGGATCCAATTTTAATTTACGTTGCATATAATTTCTATTCCTAATACAGCGTAGCAGACCCGGAGTCATCCAAGGTTTAATTATTTGTACTTTTCTAGGCACCTTAATTGTTAGGGTATTTATAGCAAGGCTTTGTTGTAGAGTGGTTATCAATCCTTGTGTTATGAGATTAGGGTTAAGGTAAGTAGGTCATTTAGTTTTGCACTTTTAAGATATTCTATAGCATTATCATAATTTATGACCTTTCTTATTTTTTTATTAACATGAGGATTCATATTAAGATGAGATTGATTTAGGAGAATCATTGAATGATCTGTTATAGTTGAATCTAGGACAGCGATTGTTACACTTTTGTTGCCAGTATCTAACTTTATTATAAAATGATCAAGACGTTTAAGCCCCTTGTAGGTAAGACATGTCCTGGAAGCATACCATGGGTGGCTAGCATATTTAAATAGTTACATCTATTTGAGCGACACAGTGATGGTTCATCGGGGTAGTATATTAAGTTTATATTTATATCGCCTGTCAGAATAACATTTTTATTTCTCTTAATTGTATTCAAGTATATATTTAGGGAGTTTATGAAATCATCAGCATTAGCTATCGAAGGAGTGCGATATATACCTATAATAGTAATATTAGCCATATTAACTTGTAAGCCGGATGCATGAGTTAAATTTATTTCTTTGAAAGAGGCTTTATGTGTGTTTTTTATGTAAGCTACTACACCATCAGCCTTGTTGATATGTTTAGTTGTTTGAGTTTATTACAGTCCAATCTACATTCACTTAATATAATTGCATCTGTGTCAAAATTAAAGTTACTTAAGTTTACTCGCAAGTCATCTAAATTAGAATAAATACTGCGTATATTCTGAGATATTACTGTAAGATCAGATGCTTGTATGGTTAAGAGGGACGAAAGTTTATCAGGTTGGCATTTAAATGACAGCCCTACATTTGAATGATCTATTTCATTAATATTTGTAAAAGAACTATTCATATTGAGGTATAAGGATCGAAACAATAGCAAGGGTAGTCTTAAGATTATAAATCATTAACAGATTTTGAAGCAAAAGGGTATAGTGATGTCTATTTATGTATAAATATATGTATGAATGTATAACGTTTTGTCTGAAAAGATGTAAGTATGTAAGTGAAATTTTATAGTATGTAATCAAAAAAGTAACTGTGTGAAGTGTTTGTGACTGTGTGACTATTGATATTGTTGTTTTTTCATTATTATGTAACAATGTACTGCAACAAAAATAATATATAACTATTAAAAATAATAAACTATAAGCTTTACCTAGTCAGCTCGATAACATTAAATTTTGAACTTGCGATTCACTTTTTATAAGAATTACAGGTGTATTGTCTTCTTTCCTCAGAAATACTCGTCCATAAGAAGTCCAGCAATACTTGAAATTTTTTGATTTAGCAACGTCTCGAGCGAGAAAAAATAGCCGTGCTCCTTTGACAGTATGTACAATAACATACATATATTCTCCCACATCTCTTCTGCTCTCAACTTGTAATATAAGATGCATATTGAGGCCATCTGTAATTAGAGCTACATACCGTTTAATATTGGGAGCTTATAATGTATTACATAAAGTCCATGTTGATGGTCCAAATAAATAAATAAATAAATTATCTCGCATCGTACTCTGTTTTGTGAGAAACTATAACTGCATAAAGCAAAAGCAACAATTTCATTAATTTCAATCGAGAATTGTTACCAATAGAGGTCCGTAGGTTCTGTCATCCTACTGGAGATAATGATATCATTAGTACAACATAAATATTTGAAAGAAATCGTCACATCGTTTTGAGTATTACAATATACTATAATCAGGTTTTTTGTTACAGGTACCTTACGCGCTCTCTGAAGATAGAAGTCGGAGTAATTATATTTCAGATAATTAGTCGTTAATGCTATATCAACGTTATTAATAATAAGGTGTTCTGTAAAATATAGATTGATGTCTTAATATAGCGATTTGTAAATCAATTACAAATAAGTAGCTTACTGAGTACTAGATTTTGCGTCATTTGAGCCATGACGCAAGACCTAGGAAAATAAGACCTTTTTAATAGAAAAGTAAAATATTAATTAAAACTATTAGTTTTCATTTTGTATTAATGGAAATGTCGGACAAAATAGATATTTTTTAATCCCTAGGGTCCAATATGTGATTTTATTGTAAATTCTTTGTAGATAGTCTTTGATGTAATCTTTGCATTTATGTACCTATACCAAAGTTGATAGTAAACTCTATCTATAGATTATATACCTAGGATAATTTATGTGATGTTCATCCACTATATAATCAACAAACTGTCATTTATTGTTCTGTCACGTTTTATTAAGCTTGTTAATCGACAGGGTACTTAACTATTGTTAATTAAATGTAGTGGATGTCACCGCAGACTAGCATATTATTTTTTATGTGAATTATCATAATAATATTAAGTACACTATAAATTCAATGCTATAATTCCACGCATTTTTTTTGTAAGTGTTTAAGACGTATCATTAGTAGATTATTAAAAACTTTTGTATCTTGTACATTACAAAATGATTAATCTATGTACATATTTTATTCATCGTCAATTGCATTGACTGTCTAAAATTGAAATTGATTCACTCATAATCGTGTTCGTTGTACCCACGAAATTCAATATCACTTTATTGCCAATCACGTCATTATTATTATTATTATTATATTTTCCATATCATGATAGTGTTTTATTTTCATATCCCAAGCAAAAAACCATGGCCGTGTGGTGACGGCAGAGTAGAATATAATTGTCACCACCCCAAATCTCTCCCGTGGGTGTCGTACAAGGCGACTAAGGATAAATTAGTTATGAGGAATGGGCAGCAGCGTTCCACTTATGCCACCTAGCAATAGTACTGCGACTTTTGTGCCCGATAGATGGCAATAGGCTCGCCACCTATTACATGGGACCTAACATGATTGGCGAAACGTGGGTGCTAGTTCACCTCTGCCTACCCTTTCGGGGATATAGGCGTGATTTATGTATGTATGTATGTAAGCAAAAAAAAAATTATGCACTGGCACAATTTATGAATGCTTAAGATGAAGAAATAAAAATAGCATAGAATGTGCCAACCCCTTTGGGATGTCTGAGGTATCTGGGTTGTCCTCCGTGTCGTAAAAGTCGATTAGCTGCCGTACTCAGAAACATCGATATCGATAATGAGTACTTAATGTCAAAAAATGACAATTCTAAACTAGTCGCTATTCTTGCCGGGTCTATGGTCTAGATTTGAATGAAATTTTTTGACATTAAGTACTCATTAAAGTTAATTGACGTCTCCGAGTGCGGCAGTAAGAGAGATTTTGGACAGAAGAAGAAGAAGACGCCCGAATTAGGACTCTTTTTTAAAAGTTAAGAAATAACTAAAAACTGCATAAGTACCTATCTCAATGCTATCTAAATTTAATAAGTAAGCTAAGTTTTCGATTTGTCGTTATGCGATCGATACCTTTAGAGGTATAAATGTATCGTAATGGAATAGTTAACTCATAAAATGTCAATCAAGATTATGCAATTTGGTCTTTTTTATTGCTATAGAATAAATTCTTGACTAATTATTTGAGTGCTTTAACTGTAATCGTTATTTAACGACTAGGTTACTTTTGAGGGACAAATTTACTGTAAAACCAGACTGTAAAAATGTACAATAAAGCTTAGACGTTACGTAAAATTCATTAAGGTTGAAAATCAGCTGGAACGAATTGTACAGTTTTATTATCTGTATATACATCACAATCAATTGTTATATTATATTGTCCATTAGTGAACACGGGAAGCAATTAAGGTGACGACATAAAACATCTGATAAAACTAACGTCATTTTTCATATAAATCATTCGTTGTCGATTTGTTTAGATACGGCTTGATGTTCAAAATTGACTGAGTTCTGCTGTTTGTAATATTAAGGCTCTTTCCCATTTTTATCTAGTTCTTCTTCTCCCTGCCCTGTTCCGGGCTATCTGGGTTCGGCGAAGTGGCATCAAAAAATTCTTCGGAATCAAAAAAATCCTTAGGGTTGAACAGCAAAGACGAATGGGCAGCAGTGTTGTTACCACCTCATCATCATCATCACCAGACCTTAAAGGCTCCTGCACACCAAACGCAGGTCAGTAGCAGCGCAGTTTGAATGCGGGCCCGCGCGAGTTGTGATACAAGAAACTCTTAAACTGCGTTACACCAAATTTTAAAGCAGACCCGCGCTCAAACTGCTCCGCGTCGCGCCGCACTGCAACTACCGGAATACAACCCAGACAGCGCGGGAGCAGCTCGAGCGCGGGCCCGCGCTGTTGTATCACTATGGCGGTCATGTCAGCATGGCTCACCGGGGCAGTGCAGCGCAGCGCGTCGTCGTCTAACCCGTCATACTAAACGCGGTCCAACGTTGCAACTGCTTTGAAACTGCCGCCGCGTTCAGTGTGCCGACTCCCGCGCTGCTACTGACCTGCTCTGCTCCTGACCCGCGTTTGGTGTGCAGGAGCCTTTAACGTCCCCACTGCTGAGGCACAGGCTTCCCTATGGATGGAAAATGGGCCCCACGCTGGCCTAGTATGGATTGGTGATTTATACCACCTACCTAACAATATACTGCTGAGAACCCAATAGATGGCAATAGGTTCGCCACTTTGAGGACTTTTTTCAGAAACAACAAAAAAAATTACATACATTAATCACGGCTATATCCCCGAAGGGGTAGGTAGAGGTGAATTAACACCCACGTTTTGCCAATTATGTTAGGTCCCATGTAATAAATAGGTGGCGAGCCTATTGCCATGAAAAAAAAACGATTTTTATTAGATCTAGCCAAAATATTGTTAGCACTAGCCTACTGGTTTTATAGTCACGATATCTTTCCGTCCCTAGGGACCTTTGCCCAACAATGGGGACATTAAAGGTGAGTTGATATTGATAATAATGAAAGATGAGGTAAGTACCTAATTGTATTTCACATCTTTGCGTTCACGCAAACTAATTATTCTAGAATAATTATTAACACCACACCACTTCCTTTTTGTGTAGTTATATAAAATTCACAATTAACAAGAATATTTTAAGCGGGTCACCACTACACATGCGCATACCCTTTTAGAAGGGCAGCGTTTTGCATAACTACATAATCGCTGCGACGATTGTGCCCGATAAATGGCAATAGGCTCGCCACATATTACATGGGACCTCACATAATTGGCGAAACGTGGGTGCTAGTTCACCTCTGCCTAACCCTTCGGGAATATAGGCGTGATTTATGTATGTACATAATCGCTCCTAATTTTGAGAAAATATTAAATTATAGCTCGGAGAGTCCTCGTCTATAATGCCATTTGCATGAATATTTTACTTACGTTTACGCCAAAAATGAATCTTACAATTTGAGTTGACCCAGTGTTGTTTATTTTGAATGATAAGCCTTTGAAATTTCTGCCAAGGGACTGCTTCCATTCAGTCCCTCCTATATAACTCATTTCTGAATAAATGTTTTCATTTAAAGCTTAACATCCGCTATTATTGAAAGGCCCTTAGTAGAATTAATTGTTTTCTTCCCAGGGGTTGTTTATCTATATTTTATTTTAATTTGCTTTATCAAAACACAGTTCACAGAAGCTATTTTATTCAGGGACTTCCGGGAATAAAGCTACCGTGGAGCATTTTTAACCTTTATCTTTATATTTCCGTATATTCATTGCGAAGACCCGTGTTCCCACTGCTGGGACACAGCTTTCTGGCTAGCCTAAGAAACATCTAAATATATGCGAGCTCAATCCTTTAAAGTAGTTTTATTTCAAATATGTAGTGCTCGTGCAAATCTAAGAGAATATTATCAGTCGAATTCATCAGTTGAGAAAGAACTTTAATGGATGGATGGTTTAATTAGGTTCTTAGAAGTATATAAGTACTAAGTTAACCTAAAATCTACCTGGTAGCCGCTTTCTTGAAAATGTTGCTTGATTAAAAACCATATTTTAAAACACACAATGAGCACTGTGAACCTTTTCGAACAAAATAGAGCCCCATTTTATTAAATTACATTTTCCCGCCAATTTGATTAAGCCAACTCAATCTTACACTAAACTTAATTATTTCTCAGGCTTAGGGATTATGTACAAAATTAATAACAACTTGATCGGCTCGGCAATATAGTTGGTCAGTAAACCAACGTGCTTATTTACCTTAATTAAAACTTTACAGTCTATCTTTAGGCACAGATTTTGCTCACATTTTGATTAGTTACTAATACTCAACCCTGGATATTTTGGATTTAACTTCTTCTGTTGATCGTTATAGGATTTTAATTTGTTATAGGATAATAAATTATGATATATTAGTTAATAAATTATATAAATGTTAGAAAAGTTAGGAAAAAGAAAAAGAGATCAGAAAAAATTTTATTTGATTTCACACCAATTCATACGGATCGCTGTTGGGGTGGTTTATTGACCACCCCATGAGATACCCTGCGCATGATGACGAAATGCGGTCTAAATTGAGTTTTTACCGGTCTGCTAGAAACTTGCCTAAATCAATTTAGACCGTAAATTTCAATTTTCTTATAAAGGTTAGGTTATAACATCCTTATTTTATTTTTGTATCACACAGAGTACTAGGTACTAGATTATTAAAATAAGTGGGTTCAGTTAGCTTAGAATAGTGATCTTAAAAAAAATCGCGGATCGGTTTGATTCACAAGTGTATGGTAATTATAACATAATTAATAATTAGCAATAAAAGGTTAGAATTTAGATTTGAATTGATAAGGCTTTCGAGCAGCAACTAGTTAAGCGGCCAAAAAATTTTAGGAAGCACGTACGGGGCTACACATCAGAACATGTAGGTATACAAGTTGCATTCCTAAATTATTTTCATTTACTATTATAGGTAGGTGAAAGAGCGTCTATTAGCTCAGAACTATACGGAGCATAGATTGAAAGCCCACACTTTGGCTAAGTGCATCGTATCCGTTCTCAAACCAAATCCAATCACTGTTGTTAAAGCGTTTACATAGAAACGTGCAACCATTATGTACATAAGTGATCAATCCGCACACAGTCTCACAGGACCTTTGAAATTACATGGACGCCTTAGTACCTTGTCACAATAATTATTTATGCAACATGGTTGACACTATTACTGCGCAAGCCGTGTCGTTGGTATGAGAAAGTAACTACAAATATGGTAATATAGTACTAATGAGGCTGTCTCCAATAGCTATTTAATACGTCGATTTTGCCACATATCAAACAGAGCTCAATAAAGAAAAGACGGTAAAATTATTATTCCTCTGGCATCAGTAGGCGTTTCCAATCGTGCCTAGCGGTTACAGTACGTTTTGCGTATATTAGTTCAATTCGATGTCTTTATCTTGAAGTTTTAATTTAAATGCTGCCGTGTGGTGACGGCAGAGTAGAATACAATTGTCACCACCCCAAATCTCTCCCGTGGGTGTCGTACAAGGCAACTGAGGATAAATCAGTGATGAGGAATGGGCAGCAGCACATATTACTATTATTAATGAAACGCCGCGTGGTGACGGCAGAGTAGAATACAATTGTCATCACCCCAAATCTTTCCCGTGGGTGTCGTACAAGGCGACTAAGGATAAATCTGAATATGATTAGGAATAGGCAGCAGAGTTCCTCTTATACCACCTAGGCTAGCAATGTACTGCGACTTTTGTGCCCGATAAATGGCAATAGGCTCGCCACCTATTTATTACATGGGACCTAACATAATTGGCGAAACGTGGGTGCTAGTTCATCTCTGCCTACACCTTCGGGAATATAGGCGTAATTTATGTATGTACGTATGTATAATTTAAATCATTGTTCTTGTCAGAGGATTTATATGCTCAGATTGACGTAATGGTCGGCAAATAAATACCTATAGTTCTCGCCCTACCTTATATCCTTGCATCGTTGTCCTGAGGTATTCTCACGGGAAGACCCCTGTCAAGTTCCCATGTCATAGCTTCCTTATTTGGCACCCTTATTACACGGTACGTATGACTTAAGACCGGACTCGCGGGAGCACAAACCTAACTATTCAGAACCAATGTCAGAGCTAGTTGCAAATGAACATTTTATTTGTATGCTGTATGTTTGATATCGGCAATACTGAAGTGATGAATGTGCTATTGGAGTTTTTAGGTGAACAGTGACAAAATTTGTCATTTGTTTAAGTGATTGAGTGTTCGCATTTATATTGTGTTAAACGTACAACACCAATTATGTTGGTGTAAAGTTGTTTTCAGTTGTCAGTGATTGTGTTGATCAACAAAGAAAATTTAAACCTACCACCAGAACTGCTAGCTTTATCCTGTTGTTTGTGTTATATGTGTTTTGTCATACAATATAAATGCCGCCCCAATACTGTATAAATTTAATTTCGCTAGCTTATTTAACCTCTCATGCTATTGACATTTACACAGAACTTTAATTCCAGCAATTTGCTTGATGGCGCATCAGGAATGCTGCTACACATCCCTATTATAACTCTTACGGCGGGTCCCAGTAATCTATCAAAACTTAACGTCAAAAAATGACAATTCAAAACTAGTCGCTATTCTTGCCGAGTCTATGGTCTAGATTTGAATGAAATTTTTTGACATTAAATACTCATTAAAGTTAATTGTCGTCTCTGAGTGCGGCAGTAAGATAAACGTACTACATCTTGGTTGCTTAACAACTTCTGTTATTTATCGTAATATAACAAAAAATGCCCGGCAACCAAACTTTAGTAAGCTTACTTTTAACTGTAGATAGAATATTGGGACCCGCCGTTAGTAGCATTATACAACACCCGCGACAGAGATCACCGCGGCTTTCAACAAATCCGATTATATTAAGTCGATGTTAGCGTGGGCTGGTGTGTGTTTTCTGACATTTGCAATAAAACAGTCGAGCAGCAACAATGTGTAAATCGGTTGTCAACAGCTATTTATTCAAGTGACTAAAACAAATATCAGTTTTAATCGAAAACCACTGAAACCTCAATTGAGCAAATTTAACAAAAGCGAAATCGTGTTGACAAGCAACTGCAGTTCGCAGCTGTTCGGTCGCTTCAGTTTTCAGCAATTCACTTATCAATTCGAATTTAAGCACCAAGTTCATTTTGCATATTATTTACGTACCTACGTACGTACAGTCAAAGGCACTTCAGACTATCCAAAACTGTCAAATTTCTTCATTCGATTGTCAACCTTTCATTTTCATTTTCACGCCTATTTATCGTATCACCCAAGGTACCCTTATGCCACCTAGCAATGTATTGCGATTTCGGGACCCGATAAAAAGTAATAGGCCAGCCACCTATTACATAGGACCTAACTAGTCGCTTTTCCAGCCGGGTCTATGGTAGACCAAAAATTTCAATTTAATCTATAGATTTAATTTTTTTTTTGTTAATTGACGTCGTTGAGTGCGGCAGTTAGTCGCCTTGACACCCACGGGAAAGATGGGGGTGGTGACAATTGTATTTTGCCCTGCCGTCACCACAGGGCTTACATACGAGTTGCATACGGCATAAATTTAGCATTATTATACGAGCTTACATTTAGGTTCCATTCGTATTGGTTTTTTATTTGGTAGTGGTGACATGCATGGAATAAGTGCCTTTTTTTCATTCTCATTTTATTGTAGAAAAATGGGAATGCACTAAATTACGTCCCGAATATAGTTTTCAGTAGTTCAGTGTTGATATTCTGGATATCATATTTAAATAATTAATCTATGTAATTGAGATTTCGCCTTTACAGAACAATAGCTATTTAATTATTTATCTACTATTGCCTGGGGAAATTCACATTAATAGATTCTGTATTCTGAAAGGAATATATATTTTCAAAGGATTTCTACAAAGGATGCTACTGTTGCGAGGGTTTTAATCAAGCACTCCGATTTTATTAAATTGAACATAGGAATATTACTTAATAAGTTTTACTAAATAGCGTTATAAATTTCAGTTGCGCTCGTATTTCATTATTAATTTGAGCAGAATAGCATTTGTAAGCATATGACATCGAATTTTTAGCATATTAAAGAATAAGCACAAGCAAGATGGAGAGAGTATGCGGTATGCCTTCAGATCGAAGGCATACTGCAAGACATGGACGGAATCGGCTCGGGATCGCTCGAGATCGCTGCGGGGGAGACCTTTGCTTGGCAGTGGGATCTTATAGGCTAACAAAAAAAAGGTCCAGCAAAAAATATCATAAAATTGTCGAAAAATTATTGCAGCCTGATTGCAATGCACCGCGAACCACATGCGATAATTGGCAGACGCAATACGGGCGGTTGCCTATATACGACTCAGCCAAGGACGGCTGCTATACTGAATGGATTACGCAGGACGCGGGTTCGATTCCCGCATAATAATGTTTTGATACATTTCTCACCTCTTGTTAATAAATAAAAAAATGTAATGTTTAAATAAATATCAAAATTAAACTTTAATTCATTTCAAAAATACCTACATCACAATTGCCTACAATTACCTACATTACAATTACAATACCTACATTAATTACCTCGAAATTCCCAAGTATACCTTCGTAATTCTCTACAACAAGAACAAAATTTCTTCGTAGCTCTCGAAGTAAGTCGAAGTATTTTACTTTGGAATTACTCTTTATTGAATTTAGCCCGCAATTTTCTTAGGGTAACCATTGGGAGCTGTCAGTACCAATCCAGGTCATAAAATAGGTCCTACATTAAAGGGCGCAGAGACTAAAGAACTGCCTGAAGACGATCAAACAATAACAACCTAGCGAACACAAGAAAAATCTAACTACCCATCAATTGGTTACATAGGTTCGACAGTTTTAGATCTATGCGAAATCGAATTAGGCGAGTGTGGTTTATGATCGAGTCCGTTTGAGACGATGGGATAGCTCAAGTTGTATCGAATCGACGGGCTGACTAATTTCGTTCACGTCACGTTATATTATATACCCAGTTACTTATATCCGACGGCTGATCCTGTCAGATAGGCCTAGAGGCGTAGAGGGGCAAATGTATGAGTGATATAACACAGATATTTTGTCATTACGTTCACTTCACGTAGTGATTTGGTATATTTTTATACTTATGGTGAATGTTTAAAAGTAGGAGCTTGAAAAATGCTGCATTTTTAATAAGCCCGTTAAAAAAAAATAGTAACTCCTCAATCAACAACATAAGATGCAGGTTTTATATAGTAACTAGCTAACCGGCAAACGTTCATAACAATTGGTCAAGCCGTTCGGAAGAGTTTTTTAACAAACACTGAGACATGAGAGTTTTATATATAAATTTTAAGGATTATTATTTTGTTATATTGAATGTGGTGACGGCAGAGTGGAATACAATTGTCACTACCCCAAATCTTTCCCGTGGGCGTCGTACAAGGCGACTAAGGATAAATCAGTCATGAGGAATGGGCAGCAGCGTTCCTCTTATACCACCTAGCAATGTACCTACTGCGACTTTTGTACCCAATAAATGGCACTAGGCTCGCCACCTATTACATGGGACCTATCATAACTGGCGATACCTGGGTGCTAGTTCACCTCTGCCTACCCCTTCGGGGATATAGGCGTGATTTATGTATGTATGTATGTATATTGAATATTGATATATATATAGTAGTAGTAGTAGTAGTAGGTACACCATAACGAATCCCATATTTCACGAACCCTATAAAATAACTGAAACATTCAACGAGCTTCAAAGAGGTATGACAAATTCACCAGAACCCTCGTTAATCAGCCGTATGTCAAATCACGCGCCATTGTGATAAAGTGACAGGCGAGAAGGGCGAGCCATTTAGAATTTCCGGGTACGCCAATAGTTGGGAAAATTGTTACAACTTTTATCGTCTGCGTTGTGGAGCAGCCTGCAATTTATATGCGTGGCAAGGCAATTTATCCTTCCCGTAAAAATGCTGCGAAAGTACACACCATACTTTTTATCATATAACACTGACATTACATATCATAATATTATTACAATTACCATTGCAAGGATATTAAACGCAACAGTTTATTATTCGATTTTAATTTTAACATTATATAAATGTTAGAAATATTAGTACAAAGATTTTGGTGGTTAGAAAAAGAATTTCGAAAAATTACGATCCAAGCTTAACCGAACGCAAGGTATTTGTAAAAATATCTGCTTTGGAATGTTTGAAATTTATTTCTACATTGCGAGGGTACCCGTTGGCTTACAACGTGAAGTGTTAAGGTTAGAAGAATTTCGGCAAGTTAATTAGTGTCTTGGGTGGCCGAGCGGTCATGCACGGACGCGGGTTCGATTCCCGCCTCAAGATCATAATTTTTCGAAATTCTTTTTCTAACCACCAAAATAACAGTTTATGTTTGATTCACGCCCACTTCCCTGAAAATTCAATATACAAAATAAAAAATTATAAATTATGAATAATCTTAAACCTTGGGTGGGTTCTGTTATTCTGCTTATTGCACACACGTACGTATCTACTAACCACAGACCGTAAATTTTTCACATTCTTTACTTTATGTCAGATAATTGCATCTGCAATGAAATTTGATAGATTGATTTGATAAGTTGTTGACTAGTTCTATGTTGGCCTGGGAGCGAACAAATAACGTAGAATAGGCCAGCCTCGACTCATCCCATGGGTGTCATAAAAGTCGATAAGGAAGATTACCCGGTGTAGACCAATAAGCACCTTGGGGCACCCGAATGGTGGAGGCCAAACCACCAACAACAGCATACCCAAAGAGGGTTAGTGTCAGGCAGGCGGCCGGCTGTAAAACCTAAGCCAAAACTTTAAGCAGTATAGATTGGAATGTTATGATTCCAATCGCTCTCTCCGTTCATCGGTCTCTCGACATGGTCCGTTCCATCTGCATCTTAACGGTGTGATGGATGGTATGAATCAAAAGGGAGTGGATGGCTTCATGACGCCTGACCGATATTACATACATACATACATAAATCACGCCTATATCTCCTAAGGGGCAGGCAGAGGTGAATTAACACCCACTTATCGCCAATTTAGCCAGGTCCCATGTAGCAGGTGGCGAGCCTATTGCCATCTATCGGGCACATCAATCGCAGTATATTGCTAGATGGTACAAGAGGAATGCTGCTGCCCATTACTCATTGCTGTCTTTACCCTTAGTCGCCTTGTACGACACCCAAGGGAGAGATAGGGGTGGTGACAATTGTATTCTACTCTGCCGTCACCACACGGCATATGACCGATATGAATGGAAGACGAAACATACTGCGCCGACCCCAGATAGACTGGGAACAGGGCAGGGAAGAAGAAGATTTGATAAGTTGTTGACTGCACACTAAACACATTTTAATGTACCTATATACAGTTTGCCAGGGGCAAGAAGTATAATGCGACTTGATGTGGTAAAAGTCTGTTTATTTGAAGATACAAATATGCTTATATATTACTGCGGTGCGTGTCTAAGTTAACTTATAAAAATGATGAATGTAACTACGTGCATTAATGTAGGACATGCTGTGATGTCGCTACATATACCTTGGAAAAAAAATGTAACTACATATCTCTATCTAAAATTTAAATATACACAAATATTATCAATTAGTAATTAACATAACCAGTGGATACAATTAGATAATAAATTTAACTGATTCAGAAAAAATAAAAATGCTGACTTTGTTGTGACGATATCTGGGTCATTGTATGTGTTCGGATTGTTGTTATTAATTTCTAAATTGGCACGTTCGTAGCTTCTTTTTATGACAAATGTGTGTTGTTTTAATTGTTTCCTTAAATCGTAATGGCATATGCTTAATTTGTTCTTCTGTTCTGGGAGTGGTCTTCCATAGGGTGATGTTATACTTTTTCTTATTCTGTCGCATATGTAGCGACATCACAGCATGTCCTACATTAATGCACGTAGTTACATTCATCATTTTTATAAGTTAACTTAAGACACGCACCGCAGTAATATATAAGCATATTTGTATCTTCAAATAAACAGACTTAATTACCACATCAAGTATCATTATACTTCTTGCCCCTGGCAAATTGGTGACCACCGACATTGGACAGCAGCAGCCTTCAAATACTACAAAATATTGGTCTGCCGTGCGTCGGGGGCAATTCAACCCCGGCGCACGGCAAACTACTCAACCCACGGCAAACTGCCTGACCCATGGCAAACGTTGGAAAAATGGAAGTCATCAAAGGAAGAAGAACTAGAAGACTACAAGTTAGTGACATAATTACCGACTATAAATAAAAATGAAACCAAACAGACAAAGGCGCAATAAGCAGAGTTAGCAAAAATGTAATTGGAACTCATCGCAATTCAGCGCGATAGCAAAGACAAATTATTATAGTCACATGGGATCGAGTCAAGTTCGAGAGCAAGCAATCGGAGACAAATAATCAAGTAAATGTGTTAAACTACGACGAATCACTGTTCAACTCACCCGTCTAACTGCATCAATTCCGACCGAAAAAGTGGTATGAGATTTTTTACTGACACGGGAGCGAACATTTGAGTTAATGGCAAACAACAGAGACATTCTGGAGCTAAATGGTACACAATCAAGACATAGGGTGAAATTCAAGCTTGGGACTACGAGACGTTCTACAAGGAACTTCGGCATGGCCGATTTGACTAATTATTAGTCGATATAGCTAGTCGGAAACTTAAGATTGGGTAACTGAGCTGACAACGCCTGCAACCCTGATCATACCGACGCAGCAAACTATTGTCGTTGGAACGAATCCACGCATACTATACTACAAGGTTATTTTCTCAAGAGCGAAATAAATTTCTTAGGTTATCAGAAAACGAGCCAAGGAATACGCCCAACTAAGGAAAATTACCACAACTCAAGAAGCCTAAGTAATGGCGACTTGATCCTGCGGCAGCAAGCGGACCAAGGGCACGCAATGGCAGCCCATAGTCGGAGACGAAAAGTGCGCTCACACTCCGGCGTAATATGGTAGTTCTGCGTATAGTGCCTACCGCTGATTAAATACGCTCGTCGAGGGCTACTTGGACCTGCCCCAGAAAGCGGATCGACGGCACGCAATGGTAGCCCATGACTGGAGACAAAAAGTGCGCTCACACTCCGGCATGGCAGTTCTGCGTATGGTGCCTACCGCTCAACCAATTTTCATTCATCCCAAGTGTCAACAACAATTCAATCCCAATGCTCACACGTATTTTTTTTTTTTTTGTGGTAATTAAGTCTGTTTATTTGAAGATACAAATATGCTTATATATTACTGCGGTGCGTGTCTTAAGTTAACTTATAAAAATGATGAATGTTACTACGTGCATTAATGTAGGACATGCTGTGATGTCGCTACATACAGTAATATGTAATTGCACTGTCTTTCATTATAATTATAAAACAAATTGATACATTAAAAATAAAGGTTTCACAAACTTCAAGCGATATTGTTCCTTCGGTAGTCAATTACCGCAAAGTCTATTGAATTTAGAATTAATATTGATCAAATAGTCATAGTGATGTAAAAATAGTGTCCTTTCATCTCTTTAATCATATTTTATAGTTTTGCCTGTGTTTTCTATTTCGTATCCCTATCTTACTCAACAAAATTTCGTTTGGAGCTTTGCGCATTGTTCTTTATATTGCCTGATACATACATGTCACATGAATATTAAGGGAGACGCTGTTGTATAACTTGTCTGTGTTCCCTATCGATTTCATTTCTAAACTCATTTCGTACACGAAGCACAAACTTCCAGAAAATTGGCAAGTTCCGTGCTATAAAAATGTATGACTCTCCATCGGGTTGAGGCAACGTGTGAAATCAGTACTTGATCTCATTTTCACTCTAGATTTAATACGACGCGCGACGCGATTAATAAAAAAGAGGAGTGCTAGTTTCGTATATGATATAGTAGGACGAATTTATGATGCCCAATAATATTGAAAATTACCATAATTAAAATACTCTATTCATGTCTGGTATGATTACAATACACTTGTGATTTCTCAAGACGCTAGCATCGAAAACCTATGTGTCCAAGGGAAAATAGGGGAGTGCGCAGTATGCCTCAGTCTATAATGAGGGGTTTTCAACCCCACCCAAGACCCGATCCGCCAACGAAGCGCTGACCCCGACGCATTCAATACCAATAAAATTATTATTATTATAAATTTTCACTGCTAAAGCTATCCTCCTAGTCAATACCATATTGTAATATGCTATATCATTGACAATATACATAGTTTATAGTATAGCATCATATCATATATAGTATAGTGTCATATCTGTTACGTAGGTACATTATTTTTTATGTAGACTAGACAATGATGATGATAATTATGTATCATTATTATACATAGCTAAGACAACGACAGTATGAATATTATTACCATAATATTATTTTTGAGGTCTTGTACGAATTAAACTTTATTTATATATTATAATTATTATACCTTTTTAAGTCGTTTAAGTCGCTATTAACATTTTAAAGTTTTACTCATCACCTAAAGAAAAAAAAATTAGAAATTGCTCTTTTTGAATCCATAAATTAATTAATATTCATTTGAAAGTTTGGTCCTTAGTTCAGAGTACAATACTTGAATATTAATTGACAGTCATATTTTATCTCAACGGCAGTTCATTCACAAATCGTCAAAGTGATTGAGCTACCAATTTCGTTTTGTAGGTAAATGATCGTGATTAAATTTTGGATGATGATAGATTACAAAGAGGGTCTCTATTTAGGGACTAAAATATCGAATACCTACTGGTTTCATTACTTAATGTGAACGTGGGGTTTTTTGAATATTAAAATTAGTCCCAGGATAAATAACGACAGCTGTTAATTTAATTCTACACACCTGCGGAGTTTCCGCCAGTAGGTCCTGGATAAATATTTTACACTGTGAGTTTGATGAACCTTTTCGTAATGTCAACAAAGTGTGTAATTGAATTCGCTAAATATACATTTTTATTGAACATAAATTTAAATAATTTACAATTCATACATACATACATAATTCACGCCAATATCCCCGAAGGGGTAGGCAGAGGTGAACTAGCACCCACGCTTCGCCAATTAGGCTAGGTCCCATGTAATAGGTGGCGAGCCTATTGCCATTTATCGGGCACAAAAGTCGCAGTACTTTGCAAGTTGGTACGTATAAGAGGAATGCTGCTGCCCATTCCTCATCACTGATTTATCCTTAGTCGCCTTCTACTACACCCACGGGAGAGGTTTGGGGTGGTGACAATTGTATTCTACTCTGCCGTCACCACACGGCCAATAATTTACAATTCAGCACTATGAAAAACATAAATATAGACATTTCATCTCTAAAATGGTTCCACAACCAGGGGGCCTACCGCCTAACTCGATTGCTGATGATAGCTATATTGCAATGCACTGATTACGGCTATAGCAGCCATCCTGAATTTTTAGGCGGCACGGATTTTGTGCCAAATGCATACAAAATCATTCGGTGATCATTCGTTCCAAGCTGTCGCTAATAGTTTAGGTGCATTTGGTGCGAAATTTCAGCATGACGTCATAAACTATAGCTTTTGCTTTAGCAATCGAGTTAGGCGGTAGGCCCCCAGATCTCCACAAATTTTAATCGCTACTTTAATACAAAAAAAAAAAGATATAACTCAAAATTTCATTCCTTCAAAAGTAAGTCTTTCTAATATAATTTTAAAACACAAATGTTTCTAAGTATTTATTGAGTTGCGTTTTATGCGCTAAGAGCGAAATGCTTTATCAGATTTTATCTTTATTATACTTCAAATAATACTGTAACATTAACTTAATAAAAACATCGTGATAGTACGTATCATTAAGAAAGCTATTTCCGTGATATAACGAATTTGCTTCTCGTATTTATTGGCACCCACTCATTTACTAGAGACATTATTAATACAGCAATCAATAATAGTCCTGGTGAATTATTGATAATATTGGAGTTATCGATAGTTCTAATATATCTCTAATAGACTATGTTCATGATTCTTAATATTTAGTTTATACCTTTAATTGAATGCTATATATATATAGCATTAAAATTACGTCGATTTAATATAAAATTACTGCGTAAAAAATTAAAGTAAATATTTTCAAATTGAATCTTTCTTATTGTTTTCTGAAATGGTAAAAAGAAATATAAGATAAGGGCCTGCATCAAGACATAATGTTCCTAAATTTCTTGACTGATTGATTCGATTATTTTTTAAATATTAATTCTCCATAAAAATGAGAATAAACTCATGATGCCATGCAAGACTGATTGGGTTCCTGAAAATATAGAAGCAAAAATCGCAAAAAGACATAATATAAGGAAGGAAGGATAATATAAGAACTAGAAATATGTGTAGGTGTGACACGTTTTGCTCTTAAAGCTTGTTCAAATAGAGTGATTTTCTCGCGAACTATTTTGCGAGTCCGAATTCATTGCTGGTAGACCAATAGACCATCCTACTTACACCCCTAATAACGAGTGATAAATGACCAAACGCGTTTTTCTCGCGCACAGAACATTAAAAGAAGAAAGCTTATTATAATTATGCGCGAGTGGCGACACTGGTTCCGGTTCTAACATCTTTTACCTGTTCTGTATTTTTGCGCATGTTTCTAAACAGGAGTTCGCGCGAAATTAGCCCCTACCAGAACAGGCTTGTAATGCGGCTTAATTTCGGCTGACGTGGCACAAGTTACTTCAAAACACTGCGAGGGTATGTCCCCGAACTTTGGACGCCGTTCTTCTGCTGATGTTTCGCTACACAAGAGGGATTTTTATTACACCAAATAAGATTCCATTTTCTGTTCAGATCCATGAGAAGTATATTTTTGTAGGGTACGTTAAAGTTCCAGATTTTAAGTATTTCAGAGTATAAATACTAAGAAGAAGCCTTTAAATCGACTCCGGATGAAGGTAGGCCGGAGTAAGGACAGCATATTAAGATGGCTATTCTCGGATGATTCCTGCAGGGAGTGTGCGTGTGGTTGTGCTCCTCAAACTATGGAGCACTTGTTGAGTTTTGGGCGGACGTCTTTAAGGTTTGCTGTCGACACGATAAGAAGAAGAATACTAAGAAACACTTTCTTTACATTTTTCTTTTTTGGAGTTTACAAAATGATACACCTTAAGAAAAGATGTTTTTCCCGATAAAATCCCTACAGGAATTTAGTGATAAGATCTCTACGAAATAATAGGTTGGGGAAAAAGTTTCTTCGTATTTTTTAAGAAAATTCAAAACATTTTTTAATATAGTTTATTTACATTTAACTAAAGTATGTAGGTACCATTTTGTTCGATAACTTTTTGCCATCTTGTAGGTAGGGACATGATCCCATTGCTATAGAAATTTTGGGACTTCTGGTCAAAATACCGCGACAAGTGGTTTTGGCAGTCCTCTCGTGATCCTCCAACCTGACACTGCCTAAAGAATTCTGAAGAGACCGAAACAGGTGGAAATCTGAAGGTGCAAGGTCAGGACTATACGGCGGATGCATTAACACCTCCCAGCCAAACTCTCTTAATTTTTGCTGAGTGGCTAAAGATGTCTGAGGTCTAGCGTTATCATGATGAAAAACCACACCCCTTCTGTTGATTAATTCCGGCCGCTTTCTCTCAACTTCTTGCTTTAATCTCATCAGTTGTTCGCAGTAAAGTTCAGAATCGATGGTCCTGCCTGGTGGTAACAGCTCATAATGAATAATGCCCTTCCAATCCCACCACACACACAGCATCACCTTGTTGCGAGTTAACCCGGGTTTCGCCACAGTCTGTGAAGCCTGACCGGCCTTTGACCACGACCTTTTTCGCACGTTCTTGTCGTACGTGATCCACTTTTCATCACCAGTTATCAGCTTCTTCAAAAATGGTTCGGTTTCATTACGTCGTAATAAAGAATCACAAATGAGTACACGGTTTATTAGGTTTCTTTCAGTGAGCTCGTGAGGTACCCAAATGTCGAGCTTTTTTGTGTACCCAGTTTTTTTCAAATGCGCCAAAACTGTTTTGTGGTCAATTCCCAGTTCTTCAGCTACGTCGTAACTACTGACATGCCGATCTTGCTCCACTTTTTCAAAAATGGCATCCATTTTATCTGTAATAAAGGGCGACCAGAGCGACGTGCATCTTTGACATCAAAATTTCCGGATTGAAAACGCTTAAACCAAATTTGTGCTACTCTCACAGACACTGCACTAGGTCCATAAACATCGCAATTTTTTTTCGCTGCTTGCGTTGCATTTTTACCTTTTTCGTAGTAAAATTTTAAAATGTATCGAATTTCTTCATAAATTCACTCATCTTGGCGGTACGAAAAACAAATGAAAATCACACATTTTCCTAATTTGAATTTGGAATTATGTTCTTTAAAATTTAAACTTTCAATGATACCAAAACCAGCCAGATACAAATAGTATAGCCAAAGAGATTTTATTACAAGTTTATACATACTATAATGCGAAAAGACTTTTTCCCCAACCTAATAAGTCACCAGACAAATTACAAGCAAATGACAAGGGTCTATATTTCTTGAATCTTACTTTGTCTAGACGCAAATTAGCCCAAACGAAATTTGCGTTATCGAGCTCAATGCTCCTATAACAATAAGGCTGCGTAGATCTAAACATAGAAACCTTCCATATTATTATATCAGTGTAGAACAACATTTTGCTAGACTATACTGAGATCACAACGAGCCTACTGATAATAATAAATAGAAATATATCTATGTAATTTTGGCCTAACATTGTAGTACCTATAATAATACGTATTATGATAAAAATTAAGGGCCTTTTTGCTTCACCTATTAAGTTATGGTTACTTATATACATACATAAGTCACGCCTATATCCCCGAAGGGGTAGGCAGTGGTGAACTAGCACCCACATTTCGCCAATTATGTTAGGTCCCATGTTATAGGTGGCGCGAGCCTATTGCCATTACTTATACGTACTGACGTTACTTATATGGTATAAGTTTACTGTATTTTAGAGACATTACAATCTTGTTGTAATCCTTTGCCGCCTAATACAGTCAATAGCCTAATAACTGATTTCTATTGTCAGCTTTAACACGTTTAACATTAAGCATAAAGTCGACTAAAAAAATTTTACTCCTGACATGCCACTCCTGACATGCAAAAGTATGATCACATCACGGCAATGTACATTTATCATATTTTTCTGTCAAAGGGCCTTAGTAACTGACGTAGCATTAGAAATTGTAAGATAACTTATTTACTTTTTAGTGTTTACTGTGAAACATTATGGAAGTGATATTATTTTATCAGTAAAATTGCAACTGTGCTATATACAAGAGACTTACTACAAAGAGAATATTTTACAAAATAATAGATAAAGTTTGTTTTTCATTATTCCACCACCCGGCTAAGTACAGTCAAATAGCATGTCGAGTTAAAAAAACATCAAAATGCGGCTCCGTATAAGCTGACCCTTATGCGTCTGTTGACCTCAATAATTTAGTCGTGCTGGTATTCAGATGGTGTACTTTGAGTTCTTGGATAAATAAATGTTGTAATGTAGTTTTTATTTGAATTCAGCCAGTATTTGACTTTAAAATTCAGCGTTTGGAGAATTTCTACCAGACTCACTCTAAGGTTGCGTAGTAATTAGGGTAAATACTTTGGTAATTAATTAACATTACAATGCCGCAGAAGCATTTTCATAAAGCCAGCCTATTTAGAGTGGTAAAAATTGCTACACGATTTTTTTAATATAGTGTATTTTAAAGAGAAAATGTTAAAATAGATATCCTAAAAAAAAATTGTAAATGTATACTCCTTTTTTTCTTGCACTAATTAAGAGAATCAGAAAATAAACTAATGAGTGAAGCATGACACTGTGTACTCTTCCCTGTTAGCCAAGAAGTAACTGTGACGTATTGAGCTTAAATAATTAATATCAAATCTTTTAAATGGAACAAACAGATTACTTGAAATAAGTTTATATTAAACCGGCCAGCGTACGTTTTTAGGGAAGTATCAGGCTGATGATGATGATACTAGCCTTTAAAAATACCATGCATAACATACCTACTTCACGGCCATTTTAATAATAAATGCATATGGTAAAGCCAGACCAAAATACAATCAACTGTCACCACCCCAAATCGGTCCATTGCGTACCTACAAGACGACTAAGTATTAAAATAGTGATGAGGAATAGCAGCGTTCCCATTTTAGATTTTAGATTTAGATTTAAATTATGACGACACTGAAAAGCTCCTTTCTCATATTGTATAATATATAAGTATTATTTTGTAATATAATTAATCAATGGCAATAGGCTCGCCACCTATTACATGGAACCTGACATAATTGGCGAAACATGGGTGCTAGTTAACCTCTGCCTACCCCTTCGGGGATATAAGCGTGATTTATGTATGTATGTATGTATTAATCACGATATAAGCATCCCACCTACTCACTTTCACCAGAACATTGTGTAAATTCTTCAACATACACCATACCCACCATACATACATGTACTTCCACACAAACACATACATATACAGACACATACACTTAGTACAGAATTTTTATTATTCTTTCTTTATTTTACTAAAAAACCTTTTTAACGAACGTGATTTTAACGAACTTAACTTGTTTTTATTTTGTTTTAACAATTTTAACTGTTATGACAAAATTTGTCCAATTTAAGGGGTGAAGACCATGTGGCCAGAAATACAGGCATTTAGCTTAGTTCATGCACCAGTCCTCTACGATAGCACATGAATAAATAAACGGAACAAAGAAAAAGCTTGTCAACTGGCCGCTAGGCGAGAATGGAAAATACAGGTGTACGCTCGCACAGCCAGTTGACTAGATTTTACTCTGTTCCGTTTATTTACTCATATGACGATAGCTTTGGGGAAAGGGCCTCTTCTTTTAACTACAATGGAACCCAGAACGAAAGGACGTCATAATAGCAAAACACACACAGGCATACATATAATATTTTCAAAAAGGTACCTACTTCCGCTATCTAGTGGAAAATTTACATTTTCAGTAGGATAAAACATGTAATTTACCGCGTGACAGGTCAGGAAAATTCAATAATTATGGCAAATCAAATAAATTCAACTTCGAAATATGATGCAATTTACGTGCCGTATAGATAGCAATAGGCTCGATCCTATTATATGGAGTCTAATATAATTGCCGAAACGTGGGTGTTATTTGACGTACCCCTTGGAGGCCTAACATAATGGCGAAACGTGGGTGTTATTTCATTTCTGCGTAGGTGGGTAGGTACCTTCGAGGAAATAAAAGCGCGACTGTGATTGTATGTAACTTTAATGAGTGCTAAAACAACAGTATCAATTCCTGATGTAATTATAATATGTTTACTTAACTTGTTCCATTAAATTACTCAATTAGGTCTTGCTTCAGGAAATTGTTCTAAGCCTCCTCGTATCATGTTCGCCACTTGATATATTCGGGTAAGGGTGTTGGTTTAAACCAATTAGGCCCTAATCACAGACGGCCGATGGGCCTGGCTGCTTAAAATGTAAAATTAAGGCCTAATAGCCAAGTTCAAAATCTAGACCTCGTTGTGAAGTGTCTGGTTATCTAATCAGCACCACTTTAGCCCTCTGTCATACCAAAAACAGCGAACTTCTTCTACCTGCCCTGTTCCCAGTCTATCTGGGGTCGGCGCAGTATGTTTCCTCTTCCATTCATATCGGTCAGACGTCATCAAACCATCCACTCTCTTTTGATTCATATCATCCATCACACCGTAAAGGTGCTAGTGATGAATGAATGTATAGAAAAGGGACAGAAAGGACCATGTCGAGAGATCGATAAACGAAGAGAGTGATTGGAATGACAACAACACCGGGCAATTTCCCTTAGTCGACTTTTACGACACCCATGGGATGAGTCGGAGCTGGCCTATTCCACGTAATTTGTTCGCTCCCAGACCAGCATAGAAGACCAAAGACAGCGAACGCACAATAATAATTGCCACCAATTTGTACGAACAACTATTGTGACAAGGTATTAAAGTATCAATCTACTCATGATACTGACTGACGCAAATTCTAATCGGCTGAGGGGAAGGTACCCCAATGCGGGTATATGTATAGGTCATGAAACATACAGGTTTCATTGACTTTTACTGTTGAACAAATAATAAAAATAAGTTTTATTTCGCTAATCATTGATCGAAGGAAATGTTTTCATTTGCAATTCATGACTCTAAGCTCCAATGTCATGGTTTGCTTACATTTCTACATGACTTCCACACAAGTTAAGTAAAAACCTAACCCGAAGAACCGCTTACACTTAAAAATAACGATAAAACTGGTGGAACTTATCGAAAAAGTCATACTAAATTTTTATCGGCGGCAGAATCCACTTTCCTTAAATCTTATTACCCATAAATTTACGCTCTCGTTTATAAAATATATTTATTTTATCTCCACTCGCCACATTGCAATGTGGCGAGTGGAGATAAAATAAATATATTTTATTTCCCGGAATCAATGCATTGATTCCGGGAAATAATCTGTAAATGACCTCATTATGATGTACTTTTCGCTTGTCTGTATCGAGGACTATAGCTAAGTAAGTGTCAAAATTATGACTACCTAATATGGACAGAATGAGGCTATCGATGTACTACCCACCAACCCGCACTGGGCCATCACGTGGTGGTTATGGCCCAATCTCCCTATATTCTTCCATCCATAGGGGAAGCCCGTGCCCCAGCAGTGTGGACATTAAAAAGGCTGGCGATGATGAGGCTATCGATGTGTTAAAATACTGAGATGAAATTTATGGGTATCCCCTAGGAAATGTAATAATACCATAAGTTTGCATTAGCTTTAGAACGTTTTAATTATTGACCGGTGCTTATTCCGCTCTGCAAAAATTGTGAAACTTATCGAAAAAGTCGTACTAAATTCCTTCTATGCTGGCCTGGGCGCGAACAAATAACGTAGAATAGGCCAGCCCCAACTCATCCCATGGGTGTCATAAAAGTCGACTAAGGGAGATTGCCCGGTGTAGACCAATAAGCACCTTGGGGCACCCGAATAGTGGAGGGCAAACCACTAACAACAGCGTACCCAAAGAGGGTTGGTGTCAGGCAGGCGGCCAGCTGTAAAACCTAAGCCATAACCTTGAGCAGTATGGATTGGAATGTTGTCATCCTAATCACTCTCTCCGTTCATGGGTCTCTCGACATCCGTTCCGTCTCTTTTCTATACATTCATTCATCACTAGCACCTTTACGGTGGGATGGATGATATGAATCAAAAGGGAGTGAATGGATTGATGACGTCTGACATATGAATGGAAGAGGAAACATACTGCGCCGACCCCAGATAGACTGAGAACAGGGCAGGAAGAGAAAAAGTGACGGCAGAGCAGAGCAAAATACAATTATTATTGTCATCACCCCCACCCCAATGTCTCCCGAGGGTGCCGAGCAAGGCAACTAAGGATTAACTGCCGCACTCAGAGACGTCAAATAACGATAATGAGTACTTAACGTCAAAAAATGACAATTCAAAACTAGTCACTATTCTTGCCGGGTCTATGGTCTTGATTTGAATGAAAATTTTTGACATTAAATACTCATTAAAGTTAATTGACGTCTCTGAGTGCGGCAGTAAGACAGCGATGAGTAGTGGACAGCAGCATCCCTCTTATACCACCTAGTAGGAATAATATATCAGATATGTAGATATTGAGAAAAAATGTCTCCCGTGGGTGTCGTACAAGGCGACTAAGGATAAATCAGTGATGAGGAATGGGCAGCAGCGTTCCTCTTATACCACCTAGCAATAGGAGTGCGACTTTTGTGCCCGATAAATGGCAACAGGCTCGCCACCTATTACATGGGACCTAACATAATTAGCGAAACATGGGTGCTAGTTCACCTCTGCTTAACCCTTCGGGGATACAAGCGTGATTTATGTATGTACGTATGTATGTAGATATTGAGAGTTCGATAACAACGATAATAACAAGTCACACTAATAAAACAGTTTGTCAAAAAGAATTCCATATGAGAAAATTTGAATAAGCACCCAAATTATTTCCAAATGCCCTTCTAACTTATAAATATATTGTCTGAATTATTATGGCAACCCTCACATTTGATTTTATAGCCACTTTTTTACAGGGCCGCCCCAACCTTTTATGATTATTTTCTATAAAGCAGAAAATTATTGGAAAACATTCTGCTCCTGACATGGGACCCTTTTTAGGCTTTTTCTGACATAAGAATCCATTCAAACATTTTTGGAAAGTTCCAGAGTTTTTTTTATAATAATTTTAAAGTGTTTAGAACTTGGTTGTGGGTTATAAAATTACAAAGGCTTTATAATATTGGAATGTTGTTTTTGTTGTTACTTTATCAGTTAAAAATTAGATGTCGCAGTCAATGAACACTTATAGTATTACAGATCAGATATTATTATCAGATTTGGTACGATAAACGAAAAATCCCTTATGGCTTTAATAAATAAAATACTTGAATCCGGTAAATACAGTTAAACACCACGGCTACAATATGACAAAGTTTCTCAATCAAGTTCATACTATACGTGAAAAATGTATTTGTTGACAAAAGTTTCGTTTTATTTTACACTTTAGAAAGGTGTTCAAGAAATGCCAACATAATGTATTTTTTCGGAATTAGGTGCGTGAAACACGTACAGAGTTTTTACGGAAACTAATTATTTTGAAGCAAAGCTTAGTGATGCCGTGTGCTAGAGTACAAAATAAACAAGTGGCTAAAAAACATTTCTGTTTTAGTTCGCTAACTTAACACCCTTTTTGCAGGTGATTCTAAATGTCAAACAGCATAACTTTCTCTATGAGGTCAACAGCTCGGAAGTGGAGTGTAATTATTGCAAAAAAAATGGAAGATTTGAAGAAATTTATTGGAACTCGTACGTAGTCTTCCGCAACAGGTTGCCGCCACAATTTCGCTAAAATATTTTTCCTAGCACTTTTCAGATGTTAAAACTAACAAATAATACATAAGACTTTTTAAATTTCAACGAGAGAAAATTCCAATTAGAATAGGTAGAATAATTTTTTTTAAAAAGCTCAATGATATTTTCAGTTTCAATAACAATAATTTTAAAGTACGATCATTTTGTCTATTCCACTGGGAAAACAAAAAGGAAATTTAAGATAATCCGAATAAGTTGTCAAGTTCTGAACAAACTTTGACATTGAATTCTCAAATGTGAGATGAGACTGTCCGTAAATTTTGAATTTACAATCATACCTGAAAGTTCATTCCCGATGGGGCACATGAATATGTTTATATCCATAGGGGTTTTCGTAATTATGTTAGGTTAGGTTATAGGTGCTGCGGTCTTTGAATTGGTAAATAAAATTATAGAAATTTATTTTTTATTTTACTATGAAGTGTATAGCTACTTCTTAGTAGAAGTTTTGTAAGGTAAACTAAAAATAGTGAACCCTACCATACATTGCACCACAACAGCAATATAGAATACTAGTCCTACTACGCCCGCGGCTTCGCTCGCGTTTATATCGGTTACTATAGCCTATAGCCTTCAGCCGTGTGGTGACGGCAGAGTAGAATATAATTGTCACCACCCCAAATCTCTCCCGTGGGTGTCGTACAAGACGACTAAGGATAAATCAGTGATGAGGAATGGACAGCAGCGTTCCTCTTATACCATCTAGCTAAGTACCTACTGCGACTTTTGTGCCCGCTAAATGGCAATAGGCTCGCCACCTATTACATGGGACCCAACATAACTGGCAAAACGTGGGTGGCTAGTTCACCTCTGCCTACCCCTTCGGGGATATAGGCGTGATTTATGTATGTATGTATAGCCTTTCCCGATAAATAGACTATCAAAAATACAAAAATATTTTTTCAGTTTGATTAATTAATTCCTGAGATTAGCGCGTTCAACCAACCAAACAAACAAACAAACTCTTCAGCTTTATAATTTTAGTATAGATGAGTGCCTGAAAAGAAAAGAGCATTAGAACAAAGCTAAACTACAAAACCAAACGCACACTTCAAGACATCGTTAAATCGATTCTCTCTCGAACGAATCTAATAATAATTCAGGTGTATTACGTATAACTTTTCAAACAAACCTCCAAATACAGTCACTCCTTTGAAGTTGTAAAGTACAACTGAGATATAAAACTGGGTACTAAATATACGTACTGAAACTTACTGTATTCAAGAGTAAGATTCCAATTAGGTCAGCGTGTAACATATGTAATTTAGCATTTAATTATGTTCACAGTCCGGTATTACCAGTAGATCTTTTAATATGGCCCGAAGGCTTTACTGTGTGGGCTGGTAACATCTATTTTTGTCGTAAAACCCATGCGTATTTGTTCAACGGAGGGTGTGCTGGTTAATAAAGGGGGCCGGGGTAGAATTTGGGAACAAGCACACTAAATTACGAGTCGGCATTCGTTTTTGATGTCCTAGTAATGAAATCACTGATAGTTGTGGGCATTTCTAACAATACAGCATACATACGTAACTCACGCCTTTCTAAAAATCTTATCCGAGGTATGATAATACTTTACTGATATTTGTAATTATTACTATAAAATACTTTTAATACTGATATAGGTATGTTAACAATAGTTATCATATTAACTGTAATTTGATAAATGCTTTTAAGTAATTGTGCATTATGCTAAGTCAATAGTAAATTTTATTTTATAAGTGTCAAAATGTATCAACTTTTGGTGAACCATATAAATAAAGAAAAAAACTGTTGGTGAACCATATAAATAAAGGGAAAAAAATACCCTCGACTTGCCATTTTATCCCCTATCTAATAGGCAGCGGGCATATTGCCATTCACCTTAATTGCAGTCATTTTCTAGATAGTGCATCACTGCTATGATTGGCGTAAAAAAAAAAGTTAGGCAAGCCACAGTAAAAATTAGGACCCACAAAAAATGGCTACTCGCAGAAACTTTCTTTAAAGCTCGTAATTTGGTCTGTATACTGTAGTGCATGTGTGGAAGGGTCTACAGTGTGCGATAAACAAAAAACACATACCATTTACAATACTTCTTACAGGATTATCCGAATTTACACTTTCGTCGTGCCCGCGAAACGCTAATTCTTGTTTACCTAAGAGAACAACTGTGTCTATGAAACGATTTAACAGAATACGATTACGCTCGACTTTGCGGTTATGAGCGTCAAAATTATTGTTAAAATAGTTTTCTATTCTACTATTTCCAAATTCATGCAACGCTAAACAACTACGAATATGTTTCTCACTTTGAACATGTTTTTTAGCAGAGTTTGATAAATTATTAACATCAGAGAATCCCGTTCGATTCCAAACGCTGCTTGAATCAGAAAACAAAAGACACGGAAAACAAAACATTTTATTTAATAAACAACTGCCTGTAAGCCAACTATATTTATCATAAAGAGAACTGTGGAAATGCTTGAAAAAACCGTCTTTACGCTTGTAATCTATTGACATATTTGGACGAGCTCGACCTAACTGTATGACATATTTTTTTTTTTTCAAAGGACAATTTTGAAAACTGCTATCCTTCACTTAGCAAGAAATCAGTAAGGCAACAATCTATGTGCATCAAAGCGGTCATTATTGTGCCGAGAGAGAATAAACCAAAATTATTTAAAAACTAAAACCTACCAATTAAATCCCTGCAGAGCTACACAATTCACAAAATCACAATACACCTTTAAAACAACAACACAGGTTAGTTAAATTTTACTATTTCACTGAATTACTGCTAAAAATACAATAAAACTAATTAATTACGTTAAGTATGTGAGTGCAAGCAAATTTCAAAACAGACTGTTCCTCTCGTCTGTGGGCATGGCGTGAGCCGTCATGAGTATTTCTCAGCAAGGCCAGAAAGAGAGATCATTATACAAACAAAAGCCGTGTTAAAAAGGGAAGGACGATTCAACTCTGTCCGGAGCGACTTGTTGGAGCGGCGCACGACCGCGATATTGAGTGCAGTTCACAAAAGAAATTCCGCTTTTATGGCTATTGTAATAAGATCTAAAATATTTACCTTTGACGGAACTTGTTTTCGTGGGAGTTTATTACTAATGTGTGCGTGTGTCGTAGTGTATCGATGCATAAGCGCGTAGGCTGCCGAAATGCCGGCTTGTAGGCAATATTTAGGTACTATTTCTCGTTGCGTGCGCCTGACAAGACTACGCTTGTCTGTGTGCGTGCTGTATAGCAGGCGTCCATAACTCGATATTTAGCGAGTTAGTTGAAGGAATCTAGAGAGCGGGAGCGAATTGTATGTACCTGTGTTGCATATTGTTTCGCGCGCGTTTAATACTGTTATGATAAGATTTTATTGATAGATTTTTTTTATTTGTTTATAAAATGGTATTGTACTTGCATTATGGTAATGATTTTTTTATGCTCGCTCGTTTGGTACGGCTGTTGGGAATCGAGTTATATGGACGCTCCGCCACTGGTGCATAGGAACGCTGCTATCCACGTTCCGTTATAAAATTATAACCCCGTGTTACATACGAGAGAAGCAGGGAACAATTCTATTCTTCTCAGCCGTCACGGCTAACAATGCAGAAACTCATACATCTAAAATATATATCTACTATTTCAAAAGGAAAGCTGTTTTGCTAAGGTAACAAGTAACTCAGAAGCCTTAGCATCAGTACATTTTCAATATCATCATTTTCATATCATTTTCATATCATCATTCCCGCACCAAGACCATAATTTTTCGAGCTATTTCTAACCACTGCATTTTCACTACATTTTCAATATTTATGTACCTATATTAAAATTTTTCTATCATATAACACAAGCACATAAGCGCTTACTTTAGGCAAGATAATAGGTTTGAGTATAAGAAATGTTTAATTATTATTCATTATTCTATTTATTGCTCACGGCACTGAGCCTTGTATGTATAAAATATTTACGAAACATGTTAAACCACTCCCCCGACACCATACGGCGCATTTTGTGAATGTCTCACGCCTACTGGTTTTTCGTTCTGAATTGGCTGTCGCTGTAGCTTTTTTCCGGGAAAAAATTGTAAAATTTTTTCCCGGAACACACACGTTAGGTTTTTATTAAGGAACGTCCATGTCAGAAATATCGACCAGCAAAGAATTGCATTGATAAATAAGTGACATGTCCTGGATTTATTTCAACAAGCTCTTTGGAAAGGCGGGTTTGCAATTTGAACTTATACATTTCAAGGCAAAATTATAATTTTTGATTGTTTCTTTCCCGTTTATTTTTACTGTTTTATACCTATTTTCATGACCATAGCCTTATGCGACTAAATAGCCAATTAATAATAGTTACATTAATCACACCTATTTATCCCCGAAGGCATAGGTAGGAATGAATTCGCACCCGCGTGTCGAATATATAAATAGGTAGTTAAAGAATAAGAGGAAGGCTGCTGCCCATTACTCATCAATGTGTTTAGTAGTCGCCTTGTAACGACGCCCAGGGGAGAGATGGGAGTTATGACAATTGTATTTATTGTTATGCTGCCAGCTGCCACGCGACAACCACGTTCCAGTATACCGCCTAACCCCTCTAGGATAAGCCGGTTTGATTTATTTACAAATGTTTGTATATTCTCGGCTTAAAATTGGCTAACAAACTCCCAAAGAAGCAACTCCTAAAAGGCATTCATAACCAATAATTCATTTATTAAACTGCTAAGCACCGCTATTTTTTACCGGGCCCAATATTAAGGGACGTCGACTTGGATTTATCGGCTTTCAATATCTTAATCAACTGCGCATTAAAGCGATTTTAATAATTGAGGGCTTAACAATTCATCGTTGGTTACAAAGACAGGAAAAAACTTCAGAGCGCCTATACTAGAAATTTTGAGTGGTGAACCTTTTTTCTTCAGCAATAAATGCTATTTTGCAACAATACCATGAAGTTATTTGCATATGGCCATACATCTTTTGAAAAAAGGCACAGAGAGAAGAATTCAGAAATAGAGACACTTGCGTAGTTTGGGTACGCAGAAATGACGAGTGAAAGGTGATTGGCTAAAAGGATGTATCGCTGCCTAAACAAAAGTGAGATGTCGCAAAAGTTTCATTCCAAAAGTCAGTCTTAATAATATACTTACAATACAGAATTTGACACAGATTTTTTTGAGTTCATGGTCCAATTAACATCCTAGGCTTATACTAACTAGTACACGTTGACTGCCTCTATTCCTTAACACTGAGTACATCATATCATTATAGAAAGGAGGAAGATATCCTTAGGAATTAATAAACCGCTTGAAAACAGATAATAAATAATATATTAGCAGATGAAATTGATATAGTATGTGATTTTGTTGATCCACCTTCCTTGCCCACCACTCCACTAACCCAAGCGTGGGCACTAAACATTAACTAGCGATTCCTCTTTTTGCTTAACGAATTCCCAAAATTGTAGTTTATTTGGAAAAGCCTAGAATATTCCCTTTAATCTTTTCACCAGTACTCCACAAACCACTAGGGAAATTCAAGTTCAATCAGAAAGCCTCTTTGAAAAGGCGAGTGGTTTAATTCAAAGTGAAATATTGGTCGCTAATAAAGCACTACATGAGACTGTCCTAATGAAACTACGCGATGCGATACTTAATTTAATTAATAAATAATAACTACAGCGTAATCGATATTGGTTAACACGGGAATTAACGCGATTATGTAAGTATTTACCTTTTTTAATGCCTGATGTTTCAGCCGGGTTGCACGGACCGTAGTCACAGGCGGACTGATATCACTTTGTAGGGAACCTACCTACATTTAGATATTTAGTTTAGGCATACACTACATCTAATAAAACTACATAATTACTAATCAATAAAAATAAAAAATTATATTTACAAACTTACACCTAGACACAACATAATAACAGAATAAAATTAACAAAATTATCAACCTATAATATTTACATTATTTATATTTATGATACAACAAATTATAGCCACTAACATTAACACTTTCAATGCGTATCAGTTGGTCGATATCGATATCGATAATCGACACTTGGCCGCACTGCCTCAACGCAATAGATAAGCCACTTATTTACAAAGTACCTAAGCAAGCGGCCGACCGGCGCGGGCGCAGCCGCACGGTCGCCGCCGCACGGTCGCCAGTCGTGCGTGACTCGCTATCGACGCTATCCATACGTTTCTTTGCCTAAGCTTATGTACTTAAATTTACGCTAGTGCTTATTTACTTGGACTGTGTTGTGCTAATTATTCTTGGCTTTCCCTCTTCTTTCTCTGACTATCTCTGTACAGTGCTTTCATCTTTTGTGCCTTCTGTTATCTGTGTTTTTGGATTATAAACGATAAAAATCGTAAGTTGAATTTTTATTGACTGTGCCTAACTACACACAAACAAAGTGAGTAGGAATCGGGACTGCAAGATAGGAGTTTTAACATTTCGCATACCCGTACCTACAACTTAAAATAAAAGTGATAACTACAGCGTGATCTTAGTAGCTCTCGATAGCGCAGTGGCATATCGTGTTCGGCAGCAATGTTCGCTAAGGCCGGTCATTAGATGGGTGACCAAATACATTACATTTATCTCGAGTTCCTATGTGCTTTGGAAAGCACGTTAATCTCGGCTACATCTGCAGCCTTAATAACTTCCAACGCAGGAGTAGATGTCGTGTGCCATTGGTATTTAAAAATCAATAATATGTTACTTGAATAGATTGCTATGCATAGCATTTTGCGTCACAATCTACTCCTCGCAGAACACATGAAAAGAACGAAATACACAAAATAACACGGAAGAGAAAGAGATAGCTGTAGCTGCCCTTGACGCTGACTAATTGCAAGATGTTACAATTAAGACATATACGATTCTTTTCTTCATGATGTCCGCGCTGATAACATAATATCTGCTTCTTGATAATAAGGTTATGGTGCATTCTTCTTTTTTTCCACCATTGCTACACAGTTCCAACTACAACATGGATCCAAGTTTCGAAAAAAGTTTTCTCGAAACTCCTCACCAATATTGCTAATAAAACACCTTATCACGTTAGTGATTAAAGAAACGCCTGCGATCCAAATTGAAGATAGACACTGACTCAATTTAGTGAGGGATGCTTTTAGATCAATCTATTTGTGGGTAGAAACCATTTTTGTTTTCATTTATTCCGGTGTCGGCCTGTATTACTCACGTGACTACGCACCGTAATAGTATTGTTTAGATGAGAAATGTTCTGCGCATGTGTGTACTGTAACGTGTGTGAAAAACTGCCTGGACTAGTGGCTCGTGTATTTTGACCAAATAAGCGAAAATATTTTTACCAAAGGCAGCGCTTGTGCTATCCAACAAGTAAAAAGTAACTTACCATGGTGATAGAAAGGGTTTGAAATCGCATTAAAATGCTGAAGCTATTTAAATATTTCAAATACATATTAGCAGACACTGATTAGCAAGCTCGGAATGCTCCAACTGGTAATAATATTTGTATAACATTTAAGTCACCTTACAAGAAATTCATACATACATACATAAATCACGCATATATCCCAGAAGGGGTAAGCCGAGGTGAACTAGCACCCACGTATCGCCAATTATGTTGGGTCCCATGTAATAGCCTATTGCCATTTATCGGGCACAAAAGTCGCAGTACTATTGCTAGGTGGTATAAGAGGAACGCTGCTGCCCATTCCCCATCACTGATTTATCCTTAGTCGCCTTGTACGACACCCACGGGAGAGATTTGGGGTGGTGACAATTGTATTCTACTCTGCCGTCACCACGCGGCAAGAAATTCATACATACATTATATCACGCCTATTTATACCTGACGGGGTAGGCAGGGGTCAATAAATATCCACGCTTCGCAAATAATATGTTAGGTCCCTTGTGACGAGTGTCACTTGCAGTTTAATTAAAGTAACACTGGCCACAAAAATTTAAAACAATAAATAATTCTTTGGCTAAAAAACAGAAAACAATAGAAAACTTTTAAATTTTAATATTAGAAATAATTTTTTTGACAAAGCTCCCAAAGTTTTTAAATGTAGGAATAACGATGTGGTAATCAATCAGTAAACTAATAAAGTAATAATCGTGGCACCCGAAGTGTTCTTAACAAGAACAGTTGCAAAAGTACCAACTCCAATTATAGTATCTATCTATAGAAATAACTATGCCTGACACTTCTCGGAAACAACATTTACTTTGTGAATACATAATATCTTAACAATGGGAAAAGCATATTATTATATTATAAAGTCGTAATTTATGTTCATAAATAGAAAGGGAGACGTGAAAGCTCTTTATAGAACAGAGAAACTTTATGAATGGATTTTTTTATGAAACTTTATAACTACGGAGAGTAAGAATGAACTAAATAGATGAAAAAGCCGAGCAACAAAAAAGTATATTTTTACTTATCGGTTTAATGGAATACATTTGGAACAGGTGCCTTGCCTTGTGTGATTTGAATTATACCTATCCCACCGAAAAAATACCTATTATTGATGTTTAGGCATACATAAATCACGCTATTTATCTAGTTGGTACAATAAGAACGCTGCTGCCCATTCCCCATCACTGTTTTAAACACAGATATATCATTAAATTGATATATCTGTGGTTTTAAACCTTAGTGACCTTGTAGACACCCGTGGGAGCGATTGTGGGTGGTGACAATTGTATTCTGTTCCACCGTCACCACATTGCTTACAATACTTATATGTATGGAATAATAAATTAAATGAGTGGTACCTACTGTGAAACAATAACTATTGAAGACAAAAACTATATTATACTAAAATCAACATATTAGGTTGGGGAAAAAGTCTTTTCGCATTATTGTATGTATAAACTTGTAATAAAATCTCTTTGGCTATACTATTTGTATCTGGCTGGTTTTGGTATCATTGAAAGTTTAAATTTTAAAGAACCTAATTCCAAATTCAAATTAGGAAAATGTGTGATTTTCATTTGTTTTTCCTACCGCCAAGATGAGTGAATCTAATGAAGAAATTCGATACATTTTAAAATTTTACTACAAAAAAGGTAAAAATGCAACGCAAGCCGCGAAAAAAATTTGCGATGTTTATGGACCTAGTGCAGTGTCTGTGAGAGTAGCACAAATTTGGTTTAAGCGTTTTCTATCCGGAAATTTTGATGTCAAAGATGCACGTCGCTCTGGTCGCCCTATTACAGATAAAATGGATGCCATTTTTGAAAAAGTGGAGCAAGATCGGCATGTCAGTAGTTACGACGTAGCTGAAGAACTGGGAATTGACCACAAAACAGTTTTGGCGCATTTGAAAAAAACTGGGTACACAAAAAAGCTCGACATTTGGGTACCTCACGAGCTCACTGAAAGAAACCTAATGAACCGTGTACTCATTTGTGATTCTTTATTACGACGTAATGAAACCGAACCATTTTTGAAGAAGCTGATAACTGGTGATGAAAAGTGGATCACGTACGACAAGAACGTGCGAAAAAGGTCGTGGTCAAAGGCCGGTCAGGCTTCACAGACTGTGGCGAAACCCGGGTTAACTCGCAACAAGGTGATGCTGTGTGCGTGGTGGGATTGGAAGGGCATTATTCATTATGAGCTGTTACCACCAGGCAGGACCATCGATTCTGAACTCTACTGCGAACAACTGATGAGATTAAAGCAAGAAGTTGAGAGAAAGCAGCCGGAATTAATCAACAGAAGGGGTGTGGTTTTTCATCATGATAACGCCAGACCTCACACATCTTTAGCCACTCAGCAAAAATTAAGAGAGTTTGGCTGGGAGGTGTTAATGCATCCGCCGTATAGTCCTGACCTTGCACCTTCAGATTTCCACCTGTTTCGGTCTCTTCAGAATTCTTTAGGCAGTGTCAGGTTGGAGGATCACGAGAGGACTGCCAAAACCACTTGTCGCGGTATTTTGACCAGAAGTCCCAAAATTTCTATAGCAATGGGATCATGTCCCTACCTACAAGATGGCAAAAAGTTATCGAACAAAATGGTACCTATATACTTTAGTTAAATGTAAATAAACTATATTAAAAAATGTTTTGAATTTTCTTTAAAAATGCGAAGAAACTTTTTCCCCAACCAATTATAACGATTTTTAAAGAAAATAACTAAATTTCTTTGTTAAGCTTGATTTAAGTATCATTGCAGATATGTTAGGCCCATCTCCCCCCACGGAGGTAGGCAGAAATTACTTCTTTCCACTTGCTACGATCCTAACATACTTCTTTCGCTTCATCCAATCTCATTAATCTTTTCATGCTTCTTTGTTGAAAGAATGAATGAAAGAAGAATAAAAAAATAAATAAATGGCGGAATTGAATGGAGAAATAGTAAGGGGATGGCCTAGTCGGATCTTTTGTGATCAAATTGAAAGTCTATTAAAAAAGGGCCAGGTTAAGAGTACCCAAAGCCGACAGGCATGCATGAAGAGATTAACAGGTAAACCTAATAAGTAAAAGTACCTAGTAAGGAAAGTATCTATTGAAAATACACAAGTACACATGTTAGGTAGAAGGTCGAATTGTACAAAAAATGCGGCAGGCCACATATTAACATCAAGACGTTGGTTTGTAGCACAATCTGTAGGAGATAATTCTTTTCCAAATCAGATTATGTCGACAATTTTTAAGAATTTCTAACCATTATGTATACAACAGGAAAAACAATTATAACTAGTCGCATATAAATCCATTGAGAACAAGAAACGCCCACAACACAACAAGTCCGATTTTCGTTTTATTGTAGTAGGTGTGTGACATTACGTAAGAAAATTTTTGGAACTTTAAATAGTGAATAATATCCGGAGATATTAAATATGGTCACAGATTTAGTACATTTCCTTAAGCAATTTGAATAAGATTATAGTGAATGTGAGGTTACCTAAGGGTCCAGTTTATAAATCTCAATTCACGTGAGTCGCTTCTCATTAAATGTATTGTTTTATTTTTTCTTTGGACAACTAACACTTGATCAAACAATTATAACATTACTGCCAAAGTTGTTTTCATAAGAACATATCAAATTAATGGTTTCTAATCTTATTTATGGTTTCGAGTTTTTTCATACAGTCCCAGCTAAAACACGATTTTTTAAATAATTTTAAGATTAATTGACTAAATATTCAGAAAATGTTGTTAGACTATACAGGGTTATTTTTAAAACACGTAAAACCTAGATAGCCAACATCATAAACAACAACGTTCGTTTTATAAGGTTTAATATAACGGAATACATTGCACAAAGTTTTTATTGTACTGTCGTGACATTTGTATGTCTAAGTTTTCATTCATAAAAGAAAGGACGACGCTACGCTAGGCTAGGCACGCGCGCTGCTTAATGCCGATGCAATAGGTGTACCTACATAAAGTTATTGACTATTAGAGCAGTAAATTAAATTATTATTTATTTTTGTATGAAAGTAAAATCTTACGAATCATTAAAAGTCGTAGAACAAACAAACATGTTATCTATCTACTCCTGCGAGGTTTTTCGTGTTTTAAAAATAATAAACATTTAATATATTTTAAAGATTTTGGTGGTTAGAAAAAGAATTTCGAAAAATTATGATCTTGAGGCGGGAATCGAACCCGCGTCCGCTGCTATCCGGGCAGGTGCCTGACCGCTCGGCCACCCAAGACTTCTAACATTTATATAATGTTAAATTAAAAATCGAATAGCTAATATTTTAATTTAAGCTGTGTACTGTTTTGGCACAGAAATAATATTCTACTTGACGTTGAGTCTACGAAATAGCAAGGCTAAGATTAACTAACTTTTGTGACACAAATACTTTTTAAGATTCGGTGGCTGTGAAATTGAACCTATGTAGCTGTAAATTGAGGCGCTAGATAGATGTGGTCATTACATTTACGGTACGGTAAGCTACCGTCGTTACGTTTGGTTCACTAGACAATAATGGATATTCTTTGAGACCTACTTTAAGATCTTCAATGCGTAAAATGCGTTTGTGAGCAAAATATAATACAGAATATCCCCAGGACTATTGTAAAAGTTGTCTAAGGGAAATTGCCGCCGTGTAACAACAAGTACCTGGGGCAACCGAATGGTGGAGGGCAAATGACCCATAATAGCATACTCAAAGAGGGTTGGGTTATTTTGTAATTAAATAATAATATTATGTCAGTTACTTGAATCAAATTTTGGGAACGTTGCGGATTTAAGAACGTCGTTCATGCCAGCTTCATCATCGTCATCACCAGCCCTTTTTAATATCCCCACTGCTGGGGCACGGGCATTCGCTACGAATGAAAGAATATAGGGAGATTGGGCCATAACCCACCACGCTGGCCCAGTTCGGGTTGATGGGTATTAACGACTGCAGATGTAGCCAACGGCTTAACGTGCCTTCCGAAGCACGGAGGAACTCGAGATAATAAATTTTTGGTCATCCAACCAAGACCTTAGCGACTATTGCTTAGTTTACGCAATCACAGACCAAGCGCGCTATGCCACTGCGCTAGCGAGCTGCTCTTGTTGTTCCTTTGGCTCCTCATGCTAGCTTGAGATCTTAAATTAACGTTGTATGTGCCAGGCCCTTATGCTCATGGTATAGGCAGGGCAAACCACCGACAACAGCTTATTTGTGTATAAGTACGAAGAGATTTGGTGTGAGACCCTCAAGGGCAATGAATCCGGGTCATTTAGAGATACTTTAAAATTCCGCAATTAAGACTTTTAGCATTGTGAAACTGAAAGTGTAATCTATTCAATCTGCTAGTTCCGAAAGTTTGGTTTTTTTTTTCATTACAATATAAAAATAGTCAATAATATGATAAAACTAAAAGAGACGAATCAATTATTGATAATGTGATCTGATCAGAGGCTACTCTTTAAATTAATTGGAATCGGTTTTGTGTTGCCATCTCTCTCAAACGTTGCTATCATACCTAATGAGTGAGAGTGACTGGTAGACTAAGACGATTGCAATCGGCTTGCAGAGTTAGGTCGCTGATCTTGCTGATATTGCCAATCATACAACGTTTAGCGGTCTAGATAGCGGTGTTTGAAACTAAGCTAATTTTTTTTATTATTTCAGTATGAAGTACTTAGCTCAGATTCGGGGCCCTTAATATTAGATTAGAGTACGTGCAAACTTTTGTGAAAGAAGTATAAGTAGCAATTTAGAAAATGTGATAATTACTTATACTGTCGTGTAGTGACTGCAGAGCAGAATACAATTGTCACCACCCCCAACTTTCCTGTGGGTGTCGTACAAGGCGACTAAGGATAAATCGATGATGGGGAATGGGCAACAGCGTGCCTGTTATACCACCTAGCAATAACAATGTACTGCGACTTTTATTCTCGATAAATGGCAATAGGCTCGCCCCCCACCTATTACATGGGACCTAACTTACATACATACATAAATCACGCCTATATCCCCGAAGGGGTACGCAGAAGTGAACTAGCACCCACGTTTCGCCAACTATGTCAAGTCTCATCTAATAGGTGGCAAGCCTATTGCCATTTATCGGGCACAAAATTCGCAGTACATTGCTAGGTGGTAAAGAGGAACGCTGCTGCCCATTCCTTATTATCACTGATTTATCCTTAGTCGCCTTGTACGACACCCACGGGAGAGATTTGGGGTGGTGACAATTTGTATTCTACTCTGGCGTCACCACACGGCTTAACGGACCTAACTTAATTGGCTAAAAAGTGAGTGTTTAATTCACCTCTGCCTATCCCTTCTGGGATATAGGCGTAATTTATGTATGTATGTAACTTAATTACCGTATGTACTTAAAGAGGTTTAATGTAAAACTTAAGCCTCATACAGATTGAAATATAGTACTTTCGGTCACCTTTCTACCATTCCTTGCAATTGTTTATATGAATAAAAAAGAGATAGCTCTATAAGATCTGACCGATATGAATAGAAGAGGAAGCATACTGCGCCGTTCCCAGGTTACAAAGCTTTCTCGTTTCTAGGCCCAAGTTTACCAACACGTAAATCAAGCGATTAATCGATCGTTAGTTTTTGACAGTGCTTCTATACTTCCAAATGTCAAAAGAACCGGTTATATAATAATCGACTGTTTACGCGTTTGTGAACTCGGGCCTTTGTCTGCTCAAAATCACAAAATAATAATTAGTTAAATTAGATTAAATAATTAGTAAAAATACTAGATTGCAATAACGCGCACAAATTTAACTGAACTTAATTAATATACACACTAAATGGATCGCACAATGTCACGAATAATAACACAATATCTCGAATAAAAACCAAATTATTCGTGATATTTTGTGAGCGCTTAAAGCATTATATTAAAACTGTCAATAGCTTATCCGAAACAGCAGTAAATTAAGCCGCAACAAAACAAAGTTCGCTAGTTAAATTTTAACTATAGTTAGTTCTTAAGTACAAAATGTTGTTTTGAATGTAATGTAATTTTTTTTGCCTATTGATGGATATAGATGTCAATGTAACTATTTTTTTGTTATACTATTCTATATCAAGAAAATATGTTTGAATTGTAACATCCTTGCCTACAATATTCAATAACTATGGGCTAAATAAAATTACGACCTTATTTGATAGAAAAAACCTTTTGAGCGACGTCATAACATTATTATTGACACGCAACGATAAAGTTGGTCCAAGATTTAAGGCATGGCCAAAAGGTAAATTCGATTTGATCACAAAACAAAATAAAATGAAAACTTAATTACCGCAACCAATTTTAAGCGTTATTACTCAAATGTTATGTTGTAAAAGCCTAACAGATGATTTTTCGTATAAGCGAGCGAAATACTTTATTATACATTTTTTTATAAATTTGCACGTTATATAAATTAAAAATATAAAGCCTCTTATGGCATATTGATTCGAGATTTTTTCTGGTCTATTTATCTTTTGGACTTACAACTACTAATACCAATACTTCTAAGTAAGAAATGCCAAATACATTTAATTTTGTATTTATGATAAATTTTATTTTATTACTATACAAAACCACACGAATTAAAATCAAAACTCAAACCAAACCGTACTTACGCACGTGACGTAGATATTGATTAATGATATTGAGCTGTACCGAACAGTATCATAGTATAGGTGGAGGTATATATTCGTACCGACGTAAAGCCGGACGTTGATGAAAAATATTCATCGCATTCTTCAAAATAGAAATATTTATAGAATGAAATTTATATCCCAGCGATAACAAAAATGGAGTAGGTACCGAATTCCACTGGGATCGGATCATCTTTTCACCCATTAGGAGATAAAATATTTATAGTCTAGCTAGATGCTGTTTTGAAACATCAAAGACTAAAAGCACTTTTAGGGATTGGAGTTATGAGTCATTCATTACGCTTCTGTAGTTAGGTTGACTTTCTTTTGTTCTGACTTATTTTACAGTTAACTTAGTCGTTGCGTGTCGTGATCTAAGTGATGGCATGTTAAACTTGTCTAAGTACCTGTGTTTAGACGCCCGGTTTGGTCGAATGGTCACATCCCTGGCCATCAGCCAAGAGGTCCCGTGTTTAAACCCTGGTACCGGCAACCACAGACATTTGTTTTTAAGTCATGGTTGTGTTTATATGTTTACAAATATTATGATTATTACGTATATGTACCTATATTAAAAGTCGTCATATAGTATCTATAAAACAAGTAGGTACATAATACTTTGAGCTAGATAGATGATAAGATTTTAATAAATTGCAGTTTAAGCAATATTTTACATTTAACTAGAAAAGTTTTCAGTTTCGTTTGTAGATTCTCACTCTTTCTCTCTATAATTATGGTTTAAAAATATAACTACACACGTTGATTACAAGAATGTTTGTCATAAATATACAATAGCGTCGAAACTTCGTCACATGAGATCCTCCTAAGATATATTTTCTATTGACATCTTAATTAAACAATAACAATGTACGATTTTCTTGAACTCAGTAAATGGATAGCGTAGTTAGGTAATATACTTCCAATTAATTGTTTCAGTGAAAGCCCGACACTTGTTTGTTTGCTTAGCCAAATTGTATTTCGTTTTTCCATCATAATGATAGGTACTTGTTGTGAGCAATTGGCTTAGGGCAGGTGCACATTGTTTTATTTAATAATATTACAATAACTGCGGAGAATAAAGGGAGTGATTGGTATGACAATATTCCAATCCACACTTCTAAAAAGTACTAACGTGAATTTCACAGCTAGCCGTATGTCTGACACCTATCTCCTTTGTACCCAAGTTGCCGATGTTGGTGGGTTGCCCTCCACCATTTAAGTGCTCCGAGGTGCTTATTGGTCGACAGAGGGCAATTTTCACTAGTCGACTTTAACTATTCCTCTGAGACAAGTCTGTGCTGCCCCGTTCGACATTATTCTTTAGCTTTAAAGAGAGCATGAACTTAAATCAGCATCTTTACACAATTATTATTACATTCAACACATATACAAATAGATATAGTGAATAAAAGTGCAAATCACAATGAAATCATGTAAATTACAAAAGTACATTAATCACGCCTATTTATCTCTTAAGGTGTAGGCAGAGGTCCCATGTACCCATGTAATAGGTGGAGAACCTATTCCTATTCCCATATATCGGGCACGTAAATCTCAGTAGGTATATTGCTAGGTGTTATAAGAGGAACGCAGCCAATTACCCATCGCTGTCATAACCCTTAGTCGCCTTGTACGACACCCGTGGTAGATATTGTTGTTGGTGACAATATTGTATTCTGCTCTGCCGTCACCACACGGCAAATAAAATGATAAATAAGTAAATCAGATAAGTTAATTTCGTGTATACCTAGCCCTATGCTGTTGATATAGGTCCTTTGCGTTGTTCTAATCTAGCTGTTAAAACATTGAAGTACGAAATTACATCTTTAGTATTGTAGGAATTTTCGTTGATTGGTGTTCCGTGAAATACGTTTCATAAAGGTCTGGAAATTATTATAGCCTCTCTAAATTGGACTTTGCGCATAAGGGAATATTCGGAAACTTTTCATTTTACTGTATGTATTTGATATTTAGAAATCATACCTACTCGTTTTTTTGAATTATTAAATAGAACTAAATTGTTTAGGTACAGAACTCACTACGACATAAATATATAATTTTGAACACTTACCCATACAATGACTAATTACATATTTATTACCTTTAATATTTATATAAAATATGTTTTAATAATGATTACGTATTTTTATATAAAAGACCACATTATATGACATATACGAGTATGTATGCTAGTCTTACTTAGTGTTATTATACCAAATGGCTTAATTAATTTAGTAAAAATGGGTTAAGTTATTTTAGGCCACACGAAAATGGCGTACTATGAAATTAGGTTACTTGGAGTTAGAACATCTGTTATTATGTCATATATTACTTACACACCCAGATACAAACTTTCCCTATAGATGGAAGAGTGTTACCATAATGCATTTAAACAAATAACTAGCAACTTTGATAAAATTTATGTAGCCGATTAAGTTTGGCATTTACCCTGATACCTGATACCAAGTTTGGCCATTACCCAAATCTTGGAGACCAGACACCAACATAGCCGCCCAAATATCATTTTGTATGCGTCTTGACTCTTATGCCACGGTAATACGGGTTAATATTAGATTGATTTTGGTTCCATTCGTAGGGAAATTTTGAAATATCTCTACTCATCAAGATAATCTCTACAATTTCATGTATAAATAAAGCTACACAATCGTCTTGTTAATAGCTATAACATCACACACGATAATGAAATATGACACATCATTTCAGAAATCAGAAATGATGTAACACATTTTACGTGATAACTTATTTTTTCACTGAGTATTTATTACTATGCTAGTTGTTACAATAGTGATTCGCTTGCTTACAGATATAGGTACCATGATTATGTAAAAACAAACATAATAATTATGCATATGTAAAAACATCTAGATACTTTGATGTTTTATCCCTTAAGTCCCATTTTTAACCACTTTGTTTAACCGCGATAACTTTTTCAGATAGGTCCATACAAAAAGGCCTTCTAATTAAAGTTTCTTGCCTAGAACCTTTCTTATCTAGGTCTCCTTAAAGGATACTATCGTTAAAGGGTAAGGAGGCGTAGTGAAACTAGAAGGATGGCCACAAAATCTATAAAGCTCTTCCATTTTGCACTCTAATTCAAAGAAGATAAGGCTTAAAGCCGATTGTAGAAATACGACAGTGTTGTATTTTCCGACGTGCTGTGGACTATACCGAAGAGAGCTCTGATTTCAATCTCAGTAGTGAAGCAAGTTTTGCCATTGCTGAGCCTGCCCCATTTATTACTTAGTGCAGCGAACTTCCCACGTCTGACATTTGGTAAGCTTACATTGCTGTTTTATGGGAGAAAATAAGAAAACTTTGCCTGTAAAAAACGCCAGTGGAATGTCAAATTAACTCCATTAACAATACCGCAGGTTGTGTAACAAGGTGACCAGGTGGGTATGAAAAAGTTTGATAATTTTAAGGCCTTTTATTTATTTTAAATGCACGTTGAAACCATACTATTTGCTATTACTACGTATTTAGTTTTTAGTGCCGTGTGGTGACGGCAGAGTAGAATACAATTGTCACCACCCCAAATCTCTCCTGTGGGTGTCGTACAAGGCGACTAAGGATAAATCAGTGACGAGGAATGGGCAGCAGCGTTCCTCTTATACCACCTAGCAATGTACTGCGACTTTTGTGCCCGATAAATGGCAATAGGCTCGCCACCTATTACATGGGACCTAACATAATTGGCGAAATGTGGGTGCTAGTTCACCTCTGCCTACCCCTTCGGGGATATAGGCGTGATTTATGTATGTATGTATGTAGTTTTTATTCAACTTCTGAAAACACACTGCTTGTTACCATTACGAAATAATAATAAAAATATATGTAGGCATCTGTTATGTCAATAAATAGTTTTGTGGTTAAATGCGATTGCCTGGTTAACAAGTTAACTGATTTCAATTACAGTTCATTAGTTCTAGTTTACTTGCAAAGGACTACTCGGCAAATCAATTACCCTGTTGATTCAACTTAGCGTCAATTAAGCGTGATTAAGATGGCATGATATTGCTTACATGCAAAATTGAAACAGTTTGATTTTAGAAGGGAAGTACATACGCTAAGCTCTGGTCTATCATAAACCATACCCTCCACAGGGTCAGATGGTTTATATGTATATTACAAAAACGAAATCATTTGTTCTATACAAAATATCTTCCGAAATTTGTTAAATATTCATAATAATCCTATATGAAACAATAACACCACAGAAATAACATTGCGTAGGCGGTTGGGGTAGACGGCCGATTTGAAAAACAACAGATACTTTTGCGTGTACTTTGCCTAATTAACTATAATGAATGAAACAATGTACACGCCCCTACGCGTGTCCCACGAAGGTACAATACAACACGCGGTTAGATAAGCACTTTGCATCGAATTTGTATCCTATTTAAAGGTATAATGTAAGTGTTAAAATGAGCAAGCGTTCCTCTTATACCACCTAGCAATAGTACTGCGACTTTTGTGCCCGATAAATGGCAATAGGCTCGCCACCTATTACATGGGATTATTATTATTACTATTATTATTACATTACTAACATAATTGGCGATACGTGTGTGCTAGTTCACCTCTGCCTACCCCTTCGGGGATATAGGCGTGATTTATCCATTCTTCTATTCATAGGAGGAATTCCTCTACACCCATGAGGACATTAAAGAGCTGACCATTACTCTGACCAGTGTAATAAAAAGATAGATTGTTGAGATTGATATGATAAAAAGGTAGGTATGTAGATTGCCCTTAGATCCAAAATCGCACTAACTCATGTCGCGATTCACCTTAAACAGAAGGGAACACAATTATTTCTAGAGCTTTCAAACAATCTAGAACTCGGTGCAGAGTTTAATTTGGATTGTTAAATGCTCAGCTAGTTTTAATCGAATTTTCGGGTTCACAGAGTTTTTCGAATGTAGCTGAAGTTTCACAAACCATTCTGGGATCTGTCCGAATAAGTTTAAGCTTTGCGAAATCAAATTATTATGAGCCCTTGAAAAAAACATCCTTAACATGAATATGGATATTTACATTCACAATGAGTGTTTTTTTTTGGAGCTACGCGATTTTATGAAGTTACAAGTAGGTACTAACTTTTTCACCATTTCCTACTTTTGTTACCAATTTGCGATGAGTGTGAATGTTATTCAAATAAAAAACTTTGGTGTGAATGCACCTTTAAATAAATTATACCTATATACAGGGCGTCCCACGGCCATGCCACACGGAGGGAAAGTATATTAAATATTCAACGTAGGATATTTTACTAAAAGAAGACATCGTTTTATTTTTAATAATAAGTAGAACTGCATTTACAGATTTTTTAAAAATCGCCTACCTCAACCGGGAATCGAACCCGCCAAATGTGATAGAAAAATTACATGTATTTTATAATAGCGTTTGGAAGGGCTACTCATAAGCATTATTTTTTCCTAAATAACCTAGCATATTAAATGAAACTAAGATCATAAAATTTTTAATTTTATTAAAAAAAAAAAAAATTATCAAATGCTCAAAATGTGATCCGTTCTGTTGTATACAAATTCTCACTCTTTTGATAATTTCTCTCCCTGTTGATTTACTTATTTTTGCATGGTGGATGTTTGAAATAATACGTCTAAGTTAATTTTGTAACTCCTGCACACTGTTGTACCGGTTCCTGTAAAATAAATCTTTTACATAACCCTGAAATATTTTTTAAATAAAATGAAAAATTTTATGATCTTAGTTTCATTGAATTTGCATAAAAATATATAAAGGAAAAAATAATGCATATGAGTAGCCCTTTCAGACGCTATTATAAAATACAAGTAATTTTTCTATCGCATTTGGCGGGTTCGATTTCCGGTTGAGTTAGGCGATTTTAAAAAAATCTGTGAATGCAGTTCTACTTATTATTAAAAATAAAACGATGTCTTCTTTAAGTAAAATATCCTACGTTCAATATTTAATATACTTTTCACTTCTCATGCTCTGAAAGTGCTTATTTGTGCAGGATATAGGCTGCACAAAATCGAATTTTGTGCTCTAGAGCATTAACGTATCTACTCATAAATGTGTCTATATTAAGGCAAAGAAAATGAGCTATGCAGCCAAACACAATAAGAAATTCAGAGATAGAATTTGTTATTTTATTATTTACTTAAATTTATTTGCCTAATGTGTTTTTAAGGCATAAAAGATATTAAAATTTTAATTCAAGCAGGTAGCTTGAATTAAAATTTTAATAAAGGTAGGTTAGTAAATTAATTTAATAAAATTATTATTTCTAAATTAATTTAATACTTGTCTGTATAGGTCTGTTGCCCAAGCCTAGTATCAAAGGGTAGAACAATTTTGAGTGCTTGGCGGGCTTTCAATGGCGCCAGTCAAATTTTTATTTCAATCATTAAAAAATTGTTTCAGAGTGGACTTTGTGTAGTAAAAGTGGTGTTATTTTGATGCATAAGGATCCGTGTTGATGTTCAATTATGAAGAATCATTGAAAAAAAAGTGTTTGCCGTGTTTGACGTTGAGAATTTTATAGTGGTTTTGAACATGAACTGTTACCATTTGACTCGCGCCAAGCACTCCTTAGATGCGTTAAAATGTGTTTCACCCATATTTTAATGTAAAAATTATTTCATGCATTAAGATAATTCATTCATTTCATACATTATTTTCATTCATTCAAAATTAAGAAAAGTAAACGAAAGTATACAAAGAGAGTTCCTAAAGAACTTGTATCCAGGAACGTTAAGCCCTTTAAAAAAAAAGAAGAACAATTTCCTTCAGTATTCAAAACTGTACTAATTTTAGTTTGAATTTTAAGAAATGTTATGATAAACTACTGTTTTATTTCCTCGCAATCGAAGTGAAAAGCAGAGTTTCTAACTCGTCCACAAAACCATTTTTATCCTCGACATTACTATCAGCCCTCGCCTTCGGCTCGGGCTGCTAAAAGTCTCGGACAAAAATGATTCGTTTTGTGCACTTGATGGAAAATCTACTATTTCACTTCTCATGCTCTGAAAGTGCTTGTTTGTGCAGGATATAGGCTGCACAAAATCGAATTTTGTGCTCTAGAGCATTAACGTATCTAATCATAAAAGTCTCTATATTAAGGCGAAGAAAATGAGCTATGCAGCCAAACTCAGACATAGAATTTGTTATTTTTTTATATTTACTTAATTTATTTGCCTAATGTGTTTTTTAAAACATAAAATATATTAAAATTTTAATTCAAGTAGGTACGGTAAGTATTAAATTAATTTAAGAAAATTATTATTTCTAAATTAATTTAATACTTGGCTGTATAGGTCTGCAGCCCAAGCCTAATAACAATGGGAAAAACAATTTCCTTTAGTATTCAAAACTGTACTAATTTTAGTTTTAATTTTTTAAGATAAATAACTGTTTTATTTCCTCGCAATCGAAGTGAAAAGCAGAGTTTCTACCTCGTCCACAAAACCATTTTTATCCTCGACATTACTATCAGCCCTCGCCTTCGGCTCGGGCTGCTAAAAGTCTCGGACAAAAATGATTCGTTTTGTGCACTTGATGGAAAATCTACTATTTCATCCCACCATCTCGGAAAAGGCGTTTTTGCTCTTCGATATCTGAGTGCAAAAGCCGTTTTTATCCTCTAGAGGTTAAAGTAAATTTGAATTTAGAACATCGTGTGCAATGAGTTTGTGAATTCAAAACATCATTATACCTATTTATTTCTACCTCCATGGTGCCGAAATTGTCATGCAACCTATTTTAATTTGTTAAAAACTCAGACTCGGAACCTTCTTGGTGTACTTTTTTGTAATTTGCATTTCGCGCGCGCCATTTTCTTTTCTCGTCATAAATTTGTTAAAACCTAGGAGTTCCGTGACGGTCAATCAGCTTGTCGTCAATCTTGCTTTAAACATTTTGATCGTCTACAACGCTTGCTTGATGCTTGAGTCAAGCATTTAAAAGCTTTTTAGGTTTGTTTGATTTGTTTACGCTAGCAACGGAACAAAAACATACAGAAAATCAACGTGCTTGACTCAAGCTGATTGACCGTCTCGGAGTAATTTTTATTAGGTACTTACAGGTGTGTCTGGATGAATGTTGCGGGTGTGGCTGGGTGGATGGGTGGCTGTTGGAGGCGTGTCTGGGTGAATGAGTGTTTTGAGGGTGTGTCTAGGTGAATGGGTGTTTTGTGGGTGTGTCTGGGTGAATGGGTTTTTGTGGGTGTGTCTGAATGGATGGGTGAGAATTGTGGGTGTTTCTGGGTGATTGAGTGTTTTTTGGGTGTGATTGGGTGTTTTGTAGGTGTTCCTGGGTGAATGGGTGTTTTTTGGGTGTTTCTGGGTTAATCGGTGTTTTGTGGGTGTTTCTCGGTGAATGGATGTTTTGTGGGTGTTTCTGGGTGAATGGATGTTTTGTGTGTGTTTCTGGGTGAATGGGTGTTTTTTGGGTGTTTCTGGGTAAATGGGTGTTTCTGGGTGAATGGGTGTTTTGTGGGTTTTTCTGGGTGAATGGTTGTTTTGTGGGTGTTTCTGGGTGAATGGGTGTTTTTTTGGTGTGGTGGATGTCTGAGTGAATGGGTGTGTATTGCGGGTGTGAATGTTATGGGTGTTTCTGGATGGGTGTTGAGAGTGCGTTTGGGTTAATGGGAGGGTGTTGTGGAAGTTTCTGGGTGAAAACAGAAACTGTTGTGATTATATTTTTTTTGTATTTTGCAATTTCCTCGTTGGGGGGGATGAAAAGTTACGTGTTGCACTCGAGTGCAAAGATTTTTCACCTTGTGCTCTTTTGATTCCCTCGCTATCGCTCAGGATTCTAATTTTTAAAATCACTCGCTACGCTCGTGATTCAATTTTAGAATCCTTCGCTAGCTCGGTCATCAAAATTGAGCACGCGGTTAAAAAACAACTTTGCACTCACGTACAACAAATAACTATTCCCACCGTGTGGCATGGCCGTGGGACGCCCTGTATATATCCACAAATGTAGGTAGCCAGAGGTGTATAAAAACCCACTGTTTGCATCTATATTAGGTCCCATCTAATAGGGGGCGAACCTAATGCCATCTATTGGGCACGTAAAACGCAGATATACTGCTAGATGGTTTAACAAAGCCGCAGCTGCCCATTCCTCATCATGTTTTATCCCTTCGTCACCTTGTAATACCCCCTCGGGAGAGAGTGGGGGTTGTGACAGTTGGATTCTGCTCTTTCCTAACCACACAACTGGAAATGTTCATACATTAACACGTAAGCACCATTAATGAAATTGATCCATGAAACAAGAAAGTTAGTGCTCTCGTAAAATATTCTTTATGTGCTTACGAAACGTTCACACAAGGATTTTATTTTCATTGCTTCTTTTAGTGTGGCCTGTGACTGGTCGTTTTTAATTTTAAAATGCTACTATTTCATTTTATTGTATTTTTAATATGATCATCCTATGAATGCAACACTTTAGATATCATAAAATATCTAAACTTGACGTCTTTACAGTCAAAACAGAGCGAAACATTATGATGAGCAATAAAAAATCTTAAATGTATTCCTTTGCTATCTTATGTTTTATTTCAACCATATTAAAAAGTTTTTTAAATAATAAATTTTGATACAGATATCTATCTTCAATATTGTGACGTAGTTATATATTATGTTGTAGACGCGTGTACTGTCCTCTAATTCATAAAATGTTATTACAACAAAGGTAATTTCCGCGAAAATAAATATCACTGTTATCTTTTCCACTAAATTCGTTTGAATTTAGGATAAACCCCCAAGTCGTTAGTAATTTCAGATAAGAAACTAAACCCATCAGATAAATAATGTTTTGATGTTACGTGAATTTTTTTTATTATTCTAAGTTCCAAGCACTTTCGTTTTTTTGTCAGACGTAAAATTAAATGATTGCTTTAAAGTGTCTATGTTTTACTTCAAGGATTTTATTTCATGCTTCAGTTGTTATGTCATGTTCTTTCTTACCTTCATCTCATATTTTTAATTATAACTATAACCATTTCTTCGTTCAAGATTTAAACATGTATTAAGCAAATAAATAAAATATCTTATCTTATGTTATCTAATATGAACGGCATTACGTGGATATATTTTAGCAATTCCTCTCTAACCACGGCCCACAAAGTTCTGTATGCAGTCTCTCAGGGTTCTCAGAACTCATTCACATCCGCTCTGTTCAAACTTAGCTATTTTCAGAACTTAGACTTCACTTAAAACTTCAAGTTAAAGTTCTTCAAAACATACGATCTTCATCCAATAGCCCACGTTGTAAGTTACCACCATTTCCTCCTTGTCGTACCTATATGAATGAACAATTTATTTACAAATATAGAAAAATAATAATGTCAGTCCTAAATATAGCACCTTTAGAAATACCACGTGTCAATTAGGATCTTATATCAAGTCCTCCGACATGTCGAATAGGTACCTAAGTAAGTACTTATCGGAATATCTTCGACATTTCTTCGGGCAAGTTCAGAGCCTTTCGGTGGAGTTGAGACATGCTTATATTGCAAAAGTTGCTCTTGTATCGCCACATCTTTGTATTTTAGGTTGCACCACGAAAATAAATAAAAATTTCCACTCTTACGTTTAAACCACATAAAATTATAAATATCATCTTATTAATACATACATACAGAAATAACGTCTCTATCTCCGAAGGGGTAGGCAAAGGTGAATTAAGACCCACTTTTCGCCAATTAAGTTAGGTTCCATTGCATAACAATAAAACACAGTATATTGCTAGGTTTTATTGTAATAATCGTCCTCTTGAAATACTGCTTGCTGTCTTTACCCTTAGTCGCCTTGTTCGACACCCACGTGAGAGATGGGGGTGGTGACAATTGTATTCTGCTCTGCCGTCACCACACAGCAGTCTAAATAATGTTCTCTTATATTTATATGATCACTACTCACTTGAAATTATACAATTTTCGGACGGACTCGGTTAAGTAGGTGTTAATTTGTTGTTACATTCATACATACATAAATCACGCCTACTCATCCCCGAAGCAGAAAATGAATTAACATCCACGATTCGTCAATTAAGTTCTCATGTAAAAGGTGGCGGCCCGATAGATGGTAATAGGATGCATCTATCGGGAAAATAAATCGCAGTAAATGGCTAGGTGGTACATGGCTAAGAGAACCGCTGCTACCCATTATTCGTCGCTGTCTTAAAACCATTCTAAGATCAAAGCGATCTTAGTGTAATCATGGTTCCTTTTGTTAGACTATTAACAAACTCATTGAAATAAAAGTTGGTATCCATAATAAGGAGGAGCTCTCTAGCGCAGTGGCACAGCACGCTTGGCCTGCGATTGCTTAAACTAAGCAATTTCGCTAAGGCCAGTCATTGGATGGGTGACCAAAAATTTATTAACTCGAGTTCCTCCGTGCTTCGGAAGGCACGTTAAGCTGTTGGTCCCGGCAGCATCTGCAGTCGTTAGTACCCACCAACCCGCACTGGGCCAGCGTGGTGGGCTATGGCCCAATCTCCCTATATTCTTCCATCCATAGGGAAGGCCCGTGCCCCAGCAGTGGGGACATTAAGGGCTGGTGATGATGATCCATAATAAGATATAATTAAATTATACGTTATACAAAGGTAGAAAACAAACAACAACACAACATTCTTACCTACTTAGAGCATATTAGTGTACACAAAACTGTCGGAGCCACAAGAAAAATAATGAAAATATACAAAAAGGTGCACAAAAAATCATGATAAGCAGTTTCCGCCAACATGGGCCTTAAAAATAATATGGGTGCTTTTAATACTCTTAAAAAAGTTTAATCCGACACTTTCAAGACCCCAACATTTAATTAAGTCTCATACGAAAAACGACGAGAAAGCCGGACTCTTTTTGTGAAAATACTTCCTGGGGATTTATTTTTCATTTAAATGTTACTAAAGAAACTTTTGGGGACCGTTATCAACCTGGAGGCCAAATGAATGCTTGTCAGTCATATCGAATTTAAATCATAAAACCTTTGCTGTCGGAACTATCAACCTAAATATGGATTTCTCAGTGTTGAGAAGAATTAATCCTGAAGCAAGCATTCAGCATAAGTAGCAATCACATACGCCCTAGCAGAATGGAATTCAAAGTCATTCAAAATCATCACGTATCTACGAATAAATTTAGTGGTTAAATTTTCAGGAACTTTTCCCTTGCAGCTGAGGTTTTTCTATCTTCCTATAACATCGAAGAAGTCCTTTCCAAAACAGCAAGTTTAGAACTGTAATTTAGCATGCATAGCTTCTGGGCTTCATCTCCACTTATTTAGAAAAGTGTTCACGCAGGAAGTTTTCCCTTGCAGCTGAGGTTTTTCTATCTTCCTATAACATCGAAGTCCTTTCCAAAACAGCAAGTTTAGAGCTGTAATTTAGCATGCATAGCTTCTGGGCTTCATCTCCACTTATTTAGAAAAGTGTTCACGCAGGAATTTTTCCCTTGCAGCTGAGGTTTTTCTATCTTCCTATAACATCGAAGTCCTTTCCAAAACAGCAAGTTTAGAGCTGTAATTTAGCATGCATAGCTTCTGGGCTTCATCTCCACTTATTTAGAAAAGTGTTCACGCAGGAAGTTTTCCCTTGCAGCTGAGGTTTTTCTATCTTCCTATAACATCGAAGTCCTTTCCAAAACAGCAAGTTTAGAGCTGTAATTTAGCATGCATAGCTTCTGAGCTTCATCTCCACTTATTAGAAAAGTGTTCACGCAGGAAGTTTTCCCTTGCAGCTGAGGTTTTTCTATCTTCCTATAACATCGAAGAAGTCCTTTCCAAAACAGCAAGTTTAGAACTGTAATTTAGCATGCATAGCTTCTGGGCTTCATCTCCACTTATTTAGAAAAGTGTTCACGCAGGAAGTTTTCCCTTGCAGATGAGGTTTTTCTATCTTCCTATAACATCGAAGTCCTTTCCAAAACAGCAAGTTTAGAGCTGTAATTTAGCATGCATAGCTTCTGGGCTTCATCTCCACTTATTTAGAAAAGTGTTCAGGTTAGCTCTTGTTCGCTCCCAGGCCAGCATGGAAGACATGCAGCAGCAACCTCAAATAATTAGAAAGCAGATGATGGAGAAGGTAAACGATGAAATACTTGCTTTTAAAACTAATAGACACAATAATAATGTTCCAAGCATTACAATTCTGGTGTACAATATTGACATTGAAAATGTTTTAATAGGTACCGCCTTCTCAATTTTCACATTGGTACGATCTTTGGAGTTTTTATACGAACATTGTTACAAGATACGCTTATACCCGCAGGAAACTTCTCGCTAGCGGCCGTTTTATAAAGGTATACGTATTGACACGTAGACCTTGAATACTTAGAAACTCTATTGAACACATTGTTAAATTTGCTAAACATTAACTTTTTAGTCCTCACAGTTTTGTTGCCGAAACACGACAATTTCAATAATAGATTTTATCATCATCGCCCTGCCCTTATCCCATACTATTTGGGGTCAGCGCAGTATGTCCTCTTTTTCCATTCTCTTCTGTCACTCGTCATCTCCTCATTCACATCCATCACCTTCATATCACACCTCTTTTCTGTGGTCTTCCTCTACTTCGACATCCATCAACATTCATGTCCATAACTTTCTTACTCACATTCATGGCATCACGTCTCATAACATGTCCATACCAAGCTAGACGGCTAGACGGCTCATCAATAATAGATTTCATACCATAACTATATCTATAAAGTATTTATTTTATATGATATCGCCTAGGCACTTAATCATTCCCTTAGCGTTCCCATTGTTGGATCACATGCCTTCCCTATGCTTATGCCCCATTCTTCCTTTTATAAACAAAGAATGGGGCATAAGCCACCACGCTGCTACGGATTAGTGCGTACTAACAACTACAGACGCATTCGTTTAACATGCCTTCTGAAGCACTGAGGGACCCAAGATAATATATTTTTGGTCACGCATCTAATGACCGACCTTACCTAAAACATTACATAGCTTACGCTGTCGTAGGCAATAATTTTAGATTCCTGGATAAATTACGCAGAGAAAAAATTAGAGACATAACTCTAACAAACTTATTAAACATCATTGATAATTTCGGAATTCTAATTTAAGCCACCATAGCTGTCTTCTAAGAAATTATTTAAATGGGTAGCGTTATTCACATCTTTGAAATTAATTTTTGCCTACATAAATTGAGCTTAGATCTTAAAAGATATCTAATCATCAAAATGTCTGAACAAAATGTTGTTTCAGAGAACGGCGGCTACGGCCGAATGGGGAGCATAACATATTGCTCCAACTTTATCTTGTTCTGTAAATTATGGCCTGAAGCTTTACCCCTCAAACCGCATTAGACCCAATTCTCCAAAATATTCTAATGGCATACATTACTTTTTTAACAAAAAACCCTTTTCTTTAAGTCCTAATTGCCACTTTTGTTTAGGTACCTAATGTGTTTTTTACTTAATCCGACAATAACTTATGACTGAGACTGTAAGGTTTTAAGGACTTAACTCTTTATTTTTTTACATTCGTATAGTTCTAGCTATCTAAAGTCAAATTATGAAAATAAAAACATTTATATGTGGCCCAATTTAGACAACGGAGCTAACAGCGCCTATGGTTTTGGTAGTATTTTACATCTTGGGTTTTAATTATTCGGATGATATTGTGTCGAAAGCAGGTGGTACACGTATATTCTAACCATTATCCCTATTGGAGTTTTGATATTTCTTGTAATCAATAGCTTCTCTTATTTTAATGAATGTATAGATTCTGTTTGAGGAGCTCGCTAGCGCAGTGGCATAGCGCGCTTGGCCTTGGCAATTGCGTAAACAAAGCAATGTTCGCTAGGCTGGTCATTGGATGGGTGACCAAAAATTTAATATCTCGAGATCCTCCGTGCTTCGGAAGGCACGTTAAGCTGGTGGTCCCGGCTGCATCTGCAGTCGTTAATACCTACTAACCCGCACTGGGCCAGCGTGGCGGGTTGTGGCCAAATCTCCCTATATTCTTTCATCCATATGGAAGGCCCGTGCCCCAGCAGTGGGGACATTGAAAGGCTGGTGATGATGATGATGATAGATTCTCTTTTGCTTGAATTTGTGGTTTATCAAATCTCATATTAATACAATGGCTAAGTTCTTCAAAGTCATGCTCTTTCCCCTAACCCAATCCATGATGAAGCATTATTTTTCTACTAATTTGGTTTCAATGCCACGTGCAAGTAAATTTTCATATTTAAATTTTTTTTAGTTGACTGGGTGAAAATTTCCGCATACTGGCCGTTTATACCACACGCTCCACATTGTATTGGTATAAATATTGATAAAATATGCTGACGTGGCATTCAATTTCATTTGTGCAAAGCGCGCTTGGAAATATAACTATGATACAACTTCACTTTAGTGCAACAATAAAATGAAAACTATAGGTACGTATTTCAACACGATAAAGTATAAAATAAACTATTTATAGGGCCACATAGCGTCGTTTATTGCGATTTAGAAGATAGAAATAAACTGAGACAGTTCCTTGGGAAGTCCATTCTAGTTTTAGTAGTTGTTAAAGAGAGAATAAGGAGTTACTATCAGCTTGAGCTGTAAAACGAAGTACCTACCTTTAGAAATTTAAATATTGTTTATCTAATTTACGAACTTCCTCTTCTCGTTAATTTAACTTTTTACGGCCGGATTGGGCGAATGGTCAGATCGCTGGCTGTCGGCCAAGAGGTCGCGGGTTCAAATACTAGCATTTATCATGAATACAGACATTTGTTCTCGAGTCATTTTTGTTTTTATGTTTATGCATATTAAAATTTGTCCACCTAGTATCCATAGCACAAGTGCTCATGCTACTTAGATGGTCGAGTGATATGCACGCGTGTTCAATACTTGCAAGAAGACGTAATTTATCGAATTTTATTTGACCTATTTTCTTGATAAATTCCAAATAGGCATTGACTTTTAATGTGACCTTCGATATCGTCCTTAATATCCGAACATAGAAAATACCCACTGGGCCTTTGCTAATAATTATATTGACTTCCAAAGTAATATAATAGACTAAAAATGTCTGTTTGTGTATTGGAGATCTAGTTTTTGATATTTTATTTTGGATTATGTACCCAGTACTACTATAAAATAAGGCAGTTTGGCCGTGTGGTGACGGCAGAGTAGAATACAATTATCACCACCCCAAATCTCTCCCGTGGGTGTCGTACAAGGCGACTAAGGATAAATCAGTGATGAGGGATGGGCAGCAGCGTTCCTCCTATACCACCTAGCAATGTACTGCGACACTTTTGTGCCCGATATATGGCAATAGGCTCGCCACCTATTACATGGGACCTAACATAATTGGCGAAATGTGGGTGCTAGTTCACCTCTGCCTAACCCTTCGGGGATATAAGCGTGATTTATGTATGTATGTATGTATGTAGTTTGGCGAAGAGCGAATCATCTTTATTGCTGTCCTAGCACTATTTCATTTGTGGTAGGCGCACTTAGGTTTCCCTTCATCCTATCTTTTTACTAGTCTGTTCTATTTCTCGTCACCGTACCCTGACCTCCTTTTGCAACCATGTTATTATCATCTCACAATACATAATATAATATCTACTTCTCTTCTCTCCAATTTCTCCACCTACAATTATATTTATTTTCTTATTTATTATGACATTTTAAATCGTTCGAATTTGCCGTTATTCATGAGTTACTTACTTGTATACGAAAATATTGTAGACTGTAATCAGCTATTTATATTATTGATAGAATATAGGGAGAATTGGCCATAATCCACCACACTGGCCCAGTGCGGATATGGTTGTGGTAGCTGTTTTAATTTATGTTTAAATATTTTCTCCTGTACACTTTTTATTTTCTCTGTAGAAACTGTCATGCTACAATTTTGTTGCCGCTAAAGAACGAGACTTCAATATAAAAGCAGAAATTTTCATTCATTTTCCGCTTCGTACAATTAATTTTATGTTCGACGGATTGTGGAATAAATTGATATTAGCAGAATAAGGTCAAATTCTGGAAGAAATAAGTACACGTTTGATAGACTGAACGCAAATATATTTAGGGGCATATCATTCACATGAAGTAAAGCAACATCCATGAGTAAGTAAACAAGTGACGTAAAATACAGAACTCGATAGTTACTGTTGATGAAGCAAAATGTTCATTTTTAGTAATTATTTTCACGCATTGCATGTTCCGAGTACGAATTCTACTGAACAGATGAATGTTTACCACAATACTTATATCAACTTTTCTTGATCGACTTTGCGGTTTACGGCAACGTGTTTGCCGTAAGGTTGACATTCGCATGGAGATATTTGACATTTTTGAATATTCTGAGGTACTTTTGACTGCACTATATGCAACTCCTTGTTAGTGAATTTTTGAACCAACCCTTTCTTTTCCTTTCGTCATGTTACATTTATTTTTCGTTTAAGACATGTTTAAGCACAATTCAAAGGCACGGGTCCCGAGTTCCAAAAGCATTTTGCGTCGCAGAAACAAGATATCAAACTTCAAAATACTCAATGGCCGTCAACGAGCTGAGTTTGTTCGCTATTGAATGGAAAGACTTTACAAGCGAGAGCTTACAAGATGGAGGTTGTTATTCTGTCAAGATGTGGCACGTAAACGAGCCTCTCAAATAAGGCACTGAACCCAACTACAGTGAAGTAGCAATGCTATGTTAAGCCGGATCAAGACGAGTGTACGTCCAGACGAGATACTGTAACGCACATAGTGCCGTCCTAACGTAGAATTTGTGTTACATTACACGTTAGATTACATTACACGTTACACTCGTCTAGATCCGGCTTTAGAATTCATCTACTTGAAACGAGGTCGATATCGCAGTGGCTTGTTCTCAATGTTCGCTAAGGCCGGTTATTGGGTGGGTGGCCAACCAAGACACGTGTCTTGGTTGGCCGAGCGGTCAGGCACCTGCCCGGATAGCAGCGGACGCGGGTTCGATCCCCGCATCAAGACCATAATTTTTCGAAATTCTTTTTCTAACCACCAAAATCTTGGTACTAATTTTTCTTACATTTATATAATGTTGAAATTAAAATCGAATAAAAATAGTGTCATTTATATATGACCAAAAATATACTATCTTAAGTTCTTCCGTGCTTCGGAAGGCACGTTAAGCCTCCAAATCGCAATAGGCCAGCGTGGTGGGTTATGACCCTTTCTATCTATATTATTTCGTCAATAAAGAAGGCCTGTGCTCCATCAATGTGGACATTAATGGGCTGGTGATGACGATGATTACTGAAACAAATTTTGAACATAAACAAAATAATCTTAAAGAAGCATAACTGTTTGCGGCTGTCGGGTAAATATCTGAAACGAAAAATCGGATTTCAACACGATAGTATAAGCATTGCCCGTGCATGAATCAATCGTACTAAAGGCTATAAAGATAATGAGGAATGGACAATCAATCAGCGTTTCTTGTAAACCGTCTAGTAATACTACAATAGCATCCATATTCCATACCATCTGCTATTAACTTTTTCGGTGAATATTGCATTGGTTAATACCGTATCGTAAATCGTATGTGTTAAGATTGAGTTGCCAGTTTTATAGTCATGTAACTTTTCACACTACAAAGTCAAAGATCGAAACTGCAAAATGTTCGAAACTACTACTAAATAACTGAATACAGTCATTTACGATACCGAAAGGGGCAAGGGGCGTATCAATCTAAACATACATATTTTGTAAATCATATGCCTGTCTAGGTAGGCAAGGCAGGCATATGATTATACAGTATACAGGTGTATAGACAAGTATTTATGGATATAATACTCATATTAAATAATTTCTTCGTGTCAGTAATAAAAAATACGAAGAAGAAAATAGAAAGACTTTTCGATATTTGTTTTACTTCTCGTTGGATTTTGAAAAGAAACATTATTTATAGAAAATTTTATTATATAAGCAAACATACAACCCTATAATAGCTAGACAATTTGTCAGTAGGCTGAACCCATATCTTACCCGTGTGGTGCCGGCAAAGCAGAATACAATTGTCACCACCGCAAATGCCTCCCGCGGGTGTCGTACAAGGCGACTAAGGGTTAAAACAGTGATGAGAAATGAGCAGCAGCGTTCCTCTTAGACCACCTAGGAAAGCACTACGATTTCAGTGCCCGATAAATGGCAATGGGCTCGCTACCTGTTACATGGGACCTGACCTAATTCGCGAAACGTAGATGTTAATTCACCTCTGCCTTCAGAGATATAGGCGTGATTTATGTATGTGTGTATATCTTTTATTCGCTTCTGTTAGCCCGTTATCTTATAGCTGTTTGTAGATCCTGTGCTTAACAAAGGTTCAACGGAATTGCGTTTTCACGTTTCGCGACAGTGTGTAGCCACTTCAAATATCGACGGACCTTTTCGAGTGCGTTTCAATGCTTGTCCTCAATGTCTACCTTTTTAAGAGAAACGAATCCCGAATACAGTATATTGTAATGAAAAATCACATGACACCCTTCGCTGAAGCTTTCTATTTACATTATTATTTGCTTACTTGTCTGTAAAAGAGATGCATGGTCTGTTGTGGTCTCTTACTAATGTTGGAGAAATTGTCACAAAGAAGAAGTGGCCGAAAACTCCGAACGATTAACTCACATCTATCCGTATTTCTCACGGCACTGCGTGCTAAAATAAGAGCGACAAAGACGCCGAGACTCGACGGAACGAAATAAACTTCCAGAGTAACGCCTCTGTTCCCAGCCTATCTGCGGACGGTGCAGTATGTTACTTCTTCTATTCTTATCAGTCAGACGTCATCAAGCCATCTACTCCCTTTTGATTAATATCATCCATCACACCGGAAAGGTGCTCGTGATTAACGCAACGGACCATGTCGAGAGACCGATGAACGGACAGTGATTGTAATGACAACAGTCCAATCTGTACCGCTCAAGGTTTTGGCTTAGGTTTTACAGCCGGTCGCCTGCCTGACACCAACCCTCTCTCGGTATGCTGCTGTTAGTGAAACACCCATGGGATGAAACGTGGCTGGCCTATTCTACGTTATTTATTCGCTCCCAGTCCAGCTTTGAAGACTCGATCAAACAAGCTACATAAAAACAAAAGTCAATGCTACGTCTGTAGCATTGCCTGTTGTTTTTATGAAGATTGGTTGATATTTTTCGTTAAAATTACATACATACATACACAAATCACGCCTATATCCCCGAAGGGGTGGGCAGAGGTGAACTAGCACCCACGTTTCGCCAGTTATGTTAGGTCCCATGTAAAAGGTGGCGAACCTATTGCCATTTATCGGGCACAAAAGTCGCAGTAGGTACATAGCTAGATGGTATAAGAGGAACGCTGCTGCCCATTCCTCATCACTGATTTATCCTTAGTCGCCTTGTACGACACCCACGGGAGAGATTTGGGGTGGTGACAATTGTATTCTACTCTGCCGTCACCACATTCGTTAAAATTATTATCTATATATTATTATTATAATGGCCGTGTTACAGCAGAGCAAGCAGCGTTTCTCTTATACCACCTAGAAATATACTGTACACCCCAAATCTCTCCCGTGGGTGTCGTACAAGGCGACTAAAGATAAATCAGTCATGAGGAATGGGCAGCAGCGTTCCTCTTATACCACCTAGCAATGTACTGCGACTTTTGTGCCCTATAAATGGCAATAGGCTCGCCACCTATTACATGGGACCTAGCATAATTGGCGAAACGTGGGTGCTAGTTCGCCTCTGCCTACCCCTTCGAGGATATAGGCGTGATTTATGTATGTATGTAAATATACTGTTGCAAAAAATGTCGGTTATCTTTTAATCCCTTGATTTACGTGTTGGTGAACTCGGGCCTTATAAATGTAAATTTTGTTTTGCTTGACCAGATTTAGTTTTTTTTTTTAACGTTTGTTGAGTTCTCGGATGTTGGGATTAACTGCAAATTTGCAAAGGCCAAATTTTTTGAACTAACAAGAGGTGCACATTCGAATTCAAAACAGTCATGTCGAACAATGAAATCACCGATTTCTTTCAGTCGCAACTAACTATCTCCCTCTGGCCTTGAAACCATACTGAACGAGTAAAAGTGACGGTTATATACGAACTAATAAAACATCTGACATAAATTGAGTTTTGCGACATCCCTAACCCCAGCCAATCTTATTATGTAGTCGTATCATTAGAACGTTTTTGATTTTTCCCATTGTTGAACCATTGGTGAGGTTTTTGATTTCACATTTTTTCACCGAACCAGTTTTTATTATTTATTCATTAATATAATCAGCTTAATATTATACAGTCCTTTACACCTATAATACCTTACAGTAGGTAATGAAAAGATATTAAATTTTTAATTCAATTACGGTATGTTACTAAAATAATTTAAGAAAATTATCATGGCAAAATTAATTTTTAATACTAGGCTGTATAGGTCTGCAGCCCAAGCCAAATATCAATGGGAAAAACAATTTCCTTCAGTATTTAAAAACTGCACTAATTTTAGTTTGAATTTTATGATAAACTACTGTTTTATTTCCTCGCAATCGAAGTAAAAGCAGAGTTTATAACTCGTCCACAAAACCATTTTTATTCTCGACATTACTATCAAAATAAAGCTAAAGTCTCGGATAAAAATGATTCGTTTTGTGCACTTGTTGAAAAATCTACTATTATTGAATATATACAAGTAATATATATATTATTGAATATATATATTACTTTTAAAGGTAAATTCAACCGTCTACGTACCAGCCCGACCACATACATACATAAATAAATCACCCCTATATCCCCGAAGGGATAGGCAGAGGTGAACTAGCACCCACGTGCCGACCGCATAATAATATAATTATTCCCTGGTACTTTATATATATATTAATTATATATAAATATAAATGTCAGTGCCCGTTTAATTAATTTGCAATATTCGACAAGTAAAGCGGTTGGTGTTCATACTCAAAGAGTAAAACCTAAGCCAAAATCATGAGCAGAGCCGTATGGATTGGAATTCTGTATTTCCTCTCCATTCGATGGTCTCTCGACCTTTCGACACTTTTCTACACATTCATTCATCAGTATCACCTTTCCGGTATGATTTATGATATGAGTCAAAAGGAAAGAAAAGGAAATAACTTGATGACGTCTGACTGATATGAATGAAAGAGGAAACTGCACCGACTCTAGATAAACTGGACATAGGGAAGAAGGAAGGAAGGATTCGAAAAGTAAAGCAAATATTTCAGTTTTATTTGAAGTGGTCGAATTCCTTGATAATTAATACTTTTCATTAGATTAAGGCGAAAATGCGACAGTTTTTAATGGCGTACCACAAATTCTTGTTGAACGCAAATTTCTATTGTCCTAAGTTAGTTTCCATGTTATCTTATAATATCAGATTCTTTCTAGGAAAATGTATTTCATTGATAAAATATTTTCCTTACAATATTTCCATTGCTCGTCTTAAGAGTTAATTCTGTCGAAATGTTTTTCCGAAAAAAGGTATTTGCCTTCTGTACGCTATAAATATCTTATACAACGTACAAAATAACATCTAAAGCTTATTTTACTTTCTTTCTTTTAGAGGTGTTTATTTGAATGGATCAATCAATTTACTGAACTTGTGCAGAACACTTACTGCCGCACTCAGAGACTTCAAATAACGTTAATGAGTACTTAACGTACAAAAATGACATTCCAAACTAGACGCTATTCTTGCCAGGTCTATGGTCTAGATTTGAATATTTTTTTTGACATTAAATACTCATTAAAGTTAATTGACGTCTATGAGTGCGGCAGTTATTATTTATATAAACCTATTTATATAAATAATTGTACAGGTTACAAAGATATAATCAACAGTTTTCCCTAGGTTCTTCATTTGTTTTTTAACCGTACCATGTTCGACGTAAAATGCCAAATCGGTTGATAATAAGGTATCTGTATGGACATCCAAAAAGGGAAGGTGAGCTAATAACGTGTAGCAGTTTATGTTAGCTATCAATACTCAGTGAATTTTGATGAAGGACGAATTTATAGCCAAAATTAGATATGCACTCTGAGGATATACGTAACTAGATAGCTTCACATTCATAATATATATTTGACTTACACACTTATCACTTATCTATTATATTATATTACACAATATCACTGCATCTAATGCTTTTAGTTACTTCAGTTAATTGCTTGGTAATCAAATTTAGTTTTAGATTTATCTAAGGTTATTCGGGGAATCACTGAGCACTTTATGTTGGCCCCTAATTCGATATTAACGACTGAAAAGTTTTGCTGAGAATTTTCAGGCTTCAGTTGATCCAGAGTTGATCGATTTGGAATTTAAATCGTTCGGCCAAACTACGGCACGCCAAAAACCAACTCCTTAAAAAGAATTTAAAGAATTCCTTTTTATAGCTATCAAGGGAGACATTCGGGATACATTAAGCGTCCACATCAAATAGACTTTATGCTCTACGACTAGTTTATTTATTTATTTATTAGATCACCAGCAGTGCAAGCATTAAAACATTAAATCAAATTATTTGAATCAGGAAATAATTGGATTAATAATATACTAGTTAATTGAGTTTGAAAACTGAATGGAGATAGATTTACAGTTTATTTTTTTTCAGTCAGTGCCGACAATTTAAAAGGTTTCTACAATTTATGCTGAATTCTAGAAAATCAAATCCTATAGACTACGAGACGTCCAGTATTTCCTTAGCTATCTGAATATTTGGTTTATCAAACTTTTTGATCATTTGATACTTATTAATTTATTATTGGGTATATGGAATAAAACTTAAACGTCTGATAAATTATGAACTTATCAAAGTTTATGTCTCACCATTCAACAATTATAAGCAAGTCTGTCTGTGTTCTTCACACAATTTTGCACTACTAGGATTCGAACCCCGGACCTCCTGGCCTTTTGACCAATCGACAAATGACATAGGTTTTACTTTATACTTACATAGCCCGACATTAAAGATAGATAGAATTTTTATCTAAACAAACCTTGAAACATCTCCGTTAATATCAAATGGATGTTGTCTTTGATCTTAACTAGTGACTGTAAAGGATTACACGGAAACAAACAGTACACCTCCCCGCCACCCGCATCGGATTGGAATCTGAAATTATTTATAAGGCATTTAGCAGCCTACACAAGTAAACTAGGACTCTATTAGACGCTCTAATAAGGTTCATAATGCCTATGGCAGCTCAGTGCAAAACAAAGTACTAAGAGATATTACTAATGCAAAAGTCAAGTAAACTAAGGTTATTACCCTATGACAGAGGGATAAAGTTTTATTTCACTTGGCTTATTGACAATATGTAATATGGTGCTTGCCACCCTATTTGATAATTGTAATATTGCTAGTTCAAACAAAGCCTTTATGTCAGTACCTAGTGCCATTGATGGTCACATGAAGCTTCTGTCCATTCTTTATCATATTTATTTTATAATCGTGACGTAATTGGTAAGTAAGATTTGAAGAATTTGATACAGTCATAAAAAAAGCTGCTAAAAATAGAGAAAAAATAACGCTTAAGCCCATTTTCATCAAAAATACCTAACTTTAAAAGGCCCCCATCTAATCGACAGATTGGGACTTTTTGAATGGTACTAACCAACTGAGTTAGGTTAGACCTGTGACCAAAAGAAAGTGCAACCCGATCGAGCGAAGCGAATGTGCAACTGTCGGAACAACGTAGGTACCATTCTTAAAGTCTAGTGTCGATCCGGTGACCCGTCGATTGGACGTTTTCGATACAGCGACCGTCATTGTAGTGACTGTCGATGTCGTCAACTAGACCTTCGGCGTGTATAACGTAGCCAAAACCTCACGCAGTTAAAACCTCACTCCACCCATCACAACACTTCCCCAACTCTAACAATCATAACACTGCTTCCAAATTTGCGGTCAATGCACCATGGCTTCAGCTACAGAACCTTTCTACGAAACGCTGTTGTCCGCAATTTGATCGTCACAGCAGAAACCCCGCGTACATCGACATGCACAGGACCAATATTTATTCCAGTCCAGTATTTTTAACAGTCATGATCACTGATTTTAGAACTAGAGCTCAACGACGCCAACACTGTAGGTATCTAAAGCTACTCCGTATTCGTTCGTACTTTAGTCCCGTAATCCTCTTACGCCCATGGGACAGCATTGAGCACATTTTAGCTATTCCTTTTATTGCAGAACTCACCGGGTTTTTATGCTTATCTCTCCAAAGCTAGGCATAGTATTACCTTCCTTCTGTAAGTTGTTTCTATTGAGATGTAGAATTTTATCTTAATATCTACTACATGTAAAAAGTAGATAAATAGTTGTCATTCTTAAATGTTTCCTCAGAAACACACGATCGACTATAAACGATCAATAAGTCGTAAAATGTTTTATTCATGTCTATTATCTTATTTAGGCCCGAGTTCACCAACATATAAAACAACCGATTATTACTTAACCGTCAGTTTTTGACATAACATCGTATTGACCAAGAGTCAAAAACTGGCGGTTATCTTTTAATAGCTTTTTGACAGTTCTTCCGTACGAGAAAACGTCAAAAACCGACGGTTAATAATAATCGCTTGTTTTACGTGTTAGTGAACTCGGGTCTTAGAAGGTACAAACAATGAAAAGTCATAATATACGAAACTAGAGAACATAACTATAATACAGAGCGTCCCACGGCCATGCCACACGGAGGGAAAGTATATTAAATATTGAACGTAGGATATTTTACTAAAAGAAGACATCGTTTTATTTTTAATAATAAGTAGAACTGCATTCACAGATTTTTTTAAAATCGCCTACCTCAACCGGGAATCGAACCCGCCAAATGTGATAGAAAAATTACATGTATTTTATAATAGCGTTTGAAAGGGCTACTCATAAGCATTATTTTTTCCTAAATAACCGGATTGATACATGCTTGGGGGATATAGGCGTGATTTATGTATGTATGTAATATGTATGTATGATACATGCTTGAAACAGGGAACCATAAGGTGTCGAATTTCATTTAGCACATCATTTCGCGAAGTTTCATTTTCGCGAAGTTTCATTTAGCACGTCAGTTCGAAATTTTTAAAAAGCAATAACTTTGAAAAATTATTTCTCGATGGAGAAAAGAAACGCGATTCGGGCGGCTGGCTGCCTATACCACTCGTCCAAACAGGACGTTAATTAACTTGGCGAAATTCCTCTTTATCTTTTTCTCTTGCGCTTCACGTTGCAAGCCAACGGGTTTTTTATTATTACCAAGCATTCGCTCAAACTTGAGTTTTGATTTTCGTTGAACATTATATTTATGAAATTGTTAGAAATATTATTTCAGGGGTGCACAGTGCACCCTTAAGGGGGTACACATCGCTAAGTGCACACGGGTATGCGACCCCGGATTCCCGAGCTACTACGACTTTTTCCCAAAGATCCTCTCCGAGTCAGTAGTATCCTAATTGTCCCTTTTCCTAGCCAAAATTTCACATCCTTTTCATATTTAGACCTTATCCTACCCTGTCTCCTCTTTTCCCTTCCATTCCGCCAATCCAGGGTCTGCCGTGCCTGTGGATGCGTGGCTAGGGGCGAGCCTAGTCTCAAGCGTGCCTAAGCCCTGGGAGCAGGCGAACCCAGAAAAAGGCTAGCCTTACCCTGGCATGCGGGGCTCTGCCAGGGCCGACAAACTTTTCCCTAGCTTCTCGTGGGGACGCAATGGACTCTAAGCTTATCCATAAAAATGGCGGCGATGTGGTTCGCCACCCGTCACGTCACGGACCTCACGGGGGCGGAAAGTGGCTCACGGAGAGCCGCTTTGCTACGTTGAATGTTAGAGGAGGAATGCAAGGTAAGATAGATGAAGTATGTGAGATTATGGATAAAAGGCATATTGATGTGTTGTGTTTGAATGAGACGAAAAGGAAAAGTAGTGACACCACCGAACATGGCCCTTATACAGCATACTGGTCTGGAGTTCCCGGATCCAGCAGAGGCAAACAGGGCGTTGGGTTCCTACTTTCCAATAGAATGGCAGAGTGTGTGACTGAATATAAGTGCGTGAGTTCCAGGCTCCTCTGGCTGAGGTTGAAGGTTGGCCTTACTCGAATCTTCATCCTTGGTGTATATGCACCTACAGATTTAGGTTCGGGTAGGTCCAAAAAAGACCTGGGGTGCGAAGTTCCGAGACCTCCACGTGGTGCACCCTGGGCAACGTCTGTTCGATGGGTCAGAGCGGCACTGACTTTCCGGGCAGACGGCTAACTTCGGAACGGGGGAGGGACCTTCGGGTCAAAGGTGGTCTCCAATGGTGGTGCCGGAAGAGGCAGCGCTGGCTAGTCGATGCGAGAGCCTGGTGCCTACACGTTGGCGTCGGCTCACCACCTAAGACGTGGTGTTTGCGGCGTCTTCCGGATGGTTCGCCTTTGGTAGGGGGCCAAAGCGTAGACCATAGCCTTAAATTTAGCGCTGAGTTTCATCCGGGCCCCTTTTGACACCACTGTTGGAGACGTGTGTGGGGCCGCGTCGGGGCACTTGCCCGGCGGTCACCAGGTGGAGGGCTGCGTCGGGGCGTCTGCCCGGCGGCCGATAGGTGTTGGCCGCGTCGGGGCGTTTGTCCGGCGGTCGGCAGTTTTCTCCAGTGGCGGGCGCGGCTCGTCGGCGGGTGGAGTGTGCGGACTTGTGCTGGGAGCTGTCTGAGCAGTGAGTGACAGAGCCCTATGTGGAGGCACACCACACGATGGGTATGTCCACCGCCCAGTGCCGCACAGTGTCTTGGGCAGGTCCGATGCATCGCCCGCCGGGGGATCGCGATCGCCACTGGAGGAGACGGCAGGACGTAGCGGTCGTATCGGGGCGTTTGTCCGGCGACCGGGGGGTGGGACCACGTCGGGGCTTTTGTCCGGTGGATTCTAGGAGGGCCGCGTCGGGGCATCTGTCCGGCGGCGTTAGGTGTGACTGCGTCGGGGCGCTTGTCCGGCAGTGCAGGTAGGGTGGGGGAGCCTGCGCCCTCTAGCTCCCTCTGGGGCTGGAAGAGCGCCGGTTCCCGTCGTATGGGGGCCTGTCTTGGAAAGATTCCTCTTCAGAGGAAACTTGGTCAGGACGGGCGGGTCCTTTGTCCGGCGCAGTACGCTGTTGTTGGACATTGGACTAGGGGAAACGGTGCACAGAAGGAGCCCGAAAGGGCGGGCGCAGGTGGCTGTCCGGTGACATATCCTAACGGATGACCCCGGATGGCTGCCATAGTGTGCTTTGGCTCGATATGCCCGGAGAGGATGTTTAGTGGTGTAGTGGGGGAACGTCTCTACCCCGAGTCCCACATACCTCTGTAGTTGCACCGTACTGCAGGGATGATGCGTAAATGCAGTTTACCTCTCCGCAAAAAAAAAAAAAAAAAAAAAAAGGTCCAAAAAAGACCTAAGAAGTCAGGAAGAGTTCTGGGATAGTATGAGAGATTGCCTGAAACAGTGCAAGGAGAATGAGAGAATTATAATGTTAGGTGATTTTAACGGATGGGTAGGAATAAAGCGAGATGGTTATGAAAAGGTATTAGGTAAGTTTGGGGATGAAAGAGTCAATGAGAATGGGAAAAGCTTGTTAGATGTATGTTTGGAATGGAACCTCTTAGTGACAAACACAATGTTTGCCCACAAGAGGATCCATATGTATACGAGAGAGGATGAATATTCGAAAAGTATGATTGATTTTGTGATTGTGGATGAAAGATTGAGAAGTAAGGTTCAGGATACAAGGGTGTTCCGAGGTAGCGGACTTTACTCAGACCACTTCCTGGTAGTTAGCCGAATAAGAGGTCTGTTTAAAAGATGGCGGCACCGTGCCACGGCCCCTGTAAGTATCCTGGAAAGGATAAAAGTAGAAAATTTGAAAGAGGTGCATGAGGAATATGTGCAAAAGTTGAATGAAAGGTTAATTGAATCTGGCACAGATTCAGTAGCTGAGATTGAAGACATATGGAAGGTTTTTAAAGATGACGTTGTGAATGTAGCTACTGAAGTATGCGGTGTGGCGAAAAGAGGAAAAGGAAAGAGACAGAAGAGTGAATGGATGGATGGAGAAGTACAGAAGGTAGTGAAAGAAAAGAAGAAAGCTTGGCAAGATTGGTTAGCAAAGAGAGCTGACCAAAGGGTATGTAAGGTGACAATAGCGGATGTAGATGAAGCGAAAAAGGAATATAAAAGATTAAATTTGTTAGTGAAGAGTGTAGTCAATAGAAAGAAAGATGAACGAAAAGATGAGTTTGATAGGAAAATCTCTGACAATTTCCAAAATAACATTAAAGTTTTTTGGAAATCTGTACGGACAGCTCGAGGAAAGAGCGCAAACTCGGAGTTGAAACGAGTCAGAGACAAGGATGGAAGTGTTTTAAATGGCGAAGAAAGAGTGCTGAATAGGTGGAAGGAATATTTTGAGAGTTTATTTGAAAGGTCAGATGATATAGTCCAGTCCCAGGCTAATCATATGGAAGAAAATTTGAATGAGAATGAAATAAGTATGCATGAGATTGTGCAAGCATTGAAAGGTATGAAAGCAGGAAAGGCGGCAGGGTGTGATAGGATATCGGTCGAGATGCTGAGGGCTGGTAAGGGTACCATTGCTAAGCAGCTGCACCGCCTTTTGAACCTTTGTTGGGTAAGTGGCCAAGTACCAAAAGACTGGCGTAAAGCTGTCATTGTGCCACTATACAAGGGTAAAGGGTCGCAGCTGGAATGCAAAAATTACCGTGGTATTAGCCTTCTCAGTGTTGTCGGCAAATTGTATGCAAAGATTCTGATTGAAAGGATTATGAAAGAGACTAATGACAGAATATGGGACGTGCAAGCAGGGTTTCGAAAGGGAATGGGTTGTACGGATCAAGTTTTTTCTCTACGATGCATAACTCAGAAATCTCTGGCTAAAAGCCAACGAGTATATTGCGCTTTCGTAGATCTAGAAAAGGCTTATGACCGTGTGGTGAGGAATGAACTATGGTCGATTTTGTCGATGTATGGGGTGAGCAGTAGCCTGATCCAGGCATTGAAATCTCTCTATGAAGATTCCAATGCTTGTGTTAGGATAAATGGCGCATACACAGAATCGTTTCGCATCGGAACAGGTGTGAGACAAGGATGTGTAGCGTCACCATGGCTGTTCAACTTATACATGGACAACTGTCTGACCCGACTGAAAGAATTTGATTGTGGACTAAGAATGAACGAGTTACTTATCAAATGCCTGCTGTACGCTGATGACCAGGTTATATTAGCGTCATCAGAAACAGATTTGCAGGAGATGGTAACAGTCATGCATGAAGCTTTGACAGAGAAAGGTATGAAAGTAAATGTAAGCAAGACAAAGGTCATGGTTTTCGAAAGGGATGAACAAATGACGAAGTGTGAAATTAAGATTGCGAGTGAGAATGTTGAACAAGTAAAAGAGTTTGTGTATTTGGGATCTGTATTTACGAGAGATGGAAAATGTGATAGTGATATTGAAAAGAGGGTGAAAGCTGGGAATATGATAAACGGGGCTTTGCACACTTTTATGAACAGCCAAAGCGTGTCCAGAAAGGCTCGTATGGCTGTTCATAATGGAGTGCTGGTCCCGACACTAATGTATGGAAGTGAAAGTTGGGTATGGGAGAAGAAGCATGAAAGTAGAATAAATGCAGTAGAAATGAGAGCGTTGAGGAGCATGGCTGGGGTAAGGCTGAGCGATCGATTGTATAACAGGGTAATAAGAGAAATGTGTGGTTTGAAAGAAGATGTAATGACAAGGATTGAGAAAGGGATGCTCGCATGGTTTGGTCACGTAGAAAGAATGGATGAAAGGAGACTGACAAAAAGGATATACATGGCGAAAGTGAATGGAGAAATGGGAAGGGGAAGGCCTAGGCGGATCTTTCATAATCAAATTGAAAGTCTATTAAATAAGGGCCAGGTCAAGAGTACCCGAAACCGACGGGCATGCATGAAGAGATTAATGAGATTGGATGAAGCGAAAGAAGTATGTAAGGCTCGTAGCAAGTGGAAAGAAGTGATCTCTGCCTACCCCTGTGGGAGAAAGGCGTGATATATGTATGTATGTATGTATGTTAGAAATATTAGCAAAAGAAAAACAGGTCATAAAAAAGTTGTGTACTGATGCAGGAAATTCTTCAGCACTCGCGTTACAAATTGACTGACTTTGGATCACTGCTAAATCTTCTCTTTAAAGTTATCTACAATACTACACATTAACATCCATACATACATAAATCACGCCTATAACCCCGAAGGAGTAGGCAGACGTGAACTAGCACCCACGTTTCGCCAATTATGTTAGGTCCCATATAATAGGTGGCGAGTCTATTACCATTTATCGGGCACAAAAGTCGCAGTACATTGCAAGGTATAAGAGGAACGCTGCTGCCCATTCCTCATGACTGATTTATCCTTAGTCGCCTTGTACGACACCCACGAGAGAGATTTGGGGTGGAGACAATTGTATTCTACTCTGCCGTCACCACACGGCAAAATCCATCCTTCATAATTATATCGATCTGTCTCATGAAATATTTTAATCTAATCCGTTTCATCTAATATTCTTTTAACGTTTAATTTAGATTGGATAAGTGCAAGCACCTTACCTCCCGTCAGCCATCAATCACAGTTGAGATGCAATATCGAACCAGCTCGAATTCACATTTTAATTTTTCTTCCCCAGGAACTATTACAGGCACGCTGAGACAGTGACCAACTAATGAAAGACCAGGGGACAGCGACAAATGGCTTGACCCAGGATGTTTTGCAATTAACAACCAGGGCTTTGGACTCAACAGGGGCGAGGGAAGCGACCAGACCTCGGTCGTTGACCCCAGCGTTAGTTTTATGTCAGAACTACTAACTGCGTCTCAGAGAATAAAAGCTTATAGAAAGGCTAATATTCTATTGTCAACAGTAGGAACGCCTTTGTTTATTTTTACTATTTTTGCTACCTAAATGATAACGATATAGATTTTTTATGGTATATAATATGTTAGTAATGAGACTAAGTTGAACGTAGTAAGACGTGCAAATTTCTGTATTTTGTTTTATTATTAAATGTACCTAGAATAAGCTATATTAATCATCAATAATGTATTCTCTAGCTTTTTTACTCAATTAAAGATGTGAATAAATATTGTAAGTTTATGATGTCTTTCATCAACTCACAACTTATATAAAGGAAGGAACAAAACTTCTACCCGTTTTTCTGAGGACAATAGTAGTTTACGAAAGGATAGCGTAGTATTCACGTTAAATTTTGAAAACCCTTTGACTGTCACACATATGTTTCCAATGTTTAACGTGTTTCTTTGACAATGCATGTCATGAGTGTATGTAATGATACTAATGATACATTATGAATAAACCAGTTTTCATCTGTTGGAGATCTAGAAATAATCGCGTGACTTATATAAGCAACTGAGAAACACACATTATGTATAACGTCAGATACTTTTACATAATATGTAAATATAATATGTATTAATATAAATACACAGACAGGTATAATACATTTTCTATAAACCTCGCACAGGACTTCCCTATAGATGGAAAAATTGAATAAATAGCAAAAACAACTTACCTATAATTTTAAGCCAGCATTAGTAACTGTACCTTAGTTTATGAAACATTATAACAACTTAATATTATATTACCAGCACCTCAGGAAATGATAAGGAAGTTCTTGGTTTCCATAATACTCATAACATTTTCGGGTAAGCCAATAACAACTCGTACCACTACAGCTATTTTCGCTCGTGTAATTTTGGAAGAATGTGCCGCTATTACGCATTGAAACGCTTAGAATGTTCTGTAATTCTTTTAGCTACGTCTTTCCCACTAGTATTGTCAGCGACGCGACTATTATTACTTGTACTAAGCAAGTTATAATTGGATAAGAAAGTATCACAGGTAGGTGGTAAAACTCGGAACAGTTGCGAACTCAATTCCTTCCTCGTTGTCACCACTATTCTACGGTACTATTATATTACTTATAAAAGTTACGTCTAATAAGGACTTTTGGGTTACAGTGTTAAAAATAAGTAATAAAGTGAAATATATTTGTGAAATCTTAATACGAATTGCCTGCGTTTTAAGTGATAATCATTTCACCGGAAGGAAAAAGTTACTTAAATTTAATAAATGATCCTACCTTTCATAACCTGAAAACGTAGCAGGAAGATGATGATGAACATTGAATAATGAATAAATAAACGAAGATCACCTAAGTAGAATAGTTTTATGATACCTATCAAAGACAATAATATCCATTGCATGCGAGCAGTATGTGTGCTATTTGTCAAATTTCAATTTATTATTAGCGTAAGCGACGGGTGTACGCCGAACTACTTACGAAATAGCACAGTAAAAAATTGGTAATTTAGTAAAAAAGTAAAGCATTCCATACATCCCGTCGCTGTATGAATGATTTCTATACTAATGTAGTGTGCGGAAATATCAGACTGAAAATGATTATGTATTTATAAGTATGATATTCTATCTCAATGTAAATCGGGGGTGGTTTTGATACGAGCTCAGTGAGGACGTCGGATGCAGCTTATAAAACGGAATGCAAACGAGATGTCAGTGAACGGCTGGAGTCGTAGAAATTCGGCTGCCACTGACAATGGATTTCGTGCCGGTACATGACAAATTGAATTTTCCTAGACTCCTGCCGACAGCTGCTGGTAGGTCTAGAAAGTTGTGCCCAGAGACTATTGGAAATGGCGTCCCTTGTCCAAAGATTTCAGGAAGTTTCCGGAGAACGTTTGCAAATAGAGGTGGTCCCTCTATTTGCTAACATATTCCGGAGACTACGACGGGTATATTAAACGTTAAGTAAAATTTTACGAAAATGTAAACTAAATGTTTGGAAGATAAATAGAGATATTTTCCTCTAACAAGGTTTCTAACATGCACTTATATGGTATGGTGTACTTATAATAATCCGTGGGTTTATTTCCATCAATCATGCTGTTGGCACACTAAAGGACTAGTGATGAAGGAAGGCTGTCTGGCCTTCTCTTGTTTGAATAAGTGAGAAAGAGTCATAACTACGCTAGTTTAAAGCGAATTGGTATAGTCGTTAATACCAATTCGTTAAGCAGCCGGGACTAACGCCTCAACTTGCCTTTTAAAACGAAATACAATATATTTTTGGTCACCCATTCAATGACCAACCATAGAGATCGTCGTTAACTTTATGCAATCACTGGCTAATGGGCTCACTGCATGAATTCCTCACATAACTCGGTGCTAAGGCACCACGTTATCTTCGGTTTCGGTCATAATTATATTTTATTTATTTAATGGCTTATCTGTTAACATCTTAGGTTACCTACTTCTTTTTTTTTTGGATTTCATCTTACCTACTATGCCAATGTTTCAAATAATCTCCTGAATGAAAATATCTCGCTAGCACACAAATACTGTAATGATAAAGTTCAAAAGAAATGAAGGTCTATTTTACATATTTCAGGTACCCATTAATTTAACGGAAATCTGCACCCACCAATCGTTACTTCAAAGCTGTCTGAGGTCAAAAGATTTGTATTCGAGCACCTCTAACTTCCCGATTTGAAGAATATTGTATCATAATGTTTTCTTATATTTGCACGAGCACTACACATTTGAAATAAAACAACTTTTACGGATAAGACTCGCGTATAATTTGGTGTTTGGCATATTAATTATTTAACCCGACGTTTCGATCACTTTACAGTGGCCGTGGTCACGGGGGGACTCACCCCCCTCCTCTTATCCGTAAAAGTTGTTTTATTTCAAAAGAATATTGTATCAATAAAAGCACTAAGAGCGTACCTGAACACAAGTTCGAATCAACATCGTACTGCCCTGTTTCTCCCTTCAATTCGTATCGGTCAGGCGCTATCTAGCCATCCAATCCCTTTAACGCAAATTATCCATCACACCGGAAAGGGTCTAGTAGTGATTTTTATTGATGTATAAAAAAGCGGTGGAAATGCCCATGTCGAGAGACAGCCGAACGGAGAGAGTGATTGGGATGACAATATACCAGCCAACCTTAATTTTACAGAAGTACCTACTATATTCCAAAATACATAAATTAAGATAATAGTTATTTGTTGTACGTGAGTGCAAAGTTGTTTTTTAACCGCGTGCTCAATTTTGATGACCGAGCTAGCGAAGGATTCTAAAATTGAATAACGAGCGTAGCGAGTGATTTACAAATTAGAATCCTGAGCGATAGCGAGGGAATCAAAAGAGCACAAGGTGAAAAATCTTTGCACTCGAGTGCAACATGTAACTTTTCATCCCCCCCAACGAGGAAATTGCAAAATACAAAAAAAAATACAATCACAACAGTTTCTATTTTCACCCAGAAACTTCCACAACACCCTCCCATTAACCCAAACACACTCTCAACACCCACCCAGAAACACCCACAACATTCACACCTGCAATACACACCCATCCACTCAGACACACTCAAAAAACACCCATTCACCCAGAAACACCCACAAAACACCTATTCACCCAGAAACACCTACAAAACACCCATTTACCCAGAAACACCCAAAAAACACCCATTCACTCAGAAACACACACAAATCACCCATTCACCCAGAAACACCCACAAAACACCCATTCACCCAGAAACACCCACAAAACACCCAGTCACCCAGAAACACCCACAAAACACCCATTCGCCCATAAACACCCACAAAACACCCATTCACCCAGACACACCTCCACACCTCCAACACCCACCCATCCACCCAGCCACACCCGCAAAATGTATCCAGACACACATGTAAGTACCTAATAAAAATTACCGTCCCTAATGGAGTTCCGAGACGGTCAATCAGCTTGAGTCAAGCACGTTGATTTTCTGTATGTTTTTGTTCCGTTGCTAGCGTAAACAAATCAAACAAACCCAAAAAGCTTTTAAATTGACTCAAGCATCAAGCAAGCGTTGTAGACGATCAAAATGTTTAAAGCAAGATTGACGCCAAGCTGATTGACCGTCACGGAACTCCAAGGTTTTAACAAATTTATGACGTGAAAAGAAAATGGCGCGCGCAAAGCAAATTACAAAAAAAGTACTCCAAGAAGGTTCCGAGTCTGAGTTTTTAACAAATTAAAATAGGTTGCATGACAATTTCGGCACCATGGAGGTAGAAATAAATATGTATAATGATGTTTTGAATTCACAAACTCATTGCACACGATGTTCTAAATTCAAATTTACTTTATCCTCTAGAGGATAAAAATTGCTTTTGCACTCAGATATCGAAGAGCAAAAACGCCTTTTCCGAGATGGTGGGATGAAATAGTTATTTGTTGTACGTGAGTGCAAAGTTGTTTTTTAACCGCGTGCTCAATTTTGATGACCGAGCTAGCGAAGGATTCAAAAATTAGAATCCTGAGCGATAGCGAGGGAATCAAAAGAGCACAAGGTGAAAAATCTTTGCACTCGAGTGCAACACGTAACTTTTCATCCCCCCCAACGAGGAAATTGCAAAATACAAAAAAAATATACAATACATACCCAGAAACACCCAAAAAACACCCATTCACACAGAAACACACACAAAACACTCATTCACCCAGAAATACCCACAAAACACCCATTCACTCAGAAACACCCACAAAATACCCATTCACCCAGAAACACCCATGAAACACCCATTCACCCAGAAACACCCATTCACCCAGTAACACCCACAAAACACCGATTAACCCAGAAACACCCACAAAACACCCAATCACACCCAAAAAACACTCAATCACCCAGAAACACCCACAAAACACCTAATCACACCCAAAAAAAACCCAATCACCCAGAAACACCCACAATACTCACCCATCCATTCAGACACACCAACAAAACACCCATTCACCTAGACACACCCTCAAAACACTCATTCACCAAGACACACCTCCAATAGCCACCCATCCACCCAGCCACAGCCGCAACATTCATCCAGACACACCTGTAAGTCCCTAATAAAAATTACCGTCCCTAATGGAGTTCCGAGACGGTCAATCAGCTTGAGTCAAGCACGTTGATTTTCTGTATGTTTTTGTTCCGTTGCTAGCGTAAACAAATTAAACAGACCTAAAAAGCTTTTAAATGCTTGACTCAAGCATCCAGCAAGCGTTGTAGACGATCAAAATGTTTGAAGCAAGATTGACGCCAAGCTGATTGACCGTCACGGAACTCCTAGGTTTTAACAAATTTGTGACGTGAAAAGAAAATGGCGCGCGCAAAACAAATTACAAAAAAATTACACCAAGAAGGTTCCGAGTCTGAGTTTTAAACAAATTAAAATAGGTTGCATGACAATTTCGGCACCATGGAGGTAGAAATAAATATGTATTCACAAACTCATTGCACACGATGTTCTAAATTCAAATTTACTTTAACCTCTAGAGGATAAAAACGGCTTTTGCACTCAGATATCGAAGAGCAAAAACGCTTTTTCCGAGATGGTGGGATGAAAAATACTATTACATGGGACTTGGGGCCTGTTTCACAATCGATAAGTAAGTTCAGATCATTTACATACATACATACATAAATCACGCCTATATCCCCGAAGGGGTAGGCAGAGGTGAACTAGCACCCACGTTTCGCCAATTATGTTAGGTCCCATGTAATAGGTGGCGAGCCTATTGCCATTTATCGGGCACAAAAGTCGCAGTACATTGCTAGGTGGTATAAGAAGAACGCTGCTGCCCATTCCTCATTACTGATTTATCCTTAGTCGCCTTGTACGACACCCACGGGAGAGATTTGGGGTGGTGACAATTGTATTCTACTCTGCCGTCACCACACGGCACGTGGCAGATCATTTGACAGTTGTAATATGGGTCAATATATATGTCTATTGAACTGCAAAGTAAGATACTTCGAAATTACTTATCGATTGTGAAACAGGCCCTTAACGTAATAATTGGCGAAACATGGATGTTATTCACCTCTGCCTACCCCTTGGATATAGACGTGAGTAATGTAAAATTTCACGTTCGATCCGATACATTTTTAAAACATTACATAATCTGGAAAGACTTCATAGGTACCTACAGTAAATAGTAAACACAACTGAAGAAACCGAATGATGGCAGAGGGTACTGATTTCTTTTTTATAAATTGGGATGCAGTGGTGGATTAATAGATATAATACAATTTATGATATCATAGTGTAACTTGTTGATAATTAAAATATAAATTTGAGTTTGTCTAATGGACAATTTTAGACGAGTTATGGTAGTTATACGTATGAAATTAACAGTATGACTACCAATATTTATGACTAACCAAAAGTAGAGAACAGCAGAGCAGCAACGGAACGATATGGAAATTAGAATACAAAACAATATTATGTTTTATGAAAAGTAAATCCCTTTTTGATTACTGTATTATTATTTTCGTATTCACCGTTCGTTGGCGCCAATGTTAATTCTTGAGCATTGTTTCCAAGTTCGTAGTGCGGTATACATTTCAACATCGTGTGAATGACCTCTTCTTTATTATGAAGGCTGTATTTTAAGTCAATATTACTATTTCAAATATCAATTATTATAATAACACTTAAATATTGTACATCAATTAATATCCTATTATTGTATTAAATTTCACCACCCTCTTGCGTCTTAATACGTGAATTACCTATACCTACCTGTTTTCACCAACATCACCTAAATTTAAAAGGTCAGTTCCTCCTACATACGTAGGCATAGGTAGTATAAAAAAGCAACAAAAACAAATAAGTACCTGTAAAACACTAAACAAAAAAGATAGGCAATCAATTTAAACAGGTAGGTATTATTGCTCTAACTGCCGCACTCAGAGACGTCAAATAACGTTAACGAGTACTTAATGTCAAAAAATGACAATTCAAAACTACTCGCTATTCTTGCCGGGTCTATGGTCTAGATTTGAATGAAAATTTTTGACATTAAATACTCATTAAAGGTAAATAACGTCTCTGAGTGCGGCAGTAAGGCTCTAAACTGTGCCATGTTACTACTCCTTTCACTAGATACATAGCCTATCTCCATGTCCCAATAATAGCCTACCTACCACGAACTTTTTCGTTATGCTCAGATTGCTGGGTATTGGTCAAGAGTCCCTGGTTCGAATCCTGGTAGGGGCAAACTTTGTGATGATCACAAATGTTTGTTTCCGAGTCATGGTTGTGTATATGTTTTTGTAGTATATTTTCAACATTTATATACATAATTATAATAAAAATATGTCCGTCATCTAGTATCCATAACACAAACAAGTGCTTAGGCTACTTACTTTGGGCTAGATGATAGGTGTGAGTGTAAAAATATTTATTATTACAAAGATTTTGGGGTTAGAAAAAGAATTTCGAAAAATCCAAGGCGGGAATCGAACCCGCGTCCGCTGCTTGCTGCTAGCAGCGGACGCGGGTTCGATTCCCGCCTCAAGATCATAATTTTTCGAAATTCTTTTTCTAACCCCAAAATCTTTGTACTAATTTTTCTAACATTTATATAATGTTAAAATTAAAATCGAATATTTATTATTATTATTTCGAATACAAAACTCAAATGCAGCATTTTATTTTAAAATGCAGCATTTATTTTTGGTTCGACGGAGGGCGGTACGAAGCTCCTATTTCTCGTTATAAATGTCTATTAGGATTATAATAAATATTCACCACAAATCATTTCTCATTTCAGCCCGATCAGGTTTCAGAAGTTGAATGATTATTAACAAACAAGCTACGAGACGGTTGGCGGCTACAAATGATGCAAAGATCTACCATCGAAATATAAAAGTAAAATTAGGTCTTTTAATTAATAATAATTTTAATCAATTATTATTATTCCCAGTTTATCTGGGGTCGGCACAGTATGTTTCCTCTTCCATTCATATAGGTCATTCATATCCACTCCATTTTGATTCATATCATCCATCACACCGCTAGTGATGAATGAATGAATGTACCTATATGTATAAAAGTGATGAAAAGGAGCATGTTGAGAGACAAATGATTGGAAGTGATAGAGATGACGACATTCGAATCTTACCTAGATTCGAATGTTCAAGGTTTTGGCTTAGGTTTTACAGCCGCCGCCTGCCTTACACCAACCGTCGTTGGGTATGCTATTAGTGGTGCCTATTCGGGTGCCCCAAGTTGTTTATTGGTGTACCTATACCAGGTAATCTCCCTTGGTCGATTTTAACGACGATAACTGATGCTTTGCCAAAGAAAAGGAAATGAATGTATTCTTTGTACACAAAAAATACGATAACGTATAGGCAATTCCATTTGATATAACTCCTTTACAATAACATAATAAAAAAATTGCGAAAGACGAATGTTATTTCGAAAGGAAAGGTCACGCAAAAGTTGTGGAAGCTTAGGGCATTTAATACAAAACTAGGTAGGCTAGCTGACAAACATTTACAGTGAAAAGTAAGTTATCTAAGCTGGTACGATTTTTTTTCTATCAAGATGGTAGGTAATCTAATCACCATCATGAGGCTGCAAGCTCTCTCTGACTATGCTTAGATAATGACTTTACCTAGGTACCTGCCTGAAAAGGTAGATACAGTTGTTTAAACTAAATACATACCTGATATTTTTACCGCAGCGTGGTGACGGCAGAGCAAAATACAATTGTCACCACCCCCATCTCTCCCGTGGATGACGTACAAGGCGACTTAAGGCCCTGTGGGCCGAAAGAGGCAACTTTTAAAACAATCTGAGACATTTAACAAAGTGTTTACAATTCTGAAAAAAAATTATGTATAAGTTAAGGATTTATTCTAGTCAAATTCGCATCCACTTATAAGATTTCATAAACTGCACTCGATAGAAAAAATCCCAAAGCAACCCCTTTTTACTAACATTTTTTCAATATTATGACGAAACTACTGATAATTTAAATTTAATTCATTGAGACATCAAGAAGTAATGGTGATAAAGAAACTTTCGTAATACATAATATTTACAATATATGAACTCGAAAAACAATACAGCTCCATTTTGGCGGTAATGAATAAAAAAATACTGGGTCAAATTTTAGTAGTAATTGAGACCCAAATAAGTATTACCTATAGTTAATAAACAATAAAAATACATTAATAAAATGAACAAAGCCACAAAATAACGATTCATAAAAAATGCATTGTTTAGTTTGAATAACATTATTCTATTGCTTATTTTTATACTATGTCACTGGAGAGGGCATTTTTTAGTTCACCAAAGTCCCGGCGGCGCGAAGTAAGTTCCGCGCGGCCGGGACGGCGCTAAATACCTATTTACGCTGACCGACCGGTCCTTAAGGTAGACAGCAATGAGTAAGTAGGTAATGGTCAGCAGCGTTCCTCTATGTCACTGGGGAATGCAGCTAGGTACTGCGATTTCCGTATCCGGCAAATGGTTCGCCACCTATTACATGGGACCTAACCTTATTGGCGAAACGTGGGTGTACGAACTATCCACCCCTTCTCCTAGGCTTCCGGGATGACGTGATTTATGTATGTGTATAAATTGTTAGACATTAGGCAAAAAAACCCTAGCCCCGAATACAGAAACGCTACTCTAATTTTGAGCACTGCTTATAAAATTAAGCGGACAATACCTATGAGAATTTGTATGGAAAAACGTCAATTATTACAATACTTAACTCCTAAGCAGGACTGAAACTTTCTGTATTCGGGGGTAAGTCGGTCATTCATCCCTAAGTAGGTAGACGAAAGATCTAGAAAAAATTATAGTCAATTGATCAGCCACAGTCCCCGGTGCCACCTAGAGATTTGAAAAGTTTGTGTTTTTCAATTATTGTTGTCCCTCGATTCTTACCAATATCTAATATGAAAGTATTTAGGCGAAACGAAAAAATGTAGTTAAGTAAACAACTCTGTTTCTGTACGTTGTCTCAAAGGAAATCTCAAGTCTGACCTAATACTTTTGCGCGATAGAGAGCGCACCCAAGGGGCCACCACAGCTACACACATTATATTTTAGTTGGAAGACCCCACCAGTCCTCTTTTAATTAACTGACCTATTCTTAAAATAACTCTTATCTAAGGCATAATATTGAACTAAGTAATCACAAACATTGATCCTTACATGATCTAAGTATCAAAATGGATGAATGAATGAAGTGGCAACGCATAAAACTCACACGTCAGTTCCTCGGCTAGACAAGTGACCAATCTATTCGAATCAATAGGATAGAAATGTATGAAACTGACGTATTATAGAAAAAACAACCCGTTTTTTTAAATGTAAGACAAGCTGACATAAATTGACATTTGTAATAAATTCGTTCAAATAGATTGACCACTTGTCATGGACTTGACAAGCTGGAGTTACGTGACACCGCGAACTCTCGGCGTTATTGCTGCGGACCTAGCCACCTTAATCTATATTCTGTGCCTAAATGTAGTAGGTATCTAAGGCCGTGCGCTGCGATATGCGGGTGTACGGCGCGGACACCCGCGCGGCGTACTGTTTCATGTCATCTCCATAGTGCCGTGTGCGACGGGAGACTCGCTTTACGCAGCGCTGCTCTATGGAGATGTCATGAAACAGCACGCCGCGCTGGTGTCCGCACCGTCCAACAGCGCAGCGCACGGCCTAATGGAATAAGCCCCTCATCCCACAAAAAAAAACAAAGTTCGACCTGTTTGTTCGGTTTGGTTTCGCTACTGGTGAACAAAGAGTATCATATAAATCTATCGATAAGGGAAAGCTGCCCAAAGCGGGTATACTTACTGCTTAAAATCAATTTAAAAATTAATAATTTGCATTCTTCCTGATTTACTGCGCATGATATGTTTTTTATCCGCCAAACATTTTTTCACTTCTTCATTCCACCACCACGTATCCTAATCCATTCTGTCTTTCCCTTTTGTTTCTCCAAATACTCTTAGTTCATGCCCACATTCTACGTTATTTTATCAGGCAAGCATGGAAGTCAACCCCCTCTACATTCTGCTTAATATTTTGTCCTAATTACCCATTTGTTGTTATTTATTACTACAGCAGCAACACGGTGTACACCAATAGTTCTGCGTAGTGGTGATTTTGCACTTCATATATTGAATCCAACAGAAATATCGCACACCCTGATTACTGCTAATGCCAACATAGGTCATATAAAATTAAATACTATGGTGTTATTAGAAAAATAAAAATTGTTTAATTTTATTTTTCTTTCCCCATTCAAATTATTCGGTCTGTAAAGCAAAATTTATGGAAAATTCGAAAATTCATTTTACAATTTTGAATTATTGACAACACCATAGTTTTTATGTGATTAAGCCAACATGGGTAGGTAGTGTTCAGTGTGTGCATTTTTTCTGTTGCATGTTGTATATAATATAATGTTAGGTTGGGGAAAAAGTCTTTTCGCATTATAGTATGTATAAACTTGTAATAAAATCTCTTTGGCTATACTATTTGTATCTGGCTGGTTTTGGAATCATTGAAAGTTTAAATTTTAAAGAACACAATTCCAAATTCAAATTAGGAAAATGTGTGATTTTCATTTGTTTTTCGTACCGCCAAGATGAGTGAATCTAATGAAGAAAATTGCGTTGTATGGACCTAGTGCAGTGTCTGTGAGAGTAGCACAAATTTGGTTTAAGCGTTTTCAATCCGGAAATTTTGATGTCAAAGATGCACGTCGCTCTGGTCGCCCTAATACAGATAAAATGGATGCCATTTTTGAAAAAGTGGAGCAAGATCGGCATGTCAGTAGTTACGACGTAGCCGAAGAACTGGGAATTGACCACAAAACAGTTTTGGCGCATTTGAAAAAAACTGGGTACACAAAAAAGCTCGACATTTGGGTACCTCACGAGCTCACTGAAAGAAACCTAATGAACCGTGTACTCATTTGTGATTGAATTGAAGAAGCTCATAACTGGTAATGAAAAGTGGATCACGTACGACAAGAACGTGCGAAAAAGGTCGTGGTCAAAGGCCGGTCAGGCTTCACAGACTGTGGCGAAACCCGGGTTAGCTCGCAACAAGGTGATGCTGTGTGTGTGGTGGGATTGGAAGGGCATTATTCATTATGAGCTGTTACCACCAGGCAGGACCATCGATTCTGAACTCTACTGCGAACAACTGATGAGATTAAAGCAAGAAGTTGAGAGAAAGCGGCCGGAATTAATCAACAGAAGGGGTGTGGTTTTTCATCATGATAACGCTAGACCTCACACATCTTTAGCCACTCAGCAAAAATTAAGAGAGTTAGGCTGGGAGGTGTTAATGCATCCGCCGTATAGTCCTGACCTTGCACCACCAGATTTCCACCAGTTTCGGTCTCTTCAGAATTCTTTAGGCAGTGTCAGGTTAACATCACGAGAGGACAGCCAAAACCACTTGTCGCGGTATTTTGACCAGAAGTCCCAAAATTTCTATAGCAATGGGATCATGTCCCTACCTACAAGATGGCAAAAAGTTATCGAACAAAATGGTACCTACATACTTTAGTTAAATGTAAATATACTATATTAAAAAATGTTTTGAATTTTCTTAAAAAATGCGAAGAAACTTTTTCCCCAACCTATTATAAAGGAAGGTGGTTAATAAATAACACAACATAACGTTAATGCGCGAGTATAATATTATAAAATACTTTCAGCCTATAGAAACATAATCCTATGGTTCTAAACCGATATTTACAGATGAAAAAGGCGGGAGGCGTGGAGTTAAGAAATGAGTGTACGTACACAGATTCAATAACAACGCCAATTACACAACATAATATAAAAACACACTTACACCGTTTTTATTACTTCAAATTCCTAAATGAGAGAAATATATCTGACCTTACATGCACAATCAAATCACAATGCCATAAATTAACACTTCGCTTGCGTGCGTAATGGGCATCGGAGACGGTCAAGCGGCTTCGCGACAAACACGTAGATTTCCTGTTTTTTTGTCATTGCTAAACAGTGTGATACGCCAATTAGAAATAGACGATGAGCTTGATACGCGCTTGATGTGATTTTAAATCTATGTATAGTCTATGGTCAAAAAAAGCCAAGCCTCTTGACAGGTGTTTCAATCACACTGTTTAGTGTGAGACACATGTCAAGAGGCTTAAGAGTAACAACAGCAAATCTACGTGTTTAACGCGAAGCCGCTTGATCGTCTCGGAGGCCCATAATAGATTTATTTGCAGTCATGTCACCGGCATAACAAAACAAAAAACAATTTGCCATAACACTATTGCATTACAGTGACACAATTACAGAATAAAACAAAACAACGCGCTGGAAAATAAATTAAAACGCGACCAATTCATGAAACATGCAAAAGTATACACGACCACTTTTATAATCAACATCGCCAAAATTCGTCTGCGCCTAAGAGAAATGGCTAGACCCAGTTGTATGTTATATTAGTCACGACCCCGTTGAAATATAGACTTTATTGCATTACGTTAAGATTTCGAGTAGACAAAAAGGGACAATCTCATGTCATCTCGCTCATATTCGCAGCGCGTAACGAAAGTGACGCTCGTGCATCAAATAATAAACAGAAAAACTATATATTTGACGACTTTGTCGGTGTCGCTTACAAACGTGGTACATACTTTATTTTATGTTGAAAATAATAAATTAACTTTCACGAACCTACTCAGTTATTTGAAACATCACTAAAACTGTGCTAAGGACAACACATTAATTCAGTGTCTTAAATTTTTTAAATATATTTTGATCATAATTACCAGAGTTATTGCCATCAATAATTATAGCGGAACATTCAAGAATTCGAACAAATAAATGTATACATAAATATAATATTATAAAACTAGATAATCTACGTAAAAACGCAAGCCACTTAAATCACATTTTAACTTATTCGCCAGCACTTGTACAGAATATTCTTATACTTATTAGAATTATTTCACATAATGCAATGGTAATAAGGCATGTTTTGTACTGAGGTCTAAGGCAACTTAGGTATGTTCCACGTGAACATCGTACTGGTAATTCCTCCCATTTCTTAACATAACCACGACTGATGCACATTAGCATAGTAGTACCGACTAGGAATCTTCATAGAAACACCTTGTACACATTCTCAAAACATACATGCATTCCCCTCCGTTAGACTAAGTCTTCATACTGCGAGATTCTGTTAAAAATTATAAATGAAACTCTATATAAATCTTTCTTATTTAAATACTGCCATACGTTTAAATAGATGATCGCTCAAGACGTGAAAGTGAGTTCATTATTTTGTAGAAGAAACAAAAAAATATGCAATATTTACATAATTGACAACATTTAAACCTACTTTTACACAACAAAATATTATGTTATTTTATTGAATCACGCTTACAATACACCAATACATAATTCCAAACTTAATTTTAGCTGTACAGCAGCTAATACCTATAACGGTTTTAGTTCCAACTTATTATTGTATCTCTCAGTAAAACAGAACAAAACGAGTAAAAAAACATATAAAAATGTAACTTGACAAAAAAAAATAAACACAACTTCGTAAAAAAAATGCGATCAGTTTTTATTAATAAAAGATTTTCAGCAAAGAAAATTTATTGCTCGCCACTGGTAATTTAACTTAAAACTTGACGCGATTTTGCTGTCAAATCGACAAAAAAAAAAGCCTACGATCCCCAGAATGACATTTAGAAAAAACCGTCACCCGACACGATAAAAGCCATCATCTTTTTAAGCGTGGACGCTGTGCGTGTGCGCATTACAATGAAGATTCCCGGCCGAGCGTGCGAGACCCGTCGGGCGGCGCTCAGTCTTCGTGGAGCCGAGGTTGAGGCTCTAGGAATCCGCGCGCCGACAGCGGATCCGGCGCGGGCGACGCGTGCGGCGCTGGAGACGCCGCTGGCGACGCCGCCGGCGACGCTGTACCTAGAGGCGAGGGTATCGTCGCGTACACGGTCGGCCTTGGAGGCTGGTACGACGGCGCGTAGGAATCACTACGCGGGTTATAAAACGGGGAATCGTCCGCGCTACAGTCCAAGTTGGGCGAGTATGGGGTGGCTGCGCCGCAAGAGGGTGCGTCGTCGCTGGGGCGGTAGGCGGGTGCTACAGGGGCGTACACCGTCCGCCTAGGGGGCTCCGCTTCCGGCTTGTGATGCGACGAAGGCACGTACGCGTCGGACCAGCGCGCTTTGCTCGGCGTGAAATCCCCCTTGATGTACAGCTGGATCGGCCGCCGGAAACCCTTGCTGGCGTGCTGGGGCACCCCCAGAATGCAGCACTTGCTGAAGCCGACCTCCGGCGAGAGCAGGTACTCCTTGAACTTGTTCGGGAACAGCTCGATGGAGTTGAAGTTCTCGTAGATTGTTGGCTGCAACAAGATTAAAAAAACAAATGTAAGAACCATAAACTGTCTTGTGGCATTAAGTCCGCCAATTGTACCTTTTATTTTATGTGCAATAAAGTTTAAATAAATAAATAAAATGACGTAATCCTGGTGAGCGAACTGGACGACAAATCTGAATGGTCTTCTAGTTTGGTAATTATTTTCTGCGTGATTATAATTCATATTAGATGACTGTGTTGTGAAGACACAGTTTACCAAAAAATTTATCTACCTACATTCGGTCCCAAAAATTGTGTCAACCTACTATAATGTCCGATATCCAACCAAAAATCATTTTTCAATTTGAGTCAGTAGCTTCTGAGATTAGCGCTTTCAGCCAAACAAACAAACAAACTCTACAGCTATATCTTAATATATTATAGATATAAATCAGGACACATGATAAATGTGTAACTTAGGACCCATAAAATTAATTGACTGTCAAACTAACCGTCAACCGTTTCTTCTTCTTGTAGCTCGCCCAGTTCTGCGCCTCCAGCACCAGCTTGCCACCGGGGCGCAGGTCGTTGAACATCCTCCGGAAGGCCCTCTTCAGGCCGGCGTCTCCCCAGTTCAAATGCAGCCACTTGGTAGTCGAGAGGCAGAGGATCGTGTCGAACTGAGGACTGTCGCCGGAGCCCACCGCCACGTCCTCGCGCGGCACGTAGTTGCCCTGGAAATACAAATTCAATACTTTTATTACAGCGATTCATTAATTATAAACTCTATACATGATGGAAAGTGAGATGGGGCCCATGACCTATATTATACAAGGACGCTGCCGCTGGACTGAATACTTCTACTAAAATGTCAAATGCATTTTAATCTAATGTGCCGATTTGTAGCCCCCTCGAGCGGCAAAGGTACTAAATTTGACGTTTGTTGCTTGTATTTCACGTTACAATTGCATCTCTAACATCAGATCCGTGGACGTTCAGCTTCATACACCAGCAGTGCCATCAGCGTCAAGATGGCGATAATCAAAACAGCATCATTTTTTTGATGACAACCTTCAATCTAGCGTGCTTCTAAAATAGAGGTCAGTGGATGGGGCATTAAGGGATGCCAGATCCATTCACAGATTTTTGATAAAATGATGAATTGAGTAATTGCTTTTTAATGCCAATCGATCCTATTCCGATAAAGAATTAAAACACTCTTTGAGACCAACTGAGGTTAGAGTACTAGAACACCCACAATTCGAAGAAAACTTTTTCCATACATTTTAGCAGGGTAAAGGCAAAGGGGAATTTTCTTATAAAAAGATCATAGAAACAGATTTACGTAATGATCCTGCGGATCGAAAGACTATTACACGACCTGTATGCTGTGACCCTAATTAAATGGATATAAGCAGCGGAAGACTATAGAAAAGACGGAAGAACGACATGACTATGAATGGAGAGAATGGGGACAAGTGGATAAAACCAGTGACAATGGGCGTTTTTTTTCCACTATCCGGTCCGGCTCCGGCACCGGCGTCCGACACCGGCCCGGCACCAACCCGGCGCCGTTTTTCCACTGCGCCGGCAAAGCCGGTTTACGCTTGTTATTGGAGACACACGCACACGGCTACAATACATACACAATACAATACACATTTCTTTCTTTTATACATTTTTGCTTCCCCGGCAGCCGAGCCGGTGCCGGAGCCGGTCGCCTTGCCGGTGCCGGACCGGATAGTGGAAAAACGCCCAATGGTAGGATGTTAACCATAACAATCGGTCGCGAAGACGAAATTCGTGTATGAGACGACTCACAACATCATAATAGGTACCTACTGCGATTGATACGCCCTTTTAAATGTCGCTTGCTATTGCCGACAAAAACTACACAACATTCAACAGGCAGCTTAGAAAGTAATATATATCGATCGTGACTGGAAATATATCGGTGAAAAGTACAGTCGATTTCAATAAAAATTATCAATATGAAGCGCCCACAGAGAGGCATTAGCGACGCAATCTGGATTAGCCCTTAATCATACGACATTTGCATCGGCGACATAGTAAAATCTACCTTATCTATATATATATAAGTAGCATTATAATATTATTGATGTGACTATTCATTTCATATAACTACTTATGCATTTACTAATTCAATTTTTTTGTAGTTTAATGCTGGGTTGTCATGGCAATGCAGAATAACATTATCACCAACCCCAATCTGTAACGCACGTGTCGGACAAGGCGACTAGAGTCAAAACAGCAATGACTATTGGGAATCAGCGTTCCTTTTACACCACCTAGCAATAAACCTACTTCGATTTACGTGCTCGATAGACGGAATTAGGTTCGCCAATCGCCACCTATTAAATGGGATCTAACATAATTGGCGACACGTGGGTGTTAATTCACCTGTACTCGAGAATAAATGGGTCTGATTTATGCTGTACCTATGTATTTATTTGTTAACTAACCATAGACACTTAAAATTACAATTACATAAAATAATATAATATGTCTTTCACTAATAAGTATTGAAATTATACTTTCAATGTTCAAGTTTAGACGAATTATATAGACGGGAAAATAAACCCATTTCGGCAATTAAGGGATAGTCTGATTATGTAATTCATTCGTTAAATTCACTGACTATTTATTATACAAGCTATATAAGACACAAATCCATCAACCTTATTTCCATCGCATTTTAATCTAAAGAGCTGTATTGAATATCAATCAAGTACGCCTCGGGCGTCGCTAAAAAATAGTCTTCTTTTAAGCCTTTAGAATAACGACTAAGTTAGCCTTATTCTAATGGCGAAGTCTTGAGACTGCTTTTCAGACTTAAGTAAGTCGGGCATTGTTTGGAAAGGCTTTAAAAGAACTAAGTTTCTTGCATCATTACCACTAATCCCACTGACAATATTACATTGCCAAACAAATTATTTTTTTATGAGTCATTTGTTTGTTTTATCATTTCTTCTTTTGTTTACGTATAAAGTCTATAGAATAAATTTTAAAAAGTACCTTCAACTTTGTGTAGTTTTCATTTTTAGGTAACAAATGAACAATATCGCGTAAATTTGATTTCATGGAAACCAAAATTTTAAAATCCCTTCTTTACGAATGGAAGAATATCGGGAGAATGTGCCATAAACACCACGGTGCTGCTTGGTGGGTATTAAGAGTATTAACGAATGTAGATGCAGCCGGCTTAACGAGCTTTCGAAGCACGGAATAAGCAGAGACAGCATATTTTCGGTCACCCATCTAATGACCAGCCTTGGCAAACATTGGTTAGTTTATACAATAGCCGGTCGAATAAATACGCTAGCTTCTGCGGTATGAAGTTCAGTTCTTCATAAATAAATAAAATAGGTCAAGATATTTGTTTCGTTCTAGTTCTAATTTCAACATTATTTCTTTAAAATAAGGTTCAATACGTAAACTCCATTACAGATTGAGCACATTTAAAAACTAATGTTTCTACTAAGCCAGGATACTGATAAGAATTGTTTCATTTCACGCTCAAACATTTAATGCATTTATACAGGTTTACCTGTATCACCGTTACACTGATAACTTATCACAACTTAAACTTCATTCCAAAAACAAGATAAAGAAGTTACGTACGTGTCGTATTTGCGAAAGCTTTCCAATTGAAAATCATATAAGTACACTGTAAAGTCAAGTTCTTCATCATTTTGTATGCATAAATAGCCGAAGGCAATTAGGCGCAATAATTATCTTGTGTTTACTCGTAGAATAAATAATTATGCAAATTTAAATATTATACACAGACACCGCATACACTAAATATATCTAAACTGACACGTATATATAACTGACAGTATACGAAGACATACGTATATCTAGCTTGTATAACACTGAGAGGATAGTCAAAGTTGTAGCTATTAACACCCTCACCTAGCCCTTAGTCACCTCGTACGGCACCCACGGGAAAAAGGCACTACCCCTAGTAGCTATTAACAGCCTCACCTAGCCCCTAATCGCCTCGTACGACACCCACGGGATTCGAGTTATTCAAATTGTTTTGGCATGATGGCAATTTCTTGTAAAAGATCGCATTCAATGGATATTATGGTCGCCTTCTCACATTCTAATGCTAATATGTGACATAGACGTACTCATAAAAAGTATAACACTGTTGAAAGGCACACTGGTAATGAATGGGATTGTATGTTGCGCCACGAAACTGCACATAATTATGGCAGACACAAACGCTGAGTTCAGACTCTTCAGACATAGTTATAGCGGCAAGATGCTAAACAGGATTAGGAATATATTAGGGGGAGTTAGAAAGTATGGATAAAACTAGAGTTTAGAGTTATTACGATGGACAAATCTACATAAGAAATTCCGAAAGAGGTCAGATATAGGTACGTTTTAGGATTCTGCCCGGCTAGCATGACCATCGAAACACGATATGATATAGTCATTTATCGCGTTGAACTTACAAAATTCATTGGATTTCCGACAGTCCAAAGCGATAAATGGCTATAAGTATCATATCGTATTTCGGTGGTCATGCTAGCCGGGCTGTACACAATATTATACCAGTGTGATATAAGTAAATAATTAATTATGTGTGTTAAAATGTTATACACAAATTTTTAATTTGTTCGTTTCGTAAAAAGATTTTTAAAGAAGTTTCTTTTCCCTATCAATAGAGAAATCCAAATTTTAATACAAACCGCTTACCGCTTTATACAACTGTATGAATTCTTAATTACCTATTGGCACTATTTTTGAAAAAATATATAATCTTGTTACAACGATGTACAAAATGTTGATAACAATAAAATATTTTTCAGGATTCATATTATTCTAGCCTGAAACTTCTGCCTTAAGTTGAGAATATTATTCAGTGATAAATAACTTGAAAATCTGCTATAGAAGTTAAGAGCGTATTTGAGATTCAGGAGATTGAATAATTGAGGGGATTAACACCTATTATTATATTAGCGAGAACTCAGCTTGCAAAAGAAACCAAAAGATAAAACGCCTAAACAAATAGTGAAGTGTCCGAGATTATAAAAAAAAAACCAAAAAAATAATCAAGTGTCCGAGATTATAAGAAATACATTTCAAAATTCACTCACCTGTTTGAAGGTAACATTGTACGGGAACGTTGGCGGCATCATTTCCGAAGATAAGTCCCCCAGAGGCCCGTACAACATTAGCATCGACATGGGGAAGAAGCATTTCCCCTGTTCCTGCCTATGTACCGACTTCCTGTTCTTCCTGGGCCTCCTGACCTTCCTGCCGGACAGTTTCCTCGCGTCGTCGCATTTGTCCTGCTTCGGATCAGCGCAGTCTTCGCACTTCTCCTCCTTGCATTTATCACAATCTTTTTTGTCGTCTTCATCGGGTTTCTTCTCGTCATCTATCTTTGGAACATCCACTGGTACCGGTATGAAGGAATGGAGATTCTTACGTGCTCTTCCTGGAATATTAAAATTGATCCAATCGATAAAGATTATTGTTAATAGATTATTTAAAGCCATATAGCACGGGGCCCGGATTAATAACCCCAAGAGAGAATTGGCTCGAACCCATACGGCAGGAAGCGAACCGCAATGAGATGATTGCCCCGATATTAAAATTTATCACATAGTTCCACGCTACAGGGTCTAGTTTTAAGATACATTGCCTATAATTATGGACTTGCCACAGGGATATCTGTTAATGTGAAAATACTGAACAGAATTTGTAATGGTTTGATAATTTACATATTAGGCAGAGAGGTATATTATAACACCCACATTTCGCCAACTATAGTAGGTATGTCCCATGTAATAGGGCACGTAATCGCAGAATATGGCTTGGTGTATAGCAAGAGCGCTGCTGCCCATTCCTCATCAATATTTTATGCCTTAGTCGCCTTGTACGACACCCGCAGATAAGGTTTGGGATGATGACAGTTGAGTTTCTGCTGATAATTTAGCTAATATGGTATGGTGTATAACGCAGTGTAAGTGTGCCAAAAATCAAACACAATTAAACCTAAAGCTGCGGTCGGACATAAAATTTCCAATAAAGACGCTTGTTTAACCTATTCCTATTTATCCATGAATCATAAATTCACTTAATCCGTCCGTCCGTTGGTAATCGCAACGACTTTATTGCAACATAGCAATGTAAAGGAGCATTCAAAGAATCTAATTATAATATGAACAGAGTTTGCATCTGTCAAATTATTCACAGGACCGGCAAACTAGTTTGGACCAAAACGGGACGCGGGCCGTAAAAAAATACCAACACCAAAGTTGCTGAACGAAAACGATTTTTTCCCTCGCATAATACCCAATGTAGCTTCAGAGGTGTTTCGTCACGTGACGTAACATCTTTTATGTGATCAACTGCATGGCCTTGAGATGTTTGAGACAAATGACTATTGTAGCAAGTAAGTAACGTCATCCTTCCACCTACGGGCTGCGCATTGATGTTTCTTTATAAATAATTACAACGCAATTAAATATCTCTGACTATTAATGATTTTTCCAAAAGCAATGATGCAGTATTTATTTTTGCGTACAGTCTAAATAATTATAAAAAAAAATATTTCTCTTCCTGCTCACATATTGTGGGATAAAAATATAAACAAACATATTAATCTAGTTGTTTATATAAGGGAAAAATTTCACACTGTACAAGTCAATCGAGACGCAAAACAGTAGTAAATCAATAATCACTGAAGGTGTAAGCAAGAGTGTCTTAACACCCATATCAAATAATTAAGTACACTCAAATATATCTCGGCAGAAGAGTATCATAAGTTTATCGATAAAGAACATGAAATACTTATGTTCTGACGAATAAATAGCTCCTTTTACATATAGGTAAATATAGCGAGGTATAGTGCGCTCTCAAAGCCACATGTTCCATATTTTTAACACCCGGGGGGTAACATATCGGTCTAAAGTAAACATTACAGCTAGTTTTGTAAGATTGTACAATTTTTGTTCTCTTACACCCTATTGTGTTATAATGTCGCAATAAACTGGAAAGACCGTAATATAATTACACTTCCCTAGCGGTATATTTTTAAATTTGCCGTTTTAAAATAAAGTGAATCGTTGTGCTTCGTTTGTTGACAGTTATGACCTAACCTAAACACATTAGTAAATGTATTCCTATTGCACTGACCTAATTCTACTTATGAGTAGCTTTATGAAATATAACTGTGGGATGTAGAATGGTAACACACCTACATAATTGTATTAGGCACTTTCCTACGGCATGTCGCTAATAATTTTACTAATAGTATTATGAAATCTCTGTCATAATGAAAATGGGTCTATACGCGCAATAAACATTGTAAATATATCGCGATATATGCAAGAAGGCGACCGATTCGTCCGTTGGTCTTCCGTTATTATATTAAATATTTTATTTACTATTGGATATATGTCGTCAGAAATCTCTTAGGTGAAAGCGCATTAATTAATTGTATTGTATTCAATCTAAATTGCTCATGTTGATGTTAACTTTACCATTTAACTGAAGTCGCGGGACCTACATAATTATGTATAGCCCACGTCCGTAATATCGTTAATCTCTTAGCTTCCTGCGCCGTCAGCTACTAATAAATGCCATGTTGCAAATGTTTGAGCAGCGATCGCGTGTAAGGACTCGTTAAACAAAAACACGATACGACGTCGCATCGTGCTACGATGCGGCATCACGATGCGACGTCCGCGTCGTATCGTGTTTAAGTGTACAGTCAGCATCATAAGTGATTAACACTTTAGTCCTCTGTCATGCCAACGACAGCGCATGATCTGTAATAGTTGTCAGCCTATGGGTGGGAGAGTGTAGAGAGACCAATAATTATATGGTAAATAAATAATTCTTAGGTGACTAACCATAATAGCGATATATATAAACAAATAAATACATAATTGCAACACTCTTAAAGATTGTATGACCAAGTTGACTAGGACATTGACATTAAATGACTGACAATAACGACATAACATTGCTTATTGGCGCATGGATGCCGTGATCCATACGAGACTAAAACAATCCGACAATGTCACTTTGCAACAAACACTTTGACAAAACCGTAAGATTCATGAGATACAACCTGGTGACAGACGGACGCACGGACGGAAAATGTAGGCAATGTTGATATGTCTCTTTATCTACGAAATGCTCTTAAAAACAAGAAACGTGTATTGTAAAATTCATCATCAGCTATAGACAAATAAAACTGTTAGCTGCTTTAAAATATTGGTGTTACACATTTTTATTTTCATATTTTATATTATGAGACACATCAAGACTAAGAAGAAGAAGATTGTCTCAAGCCCAAGTGAATGGGGTATAGAGGGTACCGTTTTACCCTTCGGGTACGTACGTAAAAAACAGTGCTCTCACTCACCAACGAGTACAGGATCTATGTCGATTCCGACGACGGAGCGCGCTCCGAGGGTGCGTGCTATGGCAATGGTGACGTGGCCCACATTGCAGCCAATGTCCATCACGTCCTTGTGTTGGAACAAGTGACGGTGCATTTCGAACACCTGCAGGCGGACGTCCATCATCGCGTTCAAGTTGCGATAGCCATAGTACCTGTGGAACACAGCAGCTGAATGAGTTTCAATCAGATCGATACAAAAACCCTTTTTAAGCCGGATCCAGACGAGTGTAACGTGTGATGTAATCTAACGGGCAATGTAACACGAATTCTTCGTGAGGACGGCATTACAGTACCTACGGCGTTACAGTAACTCGTCTGGACGTAGAGTTCATGTTACATTACACGTTACACTCGTCTGGATCCGGCTTTAAAATTGGTTTCCAATAGTACAATACATACACACATAAATCACGCCTATGTACCCCAAGGAGGCAGAGATGAATTAACATTTTCACCCACCTTTCGCCAATTAGGTATGTTCGGTCCCATGTAATAGGTGGCGAACTTATTGCCCTCTATCGGGCACAAAAATGCAGGACATTGCTAGGTGGTGGTATAAGAGGAACGCTGCTGTCCACTCCTCATCACTGTTTTATCCTTAGTCGCCTTGTAGGACACCCGCAGGGGAGATTTGGGGTGGTGACAATTGTATTGTACTCCGCAGTCACCACACGGTTTAACATACATATTGTACATAAATCACGTCTATATCCCCGAAGGGGTAGGCAGAGGTTTTAGCAACAACACTCACGTTTCGCAAATAGGGGTCCATGTAATACGGAATAGTTTATTCCACTTGTATATAACAATAGTAGATTTTCCATTAAGTGCACAAAACGAATCCGAACGAATACGAAACGAGACTTTTGCCTTCCGAGACTTTGATAGTAATGTCAAAGATAAAATGGTTTTGTGGACGAGTTAGAAACTCTGCTTTTCATTTCGATTGCGAGGAAATAAAACATTAGTTTATCATAACATTTCTTAAAATTCAAACTAAAATTAGTACAGTTTTCAATACTGAAGGAAATTGTTTTTCCCATTGATTGGCTTGGGCTGCAGACTTATACAGCCTAGTATTAAATTAATTTTGTAATAATATATTTTTTAAATTAATTTACTAAACTACACACTTTACAACCTACTACTTGTACTTGAATTAAAATTGTAATATCTTTTTTGTCGTAAAAAAACACATTAGGCAAATAAATTAAAGTAAATATTATAAAATAACAAATTCTATCTCTGAACTTCTTATTGTGTTTGGCAGCATACCTTATTTTCTTTGTCTTAATATAGATACATTTATGAGTAGATATGTCAATGCTCTTGAGCACAAAATTCGATTTTGGGCAGCCTGTATCCTGCACAAATAAGCACTTTCAAAGCATGAGAAGTGAAAATATTGTTTGTCAAGTGCAAGTGGAATAACGAAAGATGCAGATGTTAGTCTCAGTTCAAAATGTAAATGTTTTTTTCACTTTTCATGCTCTGAAAGTGCTTGTTTGTGCAGCCTATAGCCTGCACAAAATCGAATTTTGTGCTCTAGAGCATTAACGTATCTAATCATAAAAGTATCTATATAAAGGTAAATAAAATGAGCTATGCAGCCAAACTCAATAAGAAATTAAGACATAGAAATTGTTATTTTTTAATATTTACTTAAATTTATTTGCATAATGTGTTTTCCTACATAAAAGATATTAAAATTTTAATTCAAGTAGGTACGGTAAGTATTAAATTATTGAAGAAAAATATTATTTCAAAATTAATTGAATACTTGGCTGTATAGGTCTGCAGCTTGGCCTAATATCAATGGGAGAAACAATTTGCTTTAGTATTCAAAACTGTACTAATTTTAGTTTGAATTTTAAGAATTATTTCCTCGCAATCGAAGTGAAAAGCAGAGTTTCTAACTCCTCCACAAAACCATTTTTATCCTCGACATTACTATCAGCCCTCGCCTTCGGCTCGGGCTGCTAAAAGTCTCGGACAAAAATGATTAGTTTTGTGCACTTGATGGAAAATCTAATATAAAATTAAATCAATTGATATTTATAAATACCTACACTAACATATAAGCAACCATGACTCCAGAACAAATATCTGGAGCTCCAGAACAATAGTGTTCCTCACATAAACCATGCCGATAGCCAGGGATCTGACGATTCAACTAAACCAGCTATGATTATAACTTAGTTTTGAGGTTGCAATTGTGTTTTGAATGAAAATCAGTACAATCATTATTAAAGTTGGTACAAATACCTAGTACCCTTCTGGTACTAGTATTGCAACAGTATGCCAAGACAAGTAGCAGTACTAGTAGTAGCCAGTCAGTGAGTTTGGATTGTCTAGAGTTGAGATTATTTCAAGGCAAGGATTAGACAGTCAATAAATCTCCCGATATTTATTGTCGTGTAAACGGAATTTGCAACTTTATTGACGATATTGACAACAATATCAGGATTTTTCTATGATGCTTTATGATTCAATATTTAACACTAAACAATATTGGATGGCGATATTTATTAACCGTCTAATCCTTGCCTAAATTCAATAAATATTTTTTGGGTATTTTTATTGGGTGTTTTTATTTATGACACTTTGTTATTACAAGTATATAAATATAATATCACACAAGTACAAGTATAACATATATATCAGTTAAAAATAAAATAACGAATTATTATTAGAAATAAAATAATAAATAATAAGACTAAAATAAAATTTTATTTATAATATGCCATGATCAAATAAACATTATGGCACCAGTAAGCACAAGCTAAATACCAGGAAGGTGTTAGTTACTAAGAGAGAGGAAGTCGGAATCTATTTCAAAACATTAACTTAATAAAGTTGAATTGGTTAATTTGCTCAATACAGCTTGCATCTGACATACAATAAACAGCAAGTAACAGTAACATTATGCATTAAAATTCTGTAATGCATTTATTTATTTAAAAGTTTATTTTAAAAAGAGGACATCAGTATCCTTGATAGTCTACATCAAATAATAAAAACAAATATTAACTGTGCCTTTAAAAATGTAAAGTTTAAAGTTACAGTATTTAAATTAAGTAAATCCTGGAACTTAACATTTAGAATATTTCAAATTACTTCTAAAATATGACCTGGATGGAGCAAATCTTCGTGTACCAAACATTTGTGTTCTGGAGTCAAGGTTGTTTACTTATTTAGTACAATAATTACTTACTATTAATTACTAGTACTTCTTACTTTTAAATATTAATTATTAAGAAACGAAATAAGTAAAATTTATTGACTTCTAGCTGATCCAACCGGCGATCATTGTTTCGTCCTTATCACCTAAGTGTAAAAAAATTGCCTATGACATTTTCTCTAAACTAAATTAATAAGATTCGCTCAAGCCTTTTTGGAGGAATTCGATAACTAATACTGTGACACAAAATTTTTAAGAGGACATTAGATTTATTACTTTGACTATAAAATTACAAATTAATTACCTGTCATAATTTCCATACTGATATCTGGAGTTTTTGGGATGGAAAGTAGGCAATTTCTGCTCTCCTTCAGTTTTAGCTGGTCTATGTGGTGAAGCAGGCCGCTCCGGTGGTGCAGTACGTGGTTGTGGTCTTGCTCGCATCCAAGCCCCTGGCTGAGGAACTACAGGACTTACAATCTTATCTAAGGAATCCATTCGACGTAACTTTTTACCATCCTTCCCTTTCTGTGACGAATTGTCACTATCACTACAAGAACGTTTACGTGACTTTGAAGTATTTGAAGTAGACGGCTCCGGGGGTGGTGGCTCTTTTATTTTCTCTTCTTTTTCCACCACTACTTCTTTTGTTGGCGAAGTGGAAGTTTCTGTTGTGCGCCGCCTGATCCTAGGCTTTTTCTTAGGCTTCCTTTGTTGCATTTCTAACCTTTTCTCATATTCTGCATTATCAACTGGTTCCATCAAGTTCAAAGGATCCCTGATGTTAGGGGGTATTATCACATCAATTTTAGCCTTATGTCGTGGAGGTGTAGGTAATGGTGATGATTCTGGAGTTATTGCATTCATAGCCCTATTGATATCTTCATCTTGTAGGCTATTGAGGTTCAAAGGATCTGATATATTGCCACCAAGCAGGAACTTGGTTGGTGGAATGAAGACATCTTTGCGGGGCCGTTTATGAGGCAAGAAGAATTTAGAAATTGTGGGGAATGTTTGTGCTCTTTTTCTTCCTTGTTTAAACTTTGTAGTTGGATAATGAACTCTCCTCACTGTACTTCTTTCGGTAGTCTCTTTTGACGGTACATGCCCTTTTTTACCATGACGACATTTCTTTTTTGCTTTCTTGGCACCACTTAGGCTAGACGCATCGTCTTTGGAAGTGCTTGTTTCTGATGCAGACAGGCCAGCTGATAAGTTTGTAAGAGATGTAGAAGTATCGGTAATTTCATGATCCGAAATGTCTCCACTAATTTCGTTTTCTATGCTTTCAATTTCTGCATTATTTTCAGAAACGTTTACTTTTTCCTCAGGACTACCCATCGCGGTTGATAAGAATATCAATAAAACTGTACATCATAAAAAAAGCATTTCAAATATCAAATTTACCGCCACTCAGTTCTTGCAAAATGTACAAGGACATCCGTCAATGGTGATAAACAGGTTAGCAAAACTGTTTAGTACACAAAAACTTCTACGTACACATAAAATATTTCACAAATTTGAGTACAATCCACAAGATGACGATAATATTTTAACTTAAAACGTAGGTCCAATAAGATAAAATTGCACTTTTTCGTAATTATCACGCACCTCACCACTACTTCAGAAAATGGCAATTTGATTAAACTAAGTATGTTCTAGTAGAGCCATTACCTATAAAAGCTTCCATATTTCCAGTAATTCAATTGGCGCAAAACTTTATTTGACAACTGTAACAACCAATCACTATCGTCCTGTAAAATATATTTTGTAATTAAAAACACAGTGATAATATAGTGTTACCAGCACAAATAATCAAAAACAACATTTCAGAAAGAATTTTTTTTATTAAAATTAGTAAAAATAATTTATTATTATTAAATACGATTATTAGTACTAACTCTCTAGACAAACAGAACATAGGAAGCTGGCCTGAGGGCCTAGCCAAGTGGCTTTTCTATTCGAACGCATAGAAAACAAAAGTATGAAACTGACGTTTTGTTTTCTCTGTAATACGTCAGCTTTTTTGTTTTCTATGCGTTCGAATCACGATTAGATTGGCCATGGCTAGGGCCACACCCCCTCTAGCCAAGTTGCCTGTTCCCAAATACTAGTTAGTTAGCTAGTAGTACTGGGGTCGGCGCCAGTATGTTTCTTTTCCATTAATATGGGTCAGACGTTATCAAGCCACCCATTCCATTTTATTTCATTCATCCATTCCATCACACCAGCGGGCCTAGCACGGGGACGTGGACAAGTCTCTCTCCACCACTTAATAGTGTTTTGTATCGGGATTTGGTGGGAGTTAGAGTGAGAAAAAAGATTTTCTTTCCCCCGAAGGAGATGTATTCACCATGCTATGAGAACAGAAAGAAAAATGTTAGTGATGAATGACTTTATAGAAAAGATACGGAAAGGACCATGTCGACGAACCGATGAGAGTGATTGGGATGACATTATTCCAATCCATACTACATAATAATGGGGTTCCGAGGCGGTCAAGCGGCTTCGCGTCAAGCTCGTTCATTTTCTGTGTGTTTCATTCTCTTGCTCTCCCTGACCTGTAGGCCTATTCGCTAACTTTTTTTGACAGTTGAAAGTGATGATCACCTAACTATTTACTTATCCATTACTACTTTACTATAACGGTATTGTGTCACTTGTCCTATGAAAACAGTAATGGTTAAGTAAATAGTTCAGTGATCATCACTTTCAACTGTCAAAAAAAGTTAGCGAATAGGCCTACTGTTCCCAGTCTGGTGATCGCAATAATAATATGTTTCCTCTTCCATTCATTTCAGTCATTAATTGTTAAATATTTTACCATTCGGGTGCCCCAAAAATAAATTTATAAGGGTTATATTTAAGCGACTAAAAGATAAATTTTTGACAGTTCTTCCATACTGTTAAATGTCAAAAAGAACCGATTAAATATAATCACATGTTTTACGTGTTGGTGAACTCGGGCCTAATGCCCGTTTTTACCATCAATCCCTAAATTTTAAGGGACCCCTAACTAGTTTTAGGTGGCCCTAAATGACATTTTTCGTTGCACCAACACATAGGTGACTCTTAATGTCTAAGGGTGCCCCTAAAGTTTGGGGGGCCGATGTTCACCTAAAAGGTTATTTTAATATAAAGTACGGTGTTTGTCATCACTAGTCTGTCATTTAGTTAGACAACCTCTAAAAAAGTGTTCCCTAGCTTGGTGAAAACGAATTTAAGTAAAGGGGTGGTTTAGGGTATCACTTTGCTTAGGATATACCTACTTAAGTAATTGTTTAGGGATTGATGGTGAAAACGGGCATAAGACTATTGATTAACCATTCCTCCACATAAGTCGCCATCATAAACTTTGTTATTGTTAGATTTGAACCAAGCACTCCGCAGATGCATATTAGAATGTGTGATACTCATATTTTAAGAAAAGTAATAAAGACTTGGCTGTATGGGCTAAATTATTTTGCTTTTCCTGATAAAGGTAGAATTAAAAAATCAAACAAAAATTATTGGGATTTTTTTATAATGGCTACATCTTCCCTAGCGTCATAATTTAAATTTTGAATTGATAGCCGTTTTATTTAGCTAGTGACACTGTTTGACAAAATTGAAAACAAAATTTATCCGAAGGATTTGTATCTATTGAATAGGTCATCGAAAATTGTGCAAAAATAGGTATAAATATCTCGTTTATTGTCTAAATCAATATTTAGTGTAATTAGTGTTCAAATCGATGTGGAAATCAGTGTGTTTGAGAATTTGAAAGTTCTGAATAGTTTCATTTCAAGTGGTATTAATTCCGTTTTTTTTTATTTCAGAGAGTTACACAAGACCTTAAATTACAATAGCTTATTCTATAGGAAATTCAAAAGGTAAACTAGAACTAACACAGTTTTAAAACTGAATAGGTATTAAAATCAAATATTTATCTCCTAATATCTCTTCTTAAATATTATTTAATTTTTTTTCTAGATGTCGAGAATACCAAAACCGCCGACTATTGGAACTAAAGAGAATCGACCTGGATTGATGAATAGTCGAACAATATCTAGAACTATTGCGAATGGCCTCAGCGACATGGACAAAAAAAATTTACTATTGAATCACACAAGACCTATACGCAATGGGCCCACTACTTCAGCACCTGCACCTCGACTGAAACGGTCGGCAACTGCTCCATCTACAACTACATTACCTAATAAAGTTACAAAAATAGAAAAGAAACCCACAACAGTAGCACCAAAGATACCTCCATATGATTACAAAGCTAGATTCAATGACTTGGTGGAGAAACACAAGGCCATGAAAGGAGAATTTAATGACTTAAAAGAGAAACATGTAGAAGTATCCGATGAATTTGAAAAAATAAAAGAATCAGCACAAGTTTCGGCTAGTGAGAGGGACATATTAAGAGAAAAATTATTAAATTCTCTTAATGACTTAAGAGAAAAAACTGCAGAGTTTGCCAAGATGAAAGTTGACTATGAAATTCAGAAGCATGAAAATGAGGATCTGCATCGGAAAACTAAATTGCTAGAAGAAGTGACTGCTAGCTTTAAACAGAAGTCTGCTGAACTAGACCAAGTACAAGCAGATTTTAATGATCTAACAAGGCGCCACACAAGTCTCAAAGAGGAGACTGAGGCTTTAAGGGTGCTTTCAGAGCATCTAAAGAAAATTGCAATAGACTTTGACAAATTAAAACTTGACTATAAAGACAGCCAAGAAATGATTTCAAAATATAAAACAGATGCTGAATTGCTACAGAATATTTTAGCATCCATGTATAAAGAGCAGCGTGACTTAAGAAATACCATTCAAGACCTTAAAGGAAATATTCGAGTATACTGCAGGGTACGTCCACCACTAGAATCTGAGTCATCAAAACCATTATTCAATTTAAATGTTCTTGATGCATGTTCTATTGAAGTTGAGAAAATCGAACTTAACTTTAGTTCAGCAAGGAAGGGAAAATCTCAACATGCATTCAGTTTTGATGGAATATTTACACCACATGCATCTCAGGAAGATGTTTTTGCTGAAGTTTCTACAATGGTGCAATCTGCTTTAGATGGGTACAATGTTTGTATTTTTGCTTACGGCCAGACAGGTTCTGGTAAAACTTATACAATGGAAGGTGGTTGCGGTACAGAGCAATATGGCATCATTCCAAGAGCATTCAACATGATTTTTACTTGTATGGAAGATTTAAAGAGAATGGGATGGGAACTTACTATAAGAGCATCCTTTCTAGAGATTTACAATGAAGTGATCTATGACCTTCTTAATTCCAGCAAAGATCAGGAATCACATGAGATTAAAATGGTGAATTCAAAGGGCACAGACATATATGTTTCTAATTTAAAAGAGGAAGAAGTTAAAAGCTCACATGATTTTATCAGGTTGATGATATTTGCTCAACGTAATAGACAGACTGCAGCAACATTAAACAACGAAAGAAGTTCTCGCTCACATTCTGTGGCACAAATTAAAATATCTGCAATCAATGAGAAGCGTAAGGAGAAATTTACTAGTAATCTGAACTTGGTGGATTTGGCGGGCTCCGAGAGTGGCAAAACTACACAGAGAATGGATGAGACTAAACATATAAACAGGTCTTTGTCTGAGCTCTCTAAAGTCATTTTATCATTACAAACCAACCAAGCTCATATCCCTTACAGAAATTCCAAATTGACACATCTATTGATGCCCAGCCTGGGTGGTAACTCAAAAACACTTATGTTGGTCAATATCAATCAATTTGATGAATGCTTCAGTGAGACTCTTAACTCCTTAAGATTTGCAACAAAGGTTAACAGTTGCAGAATAATTAAAGCAAAGAAAAACTTAACTATGGTTGATGGATCATAGTATTGTAGCATTATGTTGACATTTTTTATTAACTTAGTTGGATAAACATTAAAAAGTTTAAGTTCCATTTAACTAGATCCTAAAACTATTAATTTTCTGGCTATAAATATGATTCTCATATACTCTTATCTGACTGGGTTATAATTATCCCTTGAGTTGTTTTGGTCACATTCACGTTTGTAGTGTATGGACTACCGTTCACATATTGTGTAAAATACGAAAATTAACACCTTGAGGTGATTTTAAGATTCTTTTCATTGACATTGTTAAAATGGTAATTATTTTTTCTAGTTATATTGTTAATTTTAAAATTAGTATATTATTACATGGATTAGTACCTAGCTATTAATTAGTGTATAATTTTAGATAGCATTATGTCTTGTGTAATTAGCCTTTAATATACTAAAATATAATTATGTAAGTATTAAAATTTTGTCGTTTTTATATATTTAATAGGATATAAATATAATTATAACCGACTCTTTAAATGTTGATAGGATTGCCCCCTGTTACATGAGACCTAACATAGTTTTGCGAACTGTGGTTGGGGCACCTCTGGCCTTGAGAAGTTGATTACGTTACGTTTATGCTCAATTTGGTCCTTACAGGCTAAAAACTATTATATAACTCATTTTGTCATACTAGATGTTCATACATTATCCACTATTCACTATTGGGATTCGAACCCAAAACCATTACAAACAAAACAAGACTTGATTGATTTACAAATTAGTTTTACCTATTGTTTTCACGATATATGCGTCGTACTGACACACAACTGATAATACCTACCACAACCCACGAAAACAGCGTAACTTCAATGAATCATAAAATGATAATTAGTTTTTAATTAATTATGGAACAATTCTTTGTCTACTCATTGACTATTTTAACTGGGACAGTATGAGACACCTTGAAACCGTAAATTATACAGAGTCTTATCTGGGGAACCAATTATAGTTTTTATGAAAACAACTGGCAAAATATTGTTTTTGGTCAACAGTTATCCGTAAAAATGTAAAAATTCACATTATGTGAGGATCATTTCGTCGTAGCGAAGAGAAAATCGGAGCATGCAGAGTTAATTAAGTATTAAAAATATTTCTTCATACTACTTCATACAACAGGCTAGAAAACAGTAACTATTCTAATCTCAGTAGTGCTTCTTGTGTAAGTGTGGTGATGTAGGTAGCCCACAGATGGCGCTACTAGTATTAATAATAGAAATCTCGTGTATCATCTTCTGCTTCCGACTCTCTCACATTATTTGGGGTCGGTGCACACTTTTTGTCACACTGCTTTAGAATTTGGCTAGGTTTAATGGTCTGCCGCATATCTTACAACAATCCCCCTGAGCAACACCGGTGTGGTTATACACGATTAAACGCATGAATCTCGCGGTTACGAGAAATCATTTAAGTATGATTTGCACGGGTTCAGAAAACACCCTAAGGGACATTCTCATTAGAGCGTGCTGTTACCGGGTATAGGCCGTGTATGTGGCACTTATATACATGTTGTGTGAAGCAATTTACACTACTTACACGTGGTGTAGACGAGCGTTGAGGTAGAGCTGGCCCGGACGGGACACTGATAATGCACGCCTAATATAAATGCTTCATACAAAATTAATGTAACGTGCTAAATACGTGCCCGTCCGGGCAACGTAAACAGCCCGTCCCGGGCACTGCACGCTCTAATGAGAATCATTATTTTGCCTCTTACGACATTCACAGAATGTGAATCTAAAACTGTTGACAGGGTTGAAAACTGTTTGATTGAATTCTGCCGTCATCCATCACATGGCATTTTACTTACCTACTGAAACTCTAATAAGTTTTGCCCTACTATGTTGCTTGATAGGTAGGTAAACTACTTATGTAAAATAACTTCCTCGGGCGGGATTTAAACCTAACTGAAACTGTACACTACCTAGGTAGGTAGGTACTAGGTACTTATCAAAATTTCTATGACTTACCTGCACCTATGATGGAAATAGGAGTTTGGACGTTGGTTTGAATTGATTGAAAGAACAAATTGATAATAATGTCATTTATTTCCAAAAAAAATGTCGCAGGGAATTTTGCCAGTGTGGTGACGGCAGAGTAGAATACAATTGTCACCACCCCAAATTTCTCCCGTGGGTGTCGTACAAGGCGACTAAGGATAAACAGTGATAAGGAAGGTAGCAGCGTTTCCCTTATACAACCTAGCAATGTACTGATTTTACTTACTGACTTGTGCCCGATTAATGGCAATAGGCTCGCCACCTATTACATGGGACCTATTAGGTATTGGCGAAACGTGGGTGCTAGTTCCCTCTGCCTACCCCTTCGGCGATATAGGCGTGATTTATGTATGTATGTAATTTTGCCCGATAATACCATCATATTCTGGTACCAGTTTCTTCGGGCAATTATAAAATTAAGTATCTTATATTTTTTTCAACTTAATAAACTAAAAAATATAACCTTCTAAGGGGTGAGCTTGATTATATAAGCGAGAGATGTGTGGGTGTTAGGTAGAATAGTGAATCAGTATTAAACTGTGCGGTTGTGTAAAATAAGCTTTAAATTTATGGCCCATTCATTTTTCCTGCGAGTTCATAAGGTGAGCCTGCCTGAGGCAGCTGAGATAATTTGCGTATCTAATATGACTTTCAATAAAATAATATCTACCCTTTGAAAATTCAACTTTTAAGCTTAAACAACCAAACACAGTTATGATGTTACAATAACATACTATGTAGAAATTATACGTTGTATAATTTATAACCCTCTCTTTCAATTTATTGAGACTTTTTTATTACTGTGTACCTTTCTACCTAACTGTACTGACTGGGGTAATAAATAAAACAGAGCTTTTACAAAAAGACATTTTATTAAATATTTAAAGACTAGATCAATTATTGGGCGATTCATTGCATTTCTCTTTCACATGATTAATCACAAATACGTTTTCTGAAAAACTCCATGCGTCGACTCAGGCGCAGGGAGAGCGGCACAGGCGGCCGGTGGCGTCGGCGTGCGACGGTGACGAGCACGGGGCGAGTCCATACGGATTCCCTCGCCGAATGTTCAACGCGACACATCAGGTTCTGCTTCGTTACCTCCTGAAGGCAACTTAGCCGTCTCTATAGTTTTAATCAGTCTATCCAACCCGTAAAGGAAGCCCTCCTCATGGTTGCCTTGCTCCCACGGAGTTCGGTGGTCCACCCGGACACCTTTGGGCAAACTCCGGGTCTTCGCGAAATCAATGAGCCAAGCTCCGACGCGCTCGTCATCGTAGATGATGAAGATGCTGCTTCCAACTATTTCGTGCTCCTTGAAAAATTCGGAGCGCTCGAAGAGGTCTTTTATTTCACGGAGTCGAGCAACGATGCCGCTGCGAGCCCGCTCATCATTTCCTAGGAATCGCGCAACCGACGTCGCAATTTGATGAGGCTCGCGAACGTTCTGCAGATCAGTGAGCGGCTGTTGCCCGGGCAGCTTGATGGCTTCAATGCGGAATCCTTGCTCCGCGGACGAGGAGCGCTGTTCGCGGAACTGCATGTATCGCAGTTTGGTGACAGCGCGTGCTGCATGCTCGGCGTCTGTCGGAGCGTTGGGGTCCAAACGCACCATTTTCTCGTAGAGATCAGCACGAGCGCGGGCGTTGCTGACTTCGTCTTCGAGGAACGTCCGGGTGCCCATCTTGATGTCCATTACGTGCGGGTCGCGGAACCCGTGCAAAAGATCCTGCAGTTCAATGAACCGTTCTCCGCCGTACTCCAGTTCTCTGTAGTACCTAGGTATGGCGGAGCGCATGTGGGGGCAGGCTGCGAGGGCCTCGTAGGCGTCGCGTTCGGGATTATGTTCGGGGTGGTCGCCGGCGGCGCGTCTCTTCCACACTGTGCCGGGGCCTGCGGGTGCCAATGATCCAGGGTGCCCTGACAGTTGGAACCATTCCGAGGAACGGGACTTCAGTAGAGCATCCGAAGCCGGAGCCGATAACTCCAAAGCGTTCTGTAACAATTAGAAACAATGTCTTAGTAACTAAGTCCGTTTGGCCGGGTGAACTATAAAACTACTTTAATACGCTCTACTATTTAATTATTGTTACATAAATCACGACTCTATATTGGTATCCCCGAAGGGGTAGGCAGAGGTGAAACACCCACGAATTTATTGTTATGAATCGGAAACAAATTGTAGATAGAATCAGGTCCAGTTTATCAATAATCTCTCATGCAATTTGTTGGCAGTGAAAAAATATATTGTGACGATTCTTTTGTTTGTTTTGTTAAGAGCATTCTGTTGATGTCTACTTACAATAGCTAGAAACTTCAGGAGATCCGAGGGCTGTGCGTTCGTTACAGCGGGGGTAGGAGCAGGCGCGGATTCCGCCTGAGGGGTGCGCCGCCACCTTTTGAATAGCAGCGCTCCCTCGTCCTTGGAGCGCCATCGGTCCTCCTCCTTGCCAGGCACAGCGACCTGAGGACAAGGAAAAACACACGTTCAAACACCACGTCTTCAACACAGTATTGGCACTTTGGAACATTTGTTTGCACGTAAACACTTCATTCACAGTTGAAACGTACCGCTAAGATTTTATTTGCGGCGTAAAGTAGCCCGCCGGGGCCGAGGCGGCTGAAAACCGACTGGCGGGACACACTATTCACTTTGCTGGTGACTGTCATGTTGTACGAGTGCGTGCGACGGTGGCGCGAATGCGAGTGAGCGATAACAGAGTGTGAGCGCGAACGAGCGTGGTCGTGTGGCGACTGCTTGCTAGCGAGTGATGCCGGTGGGAGGGACGCCGCGCTTTTATAGAGACCTCGGCTTTCTCGTGACGTAGGGGCCGCGGCTCGTGTGTCCACGTCGAGTTTTCCTGGCGCCGTTTTTCACGAAGATGCTCTAATGCTTGCCCATTGACCGTATCGGCGTCGAGAAAGGTGCACGTTACTTTCGCCCATTGTCTGCGGTGCAATGGTCGCGCGTAGATAATTGTTAGTGAGTTCAATCTTAGCTCCGACTTAACTTATTTTAGCTACTATTGTTTTAAAATTTGACTGAACATAATGTTAATAAAATCAATAGTTTAAAATCTGTTAAATAAAAAAAGTGTTGATTTTATATACCTACTCAGTATTAAATGGGCCTGAGGATTACCGATATATAAAATAGTAAAAATACTATATGAATTCTGGCCATTGCTTGCTCAGAATTTAGGTAGGTAGTATATATATATATATATATATTTTTTTTTTATATATATATATATATATATATATATATATATATATATATATATATATATATATAAAAACATTAACAAATGACATTTTAATAAAACACTAGCATAGACCAGGGTCTGCAAAAAACATCATTTTGTTGTAATTTATAAAAAAAATATAGAGTGTTAATTTTCTTGACTACTTTCTTTTTTATGTAAAAAATTTATGACGTTTTAAAAATGGTATTATTACAAATTATTTTTAAAAACAAACTTAAGTAAGTATAACATGACATAGACAACGGCTGCTATCGTGCTTAAACTGCGTAACGGTGACGTAATTAAACGTCCTCGAGTGACGCAAAGGGAAGGTGCCACTGCCAGCCTCTTGACGTTGCATACGAGTTTTCAGGGATTTGATCTGAAATCTACGTCAGAGTGCAGTCCTTATTTGAGCCATAGACAATGGTATTAATTTCTTATTCTTACATTAACTGTAATAATTCTTTATTACCTCCTTGACACTTATCATCATACAAGTCTAATGTCCATACTGCTTGGACACAGGTCTATGGATGCAAGAATATAGGGGGAATAGACCAAAATCCACCACGCTGGCCCTTTGTCGGTTGGGGGTAATTTTTTGCATATAAATCTTACAATTTACACTCTCAAGAAATATCTAGCTAATCCTGTCCATCCTAAGGTTACCTGGAAGAGACCGCTTTCAGCGATAAGGTCGCCCTAGTCGTCTTTCAAAAAAAAATTCATAAAGAATAATTTACAATTTGTAAATTGAAAATTATCCTGTATGTATTTCTTTTTGAATCGGTTAATGTATACATCAACAAGTTATAATAAAGATATATTTTATTCTATTCTACTGCGGCTTAAGTGCCCGGTTATGCCCCGTATGTGCCCCGCAATAGGCTCACCTTTTTACACGGGACTTAACATAATTAGTGAAAGGTGGGTGTTAATTTACCTCTACCTAAGTACCCCTTTGGATAAAATTAGGCGTGATGATTGAAGATATGTAAAATGTTAACTATTAGGTAGGTATTTAACTTTGCCTTTCAATAAAACAATAACTCTGATGTCTGTGCTCATCACAAAGGCATTTCTTTGATGCCCGTCGTCGTATCATTAAAAATCCACAAAATTTTTGGTTAATTTCTTTGTCAAAATGGGCCTCTAAATTCTTTATGACTACAATTACGCAATTTTTCATAGTGATTTGTTTTGTTTCTAGTAATTATGTTTTAGCAGAATCTGCTAATTACTGAATATGATTACCTATATTCCATACCAATGAATAAGGGACATTAAAAGAATTAACAGCCAATCAAAATTTAAATTGAAGAATCAATTATTAGCGGAGCAGCGAGTGTAAATGTGAATTAAGTTCAAAAACTGAGGGCCTTATTAAGTGCACTGTCAAGCCGAGGACAAATTATTATAGTTATTACTAAACATCATCATAATCACCAAATCTTTAATGTCCCCACTACTGGGGCACAAGCATATCCTATGGATGGAACACTAGGGAGAATGGGCCATAACCCACCACACTGGCCTAGTGCAGGTTGGTGTTGTTGGGTTTTAACGACTGGAGATGCAGCCGGGAACAACGATTTAACGTGCCTTCCGAAGCACAGAGCAGCTAAATATAATACATTTTTGGTCACCCATCCAATGACCGGCCTAAGCGAACATTGCTTACTTTTCGTAATTCAATTCATTTATTTCATTCGACCAACTTGGATGATTAATTATAATTACAAACACAAAATCATCGTACTGTATTAATTGATTAGCTACAATTCTAACTTACACAACTATGTTAGAAGTGTTAGTATTTATCCTAAATAATAATTAATGTATCCATAATTCTTAAATTACATACATACATACATAATTCACGCCTATATCCCCGAAGGGGTAGGCAGAGGTGAACTAACACCCACGCTTCGCCAATAATGCTAGGTCCCATGTAATAGGTGGCGAGCCTATTGCCATTTATCGGGCACAAAAGTCGCAGTACTTTGCTAGGTGGTAGGTATAAGAGGAACGCTGCTGCCCATTCCTCATTACTGAATTATCCTTAGTCGCCTTGTACGACACCCACGGGAGAGATTTGGGGTGGTGACAATTGTATTCTACTCTGCCGTCACCACACGGCTAATTCTTAAATTCACATTTATAATTGTATATAATCGCAGACCGAGTGCGCCATGCCACTGCGCTGGCGAGCTCCTCATTATTACTAAACTAATTACTAAAAAGAAAATCCCAAATTCTTTACTTGATTTGATATAATCAACATTTGGTTTTTAACGAAAATGTTGTTCCGGCTAAATAGATCAATAGCTAAAGCTATAAGTGATTAAGTTCCATTAAAAATACAAAATATTATAAAATTAGCGATGTCTTAAAACAAGTTAAATCTTTAAAAAGTGTTATTGTTATTACTTATTACAAAATATTCTGTGAGCCAAGATTTGAGATCAAGAACTTAAGTACAAATATTGAAGTAGATTAAATGAATAAGAAACATGCATTGAAACTCTTTAGACATGTCTGCTTGCTTTTATTTCACTGCAGACGGGTCGTGCTGATCTACTTTGCCGAATGACGTCATAACCTCATTATGCTCGACAAAACAATCGATAATGACAACAAGACCCTTAATTAAGTTAATGCAATGTAATCGACAAATGTCCTTATTTTTAACTGTTTACAGTGATGCAATATTTACCAAATTTTGCCTTGGAAGCAAGGATAAGAAGAGGAAGATCATCTTTCGCTATCACAAAGGCTCAAATACTTACCAGACTTAGATACTAAATGTTGCCAATAAAGAATGCATCTAATTGCTTTTATAGAGGCTTACTTTTACTTTTTAGAAGATTATTAACAAATGGGATAGAAAAGTAGGCGTTGCAAATATCACTTAGATGAGTGTGAGTGGTGATAAAACCTAAATACGGACAACAACATAATTTACATAAAGTGACCTAAAACTCAACAGAAATTAACTCCGAGATGTTCAGTATATTGTCTTTTGAGTAAATTCATTCAATGTCTTTAAACGTTGCTTAATAATTTTGTATAGAATTACTTACGCAATACTTTAGTAGAGTTTCTACATTTTTCATGTCATCTTTTTCGTTTTTAATTTATTAATAACAGGAATAAAATGTTAAGCTATGGTAAGCTATGAAAAAAACTAAAAGTTAGTTAGTTTTTGTGAATTAATCACTAATAAATAATATTATTTATATTATTACATAACTAATAATTTTTCTAAAATTTAAGTAGCGTTCCAATAAGAAATATAAATAAAATAGTTTATCTATCAAACAAGTAGGTAAGACTTTAACCTAATAACATAATGCTTATACTAGTTATAGATACTCAATTTTATCTGAATAATTTCACTCCAAAGTAGATGTCATAAAACAATGTCATAAGTGCATAATTTACTACTTTTATTTTAACACAGTTTTTCTACTTTCATAATGTCCTGTTCACGGGTCGTAAAAATAGGAATGTAAGTAGTTGAAATGGTAATGGCACTAGACCTTCATGTTGCGTTTATTACTCATTACTTTCTATCAAAATAGTGGTCGTTGAGATTTTATAACTTTCAAAATGTAAGTAGGTACAATCAACGACACATCAGGGGCCTGATTCTGCCAACGTAACAATATAGTATCTCGGTTGCGTTTCAATAATATATTTTTTTAACATAGTTCCTGTTACTGAAACAGAAATTAACAAATACCTACATGTGCTTAGGAATTGGATATTATCCGTAGGGATTAGAATTAGGCCCCAAATTATACTAAAGTCGTAAAAATATCTGCTGCAATTGATTGTAAACTGCAACCTGAAATTGTTGATATATACGTACATAATACCAACATAAATCACGCCTATTTAGCCGCGAAGGATGGACTAGAAATACTTTTTTGTAGCTTAAATATATATTTTTTATGTAATTATTGTATAATTAGTAAAAGCCAAAGAGTCATTAACCAGTAGGTAACACTTAAATTAGGATGTTGACGTCAAACGAACGGTTTTCAAATCGTTGTTGTAGGTATAATGGAACGAAATTTTCCGTTTTGCTAGTCATAAAATTATGAACATTTAATGTTAAAATGGAAACTTTTCTAATGGCTGCTTGATTACATTTCTCTTTGATACACTTTACCATTTTGATCACATTCCTTCTCATTAGATATGATTGCATTAAGGTTAAATCAGTGTAAACTAAGATTGCAAATTCGGCACTGGTTCCACGGGTACAAATTCAGAACGTTTGGGTTATTGAAGGTGACTTTCCAGCTTTATTTACTTCAATTCCAAAATAACATTAGGAATTTAATTATTGATATTGACCGTTTGAGATCAAGAGGCAAACGAATACATTTTAATTAAATAAAGACTTAGTTCGATAGAGATTTTATTGATTAGAGTTAGCAAATGAGATAATTAATAAAAAAACTAAAATTAAAAACCATTTTGTGACACTTGTTTACAGACAAATTATAAAAAAAACAACAAAATTACACAGATAGAAATAAATGTTAAAGCTCTTATAGCTAGGTATATACTCATTCAAAGGCAATAACCTTGTGAAGAAGTGGAGAGTCAAAACTGTAGGCATACATACCTAATAATATTTGTCCGACGCTAACCAAAGATTACAACTACTAGAGTAATAACATTTTTTTCCATTCAAACATGCTATAATAGCAACAACTGAAATGCGGTAAAAATATACAAATATGTAATTTATGTATTTACCGATATGTTTTAAATTTAAATGGACAAACCTATTCGCTGTTTTAATTTTTTGCGAACCTCTTACGCCTGTACCTTATACGATTTTGAATGTGTATTTTTTATTTCATACTTTGCGGGTTTGACCGTGTAGAAGTTAGCTTACGAATTTCAAGCCTTAACTAATAATTTTCTAAACTAGTAATAACTCATTAGTACCTACCTACTTGAGGTACTAGTACAAAAAAAAACAAAAAAAACTGGATTTCCCAAAAATCTTTTACGATAGCCCAAACTTCCTTCTCCTGTCTTTGGGCACCTTAGTTACAAACGTTACTTAATAATAAAATAATCAAAACATTTTATTTTATCTACTAAGTCCTTAATAGAACAGAATTGGCTCCATCCATTATTACGAAACGTGTCCATAACGTGAAGTAACTTTTAGATAAATTGAACAAAGTGTTCGACGCCTATCCGCATTTTAATTTTGTTATTTGACGTGAAAAAGTTCGCGTCGCAATAATGTCCACATGCATGGACATTATAACTAATGGTGTTTTTGCATCTATGCAGCTGTGGGGTCGGGTCAAGGTCAGTGCATGAAAGTTACGAATTGCAGTTCTGCGGGCCTAGCACGGGGACATGGACAAGTTAGTGGGAGTTAGAGCGAGAGGAAAAGATTTTCTTTCCCCCGAGGAGATCTACGTCCCGTGCTACGGGGGCTGGGCTGCTTATGCGCAGACAGCTCGTGGACTTAATGCACGTCTCGAGGCCAAGAAATGCATAGAGCTAGCTGCATTCGCGAGAATATGGGCGGCATTAAAATTTATGTCAATATGTCAGTGTGTCAAATGGTCCTTTGCCGACTAAAGCGCAGTACACACAGTTAGCCAACTTGGTTTACGTAACCCTGACGTATAAAAAGTAGATTTGGCTGGACCATTATAATAATGGTTAATAAGTACATTTTTAGCTTTTATTGTGAGAGTATTATTAGTAACAACATTGAATAACGGAACACATACATACAATAATTACACAATAGTTCAATTGCCTACTTAATGTATAAATTGACTTAAAGCAGCTAGTATATTTTATTGCGAACTATAAATACTTCCTAGGTAAGCTTACAATAAAAGATGTTTTAAAGTATATAACATGCATAATGTCATACCAAAAGAGGGCAGGGCCCGTAGCCAAGTGGCAATCGTTTCATAACGATAACGTGTCGAAGTTCGTCACGATCGGCCATATTACTTTGGTATCTACAGCGTCTTAGCTTGCGCTACCAACATAACTAGGAACTTACGAAGACGATTTTGGTCATGTGATTTCACCACGACTTACGTCAAATCCCATACATTTTGCTTTATCGAACTTCGTTATCTTTGTCGGTATGTTACTTTGTCTTGGCCCCCTGGTCCGATCGATCACTCTCTCAGTACAACGGTCTCTCGACATGGTCCTTTTTATCACTTTTCCATACTTTCATTCATCACACGTAGGTATAATCAAAAGTGAGTGAATAGGAACATAATTATGGAAAGTCATTGTTTCTATTTAATCTACAGTCTTATTGTAAACAAATCTCTAACTTAAGGTGCCCGATGAATATTTTTTTTCACAAGAGATTAAATTCGAGCTACTATTTTCCTTCTCATTTAAAACAAACTCTCGAACAGGATCTAGACGTGAGGTGTAATATTGACTTAGTTAAAATTTAATTGACAAGTTTGTTCTTTAAAATGTTTAAAAAATTGTGACCAACTTGTTCGTATAAGTTTATTACTGAGTACCAAGGCACCTATCTATACTAACAATATAGGACTAAAGAGTTTATTAAAATTTGTTTGTTTTAGCCGTGTGGTGACGGCAGAGTAGAATACAGTTGTCACCTCCCCAAATCTCTCCCGTGGGTGTCGTACAAGGCGACTAAGGATAAACAGTGATGAGGAATGGGCAGCAGCGTTCCTCTTATACCCCCTAGCTGTGTACTGTGACTTTTGTGCCCGATAAATGGCAATAGGCTCGCCACCTATTACATGGGACCTGACATAGTTGGCGAAACGTGGGTGCTAGTTCACCTCTGCCTACCCCTTCGGGGATATAGGCGTGATTTATGTATGTATGTATGTATGTTGGTTTTTTGAAACTACTGGTTCAAATTGAAAAATTATTTTTGTGTTGGATAGTCCATTTATTGAGGAAGGTTATAGGCTATATAATACGCATATATATTGGGATATTTATATTGAACTGGACCTGCTTTACTTTTTTCTTTTTATAAAAACAGTAGCTGATCTGGGACACGTTGCCTTGCAATTATCACCAAGGCCATAAAAAATAGCCTATATTATATGACCTATTCTCAGAGGAAATGTACAGCAACGGCGCTTCAAACTACCCAAAACTGTCAAATTTCCTCAATCGATTGTCAACTTTACCTTGTTAATAATAGAGCACAAAATCGATTGAGAAATTTTGCCAGTCTGGCGTGCTGTTGACTGTACACAAAACGGAGGAGGTCGATAACAAACACTGCGACATGAGTTTTTTTATATAATATAATAGAAGAATCTTAACCAGTTAATATAAATTATTATATTTAATATATATTAACGATTTGAAAACTACATAAAAATGCCTCCCTAAAATAATTGCAAATCACCTTTTAATTTGTAGTGCATTTTTGACATAGGTTTACGCAATACTTGTTTAGGCGAAGAACATTTTCTAAAACATATTTTACTGTCTATGTATTAAGTACCAATTTTCTATGTTTTCGAATAAAAACATTAATTACCTTGATGACGCTATTCAATCACAATAACGGGTAATTTACAACCGGTTTTCTAATGGCCGCCGTTATGTAATTGAAATCAATTAATATTTCATTTTTGCTTGAGTTCTGTACATACGGTATAGGCATAATTTTGTAACGCTAGTTGGCATGCAAAGTTAATTTTGTCTGCGAAGAATGCTGTGTGGTATGTCTACAATCAAATGACTAATGGTTAAATTTATGATAAACCCGCGCAACAAGAACCTTTTACTGTTAATCATCTAAAAAGCCTAAATTACTAATGATAGGGAAATACTTTTTAATTTGAAACTGATTTGATTTGACTGATTTGACTGATTGTTTAATTTCGAAAACAGGTTAAATAGATGCCTAATATTTAAATAAACGATATAGTATCGTCTCAAGGCGTTAAAAAAATTGTGTAAATCTTAAAAAGAAGAACAACAAATATCTGATGGACAAACTTACCTTTACATAAACAAAAAAACTTTATATTGTTTTAAGCTTACGTGGTCACTTTCATCTTTAATGACTGACATCCGTGACCATGGCGCATGTAACTGTGCCGAAATATCGGAATCATAACAAAATCCAGGTACGTGGTATAAATCCCGTTTATTCACAATTTAAAGAAAAAAACTTTACTTAAAAGCAAAACAACTATTTCGTAACACAATCGAGGAACAAGATAACCTAAAAGGAATTCTTTCTAATGGTAATATTAATTAAATTATATTAACTGAATTGTAAACAGTTAGCAAAATTTTGCCTAAAACTCCAGGGGAACAATATTAAGATCGAAGTCTTTTATAATTTGAAGAGTGAGTGTGTGTATTTTTTTTTGTTTAAGCATTACCCGTCCCTATAATTACTGATAAATTATCCACATCGTAATATTAGCATATACTACCATAGAGTCTATTGAACTTGTCTATCTTTTTATTGGTTACATGTGAAACTGCATCCGATTTCAAGGGTTACGCCATAAATAAAGGTCAGTGCATTGTTATAACGCAGTCTCGTACTTTTCCGATGTTTGCGGTGCCTATAGTTAGCGCTACACATCGTAATGTCCAAATCAAACATACTTGTTTAACGGAGACCAATAGATTATACACGGATTGTGTTCAGCAGGGTTGGCCTAATTTACGAGAAAAAACGGCGCCATTAGAGGCGCTTCGTTGGTAACTTTTAATTATGACTTTCTATGTGTGTAAATTTTATTTGAACATTGTTTATCTGAATCTTAGAAAAAATATTACAAAAAAAATTTAATTGCGGAAGACACGGGTTCGAGTACAGCACCAGGACAATAATTTGAAATTTCCGACCTATTTTTTATGATCAACCATCTAATTATAGGTTTTGGTAAATAATGCGTAGTTAGGAATCGTCTGTCAAGCGTGGTAATGAATAAACCGCCTAGAATAGAGTGCCTATTTTATAAAAAAATATATTAAACGACATACTGCCGAATATTGAAATACTACTCAAAGTCACCTCAAACTTTGAGTCCGGCCAACGTAACATTGAGTATTGTCAAAATTGACGTTTATCCATACAAATTCTGACAGGTATTTTACACTTAACTTTATGAGCAGTGCTCAAAATTTGAGTAGCATTTCAGTATTCAGGGTATAGGTTATTATTTAACGTTTTACAATTAATATAAATATAGGTATTTCATAAATCTTAGTTACAACCCTGCAATAAACGCGCACGCGTGGTATGAATCGAATAACACGCAACGTTAAGTAAAAAATAAACAAATATAATTAGCTAGGCGAATGCTTTGTTATTGTTTCTTTACTGCTTTGTCAGTGTTTCAAAATTCTAAAACCAAAGTTGTAATATTTTAGAGCTTACTAGAGGTCATTGAGTTATTAGGTAAAAATAAAATATTAGCTGACTTGGCAAACGTTGGTTCGGCCTTATCACAACTTTTGCCGAGTCACCTGGTATAGAAAATAGCCTACGACCTATGAAATATACACAAAAAATTTCATAACAATCGGTCAAGACGTTTCCGAAGAGTTTTTTTTGGAGTTTCAAACACTGTGCTGTGACAGAGATTTTTAGATATAAGATAAAGCTTACATAATATTATCACATTTACAAAACGTTTTATGGTTGTAACTTTTCTGTAACACAGCCTTACGAACCTTGAACCTTAGAAAATACTCTAAAGCTTACAAAATAAAAAAAAATAAGTTTTTGTCGGGAAAATGACGTCTGTTTAGTACACTAGGCACAAATTACAATAAACATAAATGTTATGTTATTTTGTGTTTTTAGTGTGTTGAAGAACAATATAGGTTTAAGAATTCTGTCGTCAGAACTGTGGATTCACGTCGTGTGTTTTTATTAGCGAGCGCCATTCCCAACGACCATATTTTCACAAAGCAGGAAGGCTGCCAAGAGCTACAGAAAAACACTAAAATGAGTAAAATGATAAACAGACATTTCAATAATAAAGACTTTGCTGCATGGGCTAGATGCCGTTGCAAACGAAAAAAAATTAGTAAAGCGACAGTTTTTAATACCATATTTTTTAATATTTTTATATAATTATTTATTTTAAAATCGTTTCCTCCTTTAAACATACCTTGCAAAAATCTTTAACAATACTGCTTGCTTTTTGTTTTATCGAAATCTTGCTCACTTTTGTTATATTAGATCCAAAAAATTAATGAATCTACACCATACGATTTATTAATACCTCCACAATCAGCTTGAGTAACAGATTCAATCAATATAGAGCTTTATTCAAACATCTGTAGCCACTTTCACAAGAATTCTTAAACAATCACTCGCTAAAATAGCTACCTACTGAGCTCTTTGTTATTTTATCAGTGGCATACTTTGTATTCAGAGTTCAAGATCCTCCCCTGATCAACAAAGACTGTATAGTTAATAACTAGGTAAGTATTACGCGAATAAACTGTCAACTCAAAAATAAGCTTCGCTGCAAGGACGTCACTTAATTAAAATACTAATTACCTATGACTAATGCATGCATTCATGATGTATTACGAGAGTTATAAATAAATCCTGCAATCTTAACAAGTGTCGTGCGTTTCAAACGTATATAAATGAAAAATATCATATGCGTGTATGTAATAGGTAATATATTCATTGAAACACAAGACAGGAACGTAATACTGTTTGTGTGACATCGTAGTCACGTAACTTGTACTTACTATTTCTGGATAGAGGCGAAAAATTTTGTGTGGCACAAGAAGTGAAGCTTCAGAATTTCTAGAATGTTATTTGGGCGGCGTAGAATGTAAAAGTACACAAATGGGAATTTTATATCCATTTTAACGACTGCTGGATGATCTATTAGAATAAAAATGTTATAGATTGATTGATAAGAACAGGCAAGGAAAATAACTCAACATATATAAATACAGGACGTATAAATACTGCTTTGCATAGTTTGCGGTTAAAATAAGCAGAAAATATAATATGTGAGTTTTAAATTGGGGTTCCCATCAAATATCTTTAATGTTTTAGTCATATTTTCCTACAAAGAATATTGTAGTTAGGAAAAGTTTGAAAAATTAGCGGCTGAATCGAATCTGATGCAGGAATCGAACCCGCTACGATCTGGGTAGATGCCTATACGGCCAACCAAGATGTTAATTTACTTGCCGAAATTTCTCTATCCTTTACACTTCACGTTGTAAGCCAACGATAACCCACCCGCAATGTAGAAATAAAATAAGCACTTGCTACGATCTTTACTTTAAAATAAATGCTTCTTTTACTTTCGTAGGCGGAAATCACTTCTTTCAACTTGCTACGACGATTCGCTACGATATGCTTTCACTTTCGTTTTAGTATTTATATCTTATGATAACGTTTTATGTGGTTTCTCGATTCATTAGACGATCTACGTACATGAAAAAATTACGCCTCTTTGTACGCAGAGGGGTATTAACACCTTATTTTGCCCAATGTTCGGTCCCCGTTATAAGGGGTTAGAAAATAGCACCTACCGGCGACATTGATAAATGTATTTAGTCAACCACGTAGAGTTATGTCTCAGTATGTCTTTGGTTGTCCGTTATTATAAATAGGTACTTTAAAAACGATTATACGTTTGCAAAACAGTAAAATACAACTAGCGTAACTCTTACGTCTCACAAAAAAACATCAAGATTCTGTATCCTTGAAAGATTTTTGGCCTTTCGGATTATCGTAACAGAGTCAAAGTTATGTAAAATTCAGATTTCGAAAAATGAGATTCCAACTACTGTAAATGGTAATGACGTTCAATGGTGAGCAAAACAGATTTGTTAGGAGCATCTGTTCAAGATATTGTATCCCTTGTAGTAGTCGATACTACAGGTAATCTTTGCATGTCCATTTTTTCCCAGACACACGCCATGACAATTCCCTAATAAGGTTCAAGACAGTATCTAACATCAAAAACAATATACATCTTGTTCGACATAATCTATGGTTAATGTTCCCAGTGTAGCAGAAAACAACGTACACGACAAAAAATTATAGATTACACAGAAAACCCCCAAGAATTCAGCAATGAAAACGCAAAACAAAATTCCAAGATACGTTTAAGATAAGAGACCAATGCAAAAATTATTTGAGCACGCTTGGGCGTCGTATCTGTATGATTGTGTACTCGTTGCAAACAAATGCCTCCTCCCGAATGTATACAAAGCAAGTAGGTATTATGTAGTTGTTTTCGAAATAGTGTAGATATCTTACTATCACTGTAACTACACTGTTGCCATATCTACTTGCGCATGCGACACATCTCGACGATAACAGGTAACTAATACTTCAATATGGACCCGGCCACACATTTATTATGACATCCATTATGACATTTTGAATGTTTCGGACATGTGCATATAGATTATGTACTGGGCATAGATTCTTTTTTTAATAAAAACACACCAACACAAACAATCTATTGATTTGATAGAAATAAAGACATCATAGCAAGTTTTGAATCCTATGAGGTAGATGCTGACATCGAAATGTTTTATACTATTAAAATTAATTGCCAGTAAATATTTGTACATTGTGAATTTTGTAACGTTTTAACAAAAACTCAAAGATAAAAAAAATATGTTATTTTTATCGTGCTAACTACCATAACGCAGTTATATTAAGGGATTTGCTTAGCTTTAAGCTAAAGTCCCTAAAGATACAATGAAAAAAAACAATTAGACCTATGGATGCATTGGTTAGAAGCTTGGCTGGTAACCTGTACGTTGGCTAACACTATTTGTGGGTGCGAGAGAAAGAGTTAGATTATGCCTTATCGTAACCAACAGCTGCTAGGTTAGGTAAAAAAACATTCGGCTATTGGGCATAGCGAGACAATTGCTATGTCCAAATTGCCTAGATGACGCACTAGGGTGGCGTTTGCTCAGGCGCAGGTGTTGACGCAGCCGCTCGCGCCCGCTCCGAGGCAACCTATACCGTGACTCACTTGTTCTGCAATGCGAACAAACAGAAGCCGCGCGTTGGTTACAAAACAATTATTATACAACAAACCACTACTTACGCTGAAAAATGGTTCCGAAAATCGTTATGCCAAATCACTCGTGGCTTATTTTTTCCGAGTATTGATGAATTAACTTTTGTATCTCAATCGATTGCGAACTAGGTACGTAAGTTCGACTACAATCAATGATTCATGCTCAACAGAATGCTTAGTGAATATTTATGCTGAAAAGTTTGAATAGTACATAAATTTGCGTAACAAATAGCGTTATGAATGCGCAAATACAGATAATGGAAAACCTAATAATGCTTATTATTAATAGGAAAAGTCTGTGAGTTTGTTACGCAGTAACGGTTAAAACAAATTAATTATTATTATTAATTGAACATACCTACATTTATTCTAATTCATGCCCTTCTCTTACAGGGGTAAGCAGAGACCACTCCTATTAACTTGCTAAGATTCTAACATAAAAAGATATAAATTACATAGTTATCTCCCTTAACCTAATCTCTTAAATTAATGTCGGTTGGTTTCGAGTACTTTGGACATGGTCATTTTCTTTTAAAAGGATATTTTTATATTATTATAACTACAATTTTATGGCCAAATTTTCACCTGTCGCTGTCGCCTCGTGTGGGTACGACATCGGGCTGAACCATTCCACTGCTTAAATCTTCAATTCCCGAAAATAAATAACAATGGCCTTGCTGTTCTATTTCGAAATTTGTCGAGTTATGGACGGCATTTAGCCGATCTGAAAGATAGTTCCCAAAGGAGACAGATTACTCGTTCGATATCTCGCCAGAGCCGCGAAGCCTATAGACCGTTCCCGAGTTTTGAGACGGAAATCAATACGATATATCTCCAAGCCGGACAGGAGCTTTGCATGATGCATTCATGCGCATAGCGCGCTCGGCGTGCGATTGCGTAAACTAAGCAGTGTTCGCCAAGGCCGGTCATTGAAATGGTTGGATGGACAAGGACATTAAAGGGTTGGTGATGACGATGAATTATGACCTTATGGGTTTAAGGAGCCGTTTTATAAGGCACCTTCTTAGCTCATTGCCAATGTGTGATCTGAAGTAAACTTTGTCAATAACGAAAAATATAGAACTCCGACACATTGTTGCAGCATATTACGAGGCTCGCCACACGCACAGAGTACTAATAAGAAAAATACATTAGGCATCGACCAAACCAAATTCAAATAGACAAAACCGCTTACAATAGGCTGTTAGTCGACAGGAAGCGACCGTGATGGAATGTTGCCTCACACACAGACGATCGTTACACTCAAATAGAAGTCTAGACCGGGTGGCTTCATATATTAAACAGCTATTAAAAAACATTTGTTCGTATCTGATATGGTTACAATTAAAACACTTATGTATCGGCAAGACGGTAAGCATCGATAACCCTGTCCCTAAGGGAACATAGGTGGATATGTAATGGCAAGAGATTCCAAAACCCACCCATGTAACGCCTGACACATTCAATACTAACGTTTACTTTGAACGTATCAGAGCCGTGGGACCCAGGTAACAAAGCGGCCCGCAAGATGGCCGTAGAGAAACCCGTCATTGTAAAACAGCAGGTATATTTTAAATTTTATACCAGGTACTTTGAAAACTCACCAATCAGATACACGGAAACAACTTAATGAACCAGTTGGATTAATACTTCTTTTTATGACCATATTGCGACGGTAGAGCAGAATACAATTGTCCCCACCCCAATCTCTCCCGTGGGTGTCGTATAAGGCTCCTAAGGGTCAAAACAATGCTGAGGAATGGGCACAGCTCTTGATATACAACCTAGCCATATACTGCAATGATAACTAGGCCTAACTGACCGTCAGATAATATCAATGTTTTATGTCAATTAAAGGCGTATACCTAACTCTAACTGGATCAGTCGAAGTTTATCAACATTTATTGACATGCCGCACTAATTGTAGGATCTCATTCTTTTTTGACAAGGACTTCATCGTTCATATAATAAAACGTGGCAAGCTAACAGTATTCTTCGGGAATATTTCATAGCATTTAGTACTTTACGATATGATTTCCAAGAATCCATAATTATAATTTTTCTGGTCACTATATTCTTATAGGATATTATTCATCAGTCGGTTGGACGAAAACGGTTCAGTCTTTTAGATGCGTAATTCACGAACATTATCAACACCACATCATATTATATCCCATTGCCATAGCTATTTCTTAGCCATAGCTTTTTTTAGGTAATCCTTCAATAGATTTAGGAGATAATGTAATTTTCACATGCTTGTACTATAAGATGAACGCAAGCTTAAAACCAGTATTAGGATTTAGAACCTTAACATCACAACAACATACTCAACATCAACAAGTTATACAAATCAAAAACAGCGAGTCATTTATGACGTCCAGCTTCTTGACCAATCAAGTAGCTGAAAATTATAATATTCGTATAATATTTTCGGCGATTTCATTAGCAGGAAACACGCGAACTATGACTTAGAAGCAGCGAAAAACCTTTGTTGCGACCATCGGAAAAGTTGATATGTTTTCTAGAAATTTCAACCATTCATTACATCCTACGCAAGCACCCCCCCATTAGAATAAATATTAGTTTAACAAAAATTTAAAAAAAAGCAGGTCGTGGACCTATACAATGGTATAAAATATTAACATAAATTATATTAATAACACATCGGCATCACATTGTTACAAAACAAGTGAAAGTTCAGTAGCTATAAGCCTGCCACAATAATAACTGCCTAATCAATACGAGTTCATTGAATCAGCTAAATCGTGATGACGGTACAAATATAATAAGCCTGTTCAGAAAAAGATGTTTAATTACACACCATTGTACCAAACTCTCAAGTCATCCGCCTCTGCACTTCAATTGTTTCTATCATGACCGGATATTTAGTCTGTTTGGTTGGTGCGAGTATAAGAAATCGCGAGTGCAATCACCTTACCAAAGTAACGACTGTTTGGGGAAAATGCAACAAGTAACTTTTGGTTTGGTAAACATGCGATTAATTCTGGACATGTCAAATTTGGTGCTGCCAACACAGGTAACGCACCAGACGATGACACTGGTGCTGATTGCGAACCAATATAATGCTACGACAGCCAAGAACCTGTTTGGTACATCACCACACGTCTTCAAGTGATTTCGGGGTCGAATGTTAATAAATCGGCAAGCGGAAAGCAGCACTCGCGAATACAAAGTGACACGCATGTCCTAGACGGAACTCCTGAAGTTGAGGATAACGCGGTTAACGAACAGGGTCAAGGCCCCAACACCACCATACTTAAAGGTCTTACACTCAAAAACAGTCCAAACAAGCTGCTTACCTATATACGGCTCGCAATTAGAAAGTTGCCTTCAGTGCCTACGCGACAGGTAAACAAAGACCTGATAAGGTAAATGCTGGCTTGAAATACGCAAATACTGTCTAAGGAAATCTCTGTTTTAATCTCTGTTTTGGCAGGTATCGATAAATTTGATCAAGGAACTGAAAAACTTTCTGATTTATTTGAGCCATTGCTTCGCGTGTGGACTTAGGATTCTGACATCATACGTGCTAAATATTAAGACGTAGCTATATTTTTTTCAATCAATTATGCACTCTCTGTGAATGTAACTATATTTGTATATCAAATCTCAATAAATTTGATAGCTACAGACGAAAACTCATAACATTCCATGGATACATTTTGCGGGTGCCGGGTCCATACCATAGTGTAGCTGAAAGAAAAGTCAGTAGCAGCGAGCGTTCAGGATATAAATTAAAAAGGAAATAAAATTAAAATTGAATGAATAAGACCTTGAATATTTTTTAACCTACTCTTTTAAGACATAGACATATATTTGTATGTATATTTGAAACCATTGGTGCAATTAAATTAACGAATAATATAATCGCAGTTTTCAGGGGGAAGAAGAAATTTTTTCAAATTTTTGTCTCATAATTTTCTTTGCGATATTCTTTCTAATATTGAAATTATATTTTAGAAGGACAAGTGCTCAATTTGAATATCCCATTTACAAGAAAATGTAAAATCTTGTATCTGATTACGTTAAATATAAAATAAACAAACTATTCGTGTAAACGACACGTGTATGTTAAAAGATAATCATTTAAGATCTGTGACGTAAATGTATACGCTTATAGTTTTGTGAAATGCGACGCTGATTCATGGAACACTACGGATTAGTACGGATGTAACTATTGTAAATGAATCACTGGAGAGCCACCGATGGTCTGTGGTGAGTAATAGTCCCAGTAATTATGCAAAAGGAAGTCCTCAGTACGGGGTAAAGTGATAAATACCAAATTACAGCTAAAATATCTTACGTAAACAAATCATTGCCAAAGAATGCGCGCCACTCATATTGACGATCAACGTGGCGTCACAAATATGATTTTCAAAACAGATGTTCATCTCGAATATTAAATGTAACTTGTTATAAGTTAGTAAGGGCCTGTTTCACAATCGACAAGTAAGTTCGAAGTAGCTTACTTTGCAGTTCAATTGACATATATTTCATATCACAACTGTCAAATGATCTGCGAAGTAAGCTACTTAGAACTTACTTGTCGATTGTGAAACAGGCCCTAAGTATGATTAGACAGTTTATACTTTTCTGACATCGCACTCTGTTAGCAACTGATACATTACCGCAAAACCAACAATTACATTGATTGCAATCGAAAATTGTCATCAACAGACTTCCGTAATAATCAGCACAGCAGGTAGTATTTGAGACGGGTGAAGTATGTGTACTGTGATATTTCTCTAACAGTTTCCATATATTTTTATGGCTGAGAGCTCGCCTGGCACTAACTTTCTTATCAACACGCTGGTGTTGGTGACTTACTTGTAACCGCATGATACTGTAGATGAGAATATAAAATATCAGATAAAATACTCTTGAGCATTTTACAATAAATTACCTATGTAGGTAGTACAATATTTGGACACTGTTTATTATTAACACAACAATATTCTGTATTGATTATGGTAAATTATTGCAAAGAAAGAAAAAATCTTATCTTTATGTAACCTGTGTGTACTATTACAACTTAAGAAAAATCGATTGTGTTAGAGAAAAAAAGGAACCATTACTTTTTCCGGGCCCAATGTCTTGCGGTTTGCGTGATAGAAAATATAGTATTGTTTTTAGTTTATTCAACCCTTTTTTATAATTTGTATTAAATACTAAATGAAAAGTTATTACACCAACCAACTAACACTCCGTCATTATTTTATTGCGTTTTACAAATTATAGATAGGCATGTAATTAAAATATGTTCTCAATTAGTATGTTTGTTTATTTACCATGTTGGAACATGGTATTGTTGTATTTATGCCGTGTGGTGACGGCAGAGTAGAATATAATTGTTGCCACCCAATCTGCGCCCCAGGTGTCATACAAGGCGACTCAGGGTAAAGACAAAGACGAGGAATAGGCAACAACGTTCCTTTTTTGCACCACCTAGCAATATATTGCTACGTACGAGCCCGATGTATGGCAATAGGCTGGCCCCCAAGATAAGGTACATAATAGGCGAAACGAGGGTGTGTGTGCTTTCGAGGTTAAATAGGCGTGAATTGTGAATGTGTTATTGTATAGTCTACAAACGTGCCATTTACTTGGTTTTACAATTACAGTACTTTCTTAATTAGTGAATGTGTCACGAATATATATACAGTAATTAAAATAATTAAGCTAAATATATGAAAAACGGGGTCAAGATTCATTATGACACAATGGCACTAAGCGTTTTCTAATCGAATATAATTAATCCACTTTTGTCAGCTGTATATTCTTACCACTCAATGACAGTCCTTTCAATCGCGATTGTGTTCTATCAATCAAAATTCAAGTCAAATAGCGGAACAGGGAAACATCCATGGAAGGATCTTGAGGTTTGACTATAAATATCGGATGTGTTTACCTCCAAAGTTATACTGTCATTGTTCCTAACTGAGAGACGGTTAAAACTCAATTAAGACGTCAATAACTAAAAGATTTATGTTTAGCAGTTAACTATTTATATATCGTGTTTAAATATGTTATAATATGAATTATTACAAAAAAGATATCAAAAACATTATGTCCTGATGCGGAACATAATTTTTCTTTGTAATAATATTTCTAACTTTTGTATAATGTGGCAAGAAAAATTGAATACCTAAGAAACTGGATCATGTTATAAATATTGATTTAAAATAAAAATTTCAGTGTCTTTTCGTTTAATTTTACCATGACAACTCGACTTATGGACTACAAAGTTCTAACTCAAAGAGCGTTATAGATGTATTTCTGAAATAATGCTGGAATATGAAAAGTTCTTGTTGACTGAAAAGATATTTTTTTTAGGAAAATACGCTAACATCGTGTTGAAATTTAGTACACCATTATAAGACAAGTTGCGCTGTAAACAGATAATAATTAACACTATTTTTAAATTGTGTACAAAAGAGTGCCAATAAAATATTCTTTAATCACTACGTTTATGTATTCGGTACTAAATGTAATGACGTCAATTCAGATTTTCGACGTGATTCGCACAATACTATTATCACGTAAGACCAGCAGTAGAACAGTATCGACATTACGTTGGCTTTGTATTTTCTTTTTGAAGTGTATTACCTACTACCTAATCTAGACTACCCTTTATAAAAATCACTATGCGTATTTATATTGAAACTTTAATTAATTTTGTACAATGCCATTTAATTCTTATTACAAAACACCAAGGTCTATAATAACGTCAAAATATACACATCTGGAGCAGTGACGGTTGATGTACACCTACATGGTGTAGGTGATCAAAGATATTTTGACACTGAACTAAATATAAGCTAAGTAGGTCCATAAATATATTTTCCTAAAAGTGTGTATCATATCGGTAAAATGAAAATGGTCGAAGAATCTAATTTTCACCTAATCATCTATAGTTCTAAACTTTGCTGTCCTAATTATTGCATTTATTTTTTTCTATTAAATAGACTTCTAGGTATATGAAATTGGTTAGGTTAGAGCAGTGACCTGCACTTGAGACTTGCGATTCTACTGTAATAATAACCGCGTGTAATAATATACCTGCGGTTAGAAATAAAATCCTATAACGTTTGATTGATTTTATAATTGTATTATGATTTTATTATATTTATTCTTACTTGAAACTAAACCGAAATCCTTAGTAAATAAGAGGGGAATATTGATAAACTATTCGCGAAACTTCCTCAATGTTTTATGACTATTATTCGGAATATTAGGCATCTTATGGGATATACGTGATTACAAGACAAGTGATCCCTGCTCGGTTACCGAAAGATTACATTATCAAATCAACGTATGATTGCTGATCTAGGGATACATGTGTCGATTTCGACGCGTCAGTTTTAGTATTTGGTGCCAAATAAATGTCGAACTTATCACCTTTCTTCAAATTAATGTCCCCAAGTTACGAAATAGGGCAGATCGCGCAAGGCTAAGTCGTGCGTCATTATTCAAAATCTGTTTCGAAAGTCCGACTCAAATTTATCGCCGGCTGGATCCATCAATATTTATTCAACGAAAGGAGCAAATACATTAAACACCTATTTTATTTTATATTAATGCTCGAGTAATAGTCGGAATAATTTTGGAGGTATTACTTCAATACTAAATAATTTCTCTTGCATGCTGCACTGGCATGTAGCGAAACAATAACTTATAAGATGCCAGCCCCGTCTCGGTTCAGTGTATACCAATAAGCTTCATGAAGCACCCGCATGGTGGGCGCGAGCCACCAACAACAGCATACCCTAAGAGGATAGGGGTGAGGCATGTGGCTTGTAAAACCTAAGCCAATACCTCTTTCCGTTAGTCGGTCTCTTGATATGGTTCTTTCCATCACTTTTCTACGAGGGCGGGTCAATAAATCCGTGACTTTTTGAATAAAACACAGATTTTTTGATAAATAAATAATTTTACTTTTCAACGTAGTCTCCCTTGAGCTCTATACACTTTATCCAAAGCTCCTCCAATTTTTTTAATCCTTCCAAAAAATATGATTTGTCGAGGTTCAAAAAGAGATTCAAAAAATTCAAAAAGTCACGGACTTATTGACCCACCCTTGTATTCATATATTCATACACCTCATTCACCCATATATTCATCACTAGCACCTTCCAGGTGTGTATGATAGAAATTAAATCCAGTTAAGTTAGGTACAATATAGAAAGATTTTAAGTCAGACAAGAAGTCATTAGTCAAGGAATCTGCATAAATACACTTCAAAGTAGTAACTCCTTGAGTAGATGAAATAAATTATATCACAGCTCACATCACAAAATGCATGGAACCAATAAAAAACCGAAATAACATAATAATATTACTAACGAACCTAAACTGAGAATTGAAAGATGCCGTGTGGTGACGGCAGATCAGAGGAAATTTTGAATTGAAAGGTGGTCACGACAAAGCAGAAAACAGTTTTCACTTCACATTTCATGGGTGTCATAAGAGACGGCTTTTCTGAAAGTTATAATGCACTGACCTCCAATAAACCCCTGTGGTATTGTGAATAAGGTTCTGAAAAAAACTAAATGTTGTAGGCAATACAGGCTTTAGGCCCACTTCACCTATGCTCATTCTTTATTATCTTATAAATAAAGATTTTCAACGATTATTTTGACCTGAATACAGGTTCATAAACGCATCCAATGTGACAATTAATTAAAAAAACGATGACCATAAATAAAGGGATAAGTTGTCAAGACGAAAACAATTGCAAACTGTCGCCTCGTGTCTCGTTTATTACGTGTTACAATAGGACGGTCGCATTATTAACTCGCCAAGTCAGACATGAGCTACGTGACGTCTTTAACACCCTTATGCCGTTGACATAGAAGCTTAAGCAACCGGCTTGAACCGGTTCCGATATAACCACTTATGTATATCGATAGACACGTCACAAAATCGATTCTTAACATAATAGGCTTGGGCACTTATACAGATTCAATGATACACTTGACGTGTTGTTGTTGTTGTTGTTGTGGCGACTACACAAGTCCTCATCTTTAATAAAATATAAGTAAAACAATTCAGGATTCTTTTTCAACAACAACAACAATAAAACTTTCCTAAGCGACTTTGATATTCTGTGACCTGTGTATGATAAATTTTTTTTTAGACAAAATTATTTGAGGATGCCGTATAGGCTCAGAGCAATCGGCCTGCGATTGGGTAAACTAAGCAATGTTCGCTAAGGCCGGTGCTTGGATGGATAACAAAAATATACATATTATTTCGAATTCCTCCGTGCTTCGGAAAGCACGTTAAGCCATTGTATCTGCAGCAAAAAAATACATTATATACATTAATCGCGCCTATTTATTGACGAAGGGGTAGGCAGTAGTAAATTGACACAAACGTTTCGCCAATTATGTAATTGTAATAGGGGCATGTAATAGGGGCACTATTGCACTCTATCGGGTACATAAATGCAATTTATTGCTAGGTCGTATAAGAAGAATGCTGCTGCCCATTCCTCATCACTGTTTTAATCCTAACGGCGGGTCCCAATATTCCATCATCAGAAGATAGACGTACTTCAGCTTAGCAACTTATGTTATTTATCGTAATATAACAAAAAATGTCAGGCAATACTTTAGTTAGCTTATTTTTAACAGTAGGATTGGTCGACAGTGACAATTGTATTCTGCTATGCCGTCACCACACATATATACATACATATATCACGCCTTTCTCCCACAATGGTAGGCAGAGATAACTTCTTTCCACTTGCTACGATCCTTACACACTTCTTTCGCTTCATCCAATCTCATCAATGTTTTCATGCATGCCCGTCCGTTTCGGGTACTCTTGACCTGGCCCTTTTTAAAAGACTTTCAATTTGATTATGAAAGATCCGCCTAGGCCTTCCCCTTCCCATTTCTCCATTCACTTTCGCCATGTAAATCCTTTTTGTCACTCTCTTTTCATCCATTCTTTTGACGTGACCAAACCATGCGAGCATCCCTTTCTCAATCCTTGTCATTATATCTTCTTTTAAACCACACCTTTCTCTAATCACACTGTTATACAATCGATCGCTCAGCCTTACCCCAGCCATACTCCTCAACTCTCTCATTTCTACTGCATTTATTCTACTTTCATGCTTCTTCTCCAATACCACACCACACGGCATAAAATAATAGAATTTCAGATAATTTCTATTTGAAGAGCGAGCCTGATGACATCGGAGCTGTGCTCTGAAATATGTCATTCTCTCTACAACGAATTGATAAATATTTAAAAATTACAAACACGAGCCCAAAACATTATGTGCACATACTGCACACTTTCCAAACCTTACTCCTGTTGTGTTAAGAGCCATGGTTCAATACATAAATGGTTCAAAATTTTACGGGACGGCGTTATGTTCCACACGTGCACTTATTGCAAAACAAGTGTTACATCATCACATTACGCATTGCTGGAAAATAGTACATTTCTTTCAATATATCGACATCAACTTGCATTAGTTTTAATCTAAGCATTTGCTTAGAATATTTAGCAAACTATTATAGTTCAGTTTGCCTTACTATTCAGAACTTACAGGTAGTGGTGTCGTATTTTATGACTTAAGAATTTCTCTTGCATGTCGTTATTATACAGACACATTACATAATGTTAACTCGCATAACTGTTCATCCATATACGAAAAAACTGCACAATAAAAACTATCACTTTTTGTAAATATATATATATGTATTTACTTATGTAGGCGAAACCTCTAGAGGTATTCAGGAATGTGGAAACCAGACTAAGAAATGTGTCGGTCAATGAAGTCAAAAGTCAATGCGTCTCTGTAGAGGTGACATTTGATTATCGTTTTAGCTAACATTAAAATGTATGCGATTTGATACACGTCTTACTGCCGCACTCAGAGACGTCAAATAACGATAATGAGTACTTAACGTCAAAAAATGACCATTCAAAACTAGTCGCTATTCTTGCCGGGTCTATGGTCTAGATTTGAATTAACATTTTTGACATTAAATACTCATTAAAGTTAATTGACGTCTCTGAGTGCGGCAGTTTGGGCCGGTTTTTTGATCCATAGTTAACTCAACCAATTGTTAAAAACTGTTCCTTATTGCTAAATATCAGTCTGATATGTAACCATTAGTAACAATTTTAGTTACTAATGGATAAATATCAGTCTGATATTGTTACCAATTGTTAAATATCAGTGATATTTAAAGATAAGTAACAATTTTTAACAATTGGTTAACAGTTAACTATGCATCAAAAAACAAGTAATGATTCAGACAGTAAATTTGCTTAAAAGATCTCTACATTAGCACAACAATAAATATAGAAATTATCATTTCAAAATTAACTATAGAAATTATTATTTCTATATTAATTATTAAAATATTTTTTTATTTATACTTTAAATTTACAAAGACTTTTTAACTAATAATAATGATGGTAATTTTTAAATGTAATTCGTACTTAAATTAGTAACTTAACGAATGAGTCATATTAACGTTTAGCTAACGCGCTTGGATGGTTGACCAAAGTACTTTGTAGGCACACCAAGGGCTGGTTTTTTGATGCATAGTTATGAAAATGAAAATGAAAATATGGTTTATTCATATAAGGTATGATTACATACACTCATGAATCGTCAAAGAAATAACGTTAAACACTGGTTAACTCAACCAATTGCTTAAAATTATTACTAATGTTTAAATATCAGACTGATATTTAACCATTAGTAAAAAATTTAGTTACTTATGTTACTAATGGTGAAATATCAGTCTAATATTTAACCAATTTTCAACAATTGGTTGAGTTAACTATGTATCAAAAAACCGGCCCTAACTGCCGTACTCAGATAAGTCAATTAACTTTAATGAGTATGTAATGTCAAAAATTTTATTCATATCTAGACCATAGACCCGGCAAAAATAGCGACTAGTTTTGAATTGTCATTTTTTGACGTTAAGTACTCATTGACGTTATTTGACGTCTCTGAGTGCGGCAGTAAGCCGTTGATCTTAACCACTGCCGTCGTTAATTAGCTCCAATCTGCACTAAGTCAAAATTACTTAGTATTTCTATTTTGTCCATCCATACGATAAGTGTTTTAACCACTGGTAATGTTGATGAGTGGTCAACGTGTAGATGGGATAATGTTGAAGTAAATCAATTATATTTTAAGTTGCTTACAATGGTGATAGCATTTCTTAATAGGTGCTTAAAAACTTTTGCTAAGTATATGACACTCCAATAGGGCGGATAATCGCAATAAGCCAAGTTTATTACTGAAATTTTCAAGGAAAATGGTATTTTTTAAAGGTTTATCGCTTGCCTTAATTAAATCATTGACGCAACATCCGGGTAAATCCCTGTGATTTACGCATTTCGATTAATAATTCTCAGATGTATGAACACATTGAAAGAAAATACGTGCGTTCATCGTAATTTGTGTTGGGAGTAAATTTCTTGATCAATTTGTAGCACATTATTATTTACTGCGCCAGAAAATAAAACTAACAACGTTCTGTATCAAAAATAATTTCATTTTTAATTATTGTTTTTTTTTATTTATTTGTTTTTCAGTTCGAATTAATATTCATTTTCTAAGACAGTAAAACTTTTGTAGGGTCAGCTAGTTAATTTTAATAACAAATATGGGAATGATGGAATGTCTTTGGAAATTATAAGCAATATTTGTAAAAAAGAATACTACAATTTAAATATCTATCACTGCCCATATCATAAGCATTAAACAATGTTGAGTGACAGGGTTATTTTTTTATTTCGGACTGCATTCAATGTTTTTAATGTAATTGAGCTAACTATTACAGAATTATTTATTGCATTATTGCAAGACAAAAAGTGCTCGTTATTAAAAACGACTATCGAAATAAAATTTTCGACAACCTGCCCATCCATAAATCGTACCTACTCAATAAACTATGTGTTTAAATCAGTGTTTAATATCATCTCAAGCAGCTAATTAGTGACTTGCTATCTAACTAATTGAATATTAAGTTGTGTTAATTAATTGCCCTGTACTAATAGTTTGGTTTATCTTTATGTTGTCGGCGTATCTTTCTAAATTTTAACCACGTTGATGACACGGAGTTTTTGGTTGGGCTTTATGACATCTGTTGGAGTGATTATATTTGTAGATTTTTATTGTGTTAAAGTGGTGTAATAAACATAATAATTGCCGTTCGTAAAAATCAAATCTAATTTTAAGAAGCTAATGGATTGTCCGTGTGGTGACGTCAGAGATACAATTGTCACCAACCCTGCCTAAAGGCTCCTGCACACTAAACGCAGGTCAGAAGCAGAGCAGGCGGTCGACTCTGAAACTCCGAACGCTTAACTCACATCTATCCGTCTTTCTCACCCCACTGCGTGTTAAAATAAGAGCGACAAAGACGCAAAGACTCGATCAAACGAAATAAACTTCCAGAGTAACACCTCAGGTCAGTAGCAGCGCGGGAGACGGCACACTGAACGCAGCGACACTTTCTAAGCATTTGCAGCGCTAGACCGCGTTTAGTGTGACGGGTTAGGCAGGCAGTAGGCTGCAAAATTTCGAACGATACAGACTATGCAGATGAATTCGTACTGCTTTTGGCTCAATACAAGAAGAGAAAAATATTTTTCTCGAAAATCATGCTAACATTTATTTTTACGCACTAATTCAATTATCGCGTTCCTGGTGCACCATCTAGCAAATTACTGTGATAACCCCCTCCCCCGCCCCCCTAGGTATAGCATGGGACCTGAAATAAGCTGCTAAAACGCGGGTCTTACTTAATCAATGTATGTTTATAAAGGAATATTTAGGGTCCGTCCAGTATGACTTTTGTGCTGTACAATGATTTGACAATCACTAACTCTTCAAGAGAACACCGATTTGTGGGCTGAATATCGTCAGGTTACCATATAATGTCAAATTTTCATAACGCCTTCCTACCAACAAGTTAAGGTTGACAATCGATTGAAGTAATATGATAGCAGTTTTGGGTGTATGAAATGAACTGAAGTTCCGATGGCCGTACAGGAAACTCCCTTCGTCGCCTCACGACTTCCTCGGGTCGTTAAAGGGGGCGGTGACAATTGTATTCTACTCTGTCGTTACCACGTGGCCAATTACTTTATTTATTTTGTTGTAAAACTATTTTCATGACATATGCCGCCCACAAAAAGCAGTAAGAACCTACGAATTTATCCGTGTTTGAATGATATCCAAGTTTGAAGCTCGAGCAAAAACTTGATCACGTTTCAGATAGAGTTTAATAGCCTTCACAGTTTCGTAGCCACAGGCTAGTGATTAACTCAACCTCCTTAGAGTAGGTTACTAATCTTTATTACATTATTTTTTTTCTTTTGCCTTGCAGATTGTAAGCGTTTTTGCTGCCAAAACCTTTTTGTTAATATTAAGGCAATATTTTGTCTAGTGTCTGAAATAATTCATCTAGATATGGCATGTTGATTATACCTATTAGGTTATGATAAGCGTTTAGACGTAAGAAAGTAAAAAACATCTTTTTACAAATTAAAAAATCGTTGGGAGACGGAGACATGTTAAAAGATTAGTCACGGGTGCACCTAGATATAGTTACCTCCTCTCTGACGTGGGACCAGTGATAGGCAAAGTAAAAAAAAATCGTAGCTTAAAATTACTTTTATTCCATTTGAAATTAATGTTACACGTTAAATAAAACAGACATCAGTTAGTTGTTTCTTTTTATGATAAAAGGTTATTATTTTGATATATGTTTGAATATTACATAAATGTTACACATTTAAAATAACAATTTAAACTGTTTTAGTTTAACTGATATTTTAAGCCGCCTGACATCTCTACTGCATGTCGTAATATTTAAGAAAAACTCCTGACGAAGCTACGCTACTTGAATACGTGATTATGTAACACTTGGTTGAGTACACTCCTACCAGTTAACCCATAGACACACCATAAACTCATGACCGCCAGTCATGGCATTATGTATTTGACCTCCACGCTGCCCACACAAAGAACTACTCCAATCAAGCAGTCAACCTTATTTAGTAACATTTGAAATGCAAGAACAACCTGTTTTTTTATGTTATACAACAGTAGATGCACGGACGTCGTTCGATGGAATACAATCATCAATCTATACAATTTAAAGATTTTTTTTCTAACCGAAATAATAGTGAAGTAGACACATTTAAGTTTTATTATGTTATCAAGTTTTGTGGATGCATTAGGAAATATTGGCTAAACTGAATTTAAAATATTACAAGAATAAAAGTAATTTCATTTTAAATATTCAGTCTTTATAATTGCACTAATATTTTAATCTACAAACTATCTCAGAAATTAGTATACTTAATCAACATTGTTGTTTCGTTTCGTAATTTTATTGAACGTCTATTAAGACGTATTGACTTTTCTAAATAAGTTTACGAATCTTTCCAAAGTCACACTATGTAACGAATTTAAAAGAAGTAAACCCAGGTTTTCAGGGCTTCACTCAATTTTTAATACATTAAGGGCTAGTTTTTTGATGCATAGTTAACTCAGCCAATTGTTAAAAATTGTTACTAATGGTTAAATATTAGACTCATGTTTAACCATTGGTAACAATTTTTAACAATTGGTTAAGTATGCATCAAAAAAGAGGCCCTTAATATTTTTATGCACTTAACAATTTGCTTGGCTGCTGTACCTAATTGCATTGTTTTTTATGCAATTTGTACATTCAATATTTAGCGCATTAAAAATAAAATGCATACAGCAATACATTATTATTCATTTGAGTAGCACAGTAAAATTATTGAGTATAGAACGGGTTGAAAGAGCGACGAGGAAGTGCCGACTTCCGCTGCAATAGGAGCTTGGCTGATTAGAACAAGTATGTATTCGCGACCTATAGTCGAGCGTTTGAGATTGTTCATTGAAATGTTTGATATTTTAATCATATTTATTTTTTCTGCGTCTCTGCCCCGAGATACTTATTCGGGAAAAAGAATATATAGACATTTGTGATTCTTAATTATTAATGGCGGTTACATTTGCATTATACATATAATTTATTAATTATTTGATTTTTATTTGAACATTGAATTTTGTATTTTGTAAGAACTTTGTAAGAACTTGTACTTTGTAAGAATTGAATTTTGTAAGAACTTTTTTTTTACAAAAATGGATGTCACAGTAATGTTTTATTTTATCAGTGTTTACATAATTTTTTAATTAAAAAAACAATATAACTTATTAATCTAAGGCATAAGTGCTGACACAAGATGGTAATTCCATCTTGTGTTCATCACCACATAGTGTAGCATCAAAAGACAGAATGTGGATTATTAAGTAACTGTAGCAACGTAAATTTTTAAATTAAGTATGAACTATAAAGGAGTAGTAGGTAGCAGCGTTAATGGAACAAAAACTTATGAATGGAACAGAACTGCGAAAATAAACCTGTTGGAAAACAGTAGAAGAGAACATAGATTACAGCATTTACAGCTATGCCTACTCTATCCGGGTTGAAAATACGAGCTTTATATTAGTATATATCCATTGAAATCCAAAAAAATAAGTCAATAATTATTACCGACCTCAATTATGTTATCGCCTATTATTAGCTATTAAAAATGAAAAAGTATTAAATTGTTCCGTAAATAGTCGACTGATTTATACCTATATGATACTGGCTGACTCGGCAAACTTTGTTTGGCCCTTATCACCTAGCGGTATAAAAAAGCGTACGACCTATTCCCAGACCTACCGAATAAACAATTTCGTAAAAATCGGTTTAGCCGTTCGAAGAAGTTCGATAGCAAACACTGCGTATGACACGAGATTTTAATATATTAGATATAATTTATGTAATAGATATCGTTAAAATTTGATTTATAGAAGCAATTTAAAATAAGTATAAAATATGTATCAATGTCTTCTTCGAGCACATATTATTGTGTCATACAAATGAACCTACAAAGGTCAATTATTAACCTACAAATTATTTCTCAGCAGTGCTACGTGGGCAACGAAAAGCAATTTAGGTAAATCGTTAACACTGTCCCGCGCTTATAAATATTAAAATAAACAGGAAAACAAACTATTATTTTTGAAACATCGTCGTCATGAACGCTCTGAATCCAGTTTGGTTCAAAGAACTTAAAATGAATTTGGTACTTTTGAGCATTGGTAGGCATCTACCTACTACGGGTATTTTTCCAATGTTTATTAATGAATAGAAATGAAATAATATACGATATGTCGATTGCTCTCAAAAGGTCTGATTGGTTGATGATTGATAGATGATATGATTGATAATATTATGTCGTGTGGCGGCGGCAGAACTAAAACCAAGTGTCGTACAAGTACTAATGATTAGGATAGAGAAAAGTAATGGGCAGCTGCGTTCCTCTTATATCACCTAGCAATATACTAAGATTGACGTGCCCGATAGATGACAATAAGCTCGCCCCCTATTAAATGGAACTGAACATAATGCGTGAAACATGGGTGTTAATTCACCTTTTCATACTTTGGGGGGTAAATAGCCGTGATTTACATATGAACTACGTCGTACATATTTCTTTTCTTATCATATTTCTTGTACAGCAGGAAAAAATTAAACATTTGCTTTACGGATTATATTATTAATCGATTTGATTCTCAATTCATAGACGTAATAATAATGAACCAAATATTTCTCGGGGGAAAATACAATAATGATGTAATATTAATAATTAAACAATCATATCATTTTCTTTTTGGTGGTTAGAAAAAGAATTTCGAAAAATTATGGTCTTGAGGCGGAAATCGAACCCGCGTCCGCTGCTATCCGGGCAGGTGCCTAACCGCTCGGCCACCCAAGACACCAATTAACTTGCCGAAATTCTTCTAACCTTTACACTTCACGTTGTAAGCCAACGGGTACCCTCGCAATGAATGATGAGAAATAAATTTCAAACATTCCAAAGCAGATATTTGTACAAATACTGTGCGTTCGGTTAAGCTTGGGTTTGCTTTATAAAACTATTCGATTTTAATTTTAACATTATATAAATGTTAGAAAAATTGGTACAAAAATTTTGGTGGTTTTGACTAACCACCATAATTTTTCGAAATTCTTTTTCTAACCACCAAAATCTTTGTACTAATTTTTCTAACATTTATATAATGTTAAAATTAAAATCGAATAGTCATATCATTTTCGTGAAACTCTGCGACTAAACCTATGTCATATTGAATAACAGAGGTCAGTCACACAGACACGATTATCAATACGAATTGTTTTAACTGCGTTTCGATATCTTAAGGTCAGAGGGAGGGAGTGGGAGTGTTGTTGGCATCTGCTCTACGTCAATGTGAAACAAATGAAAACATGACTGCTGATGTATACCTATTAAGTTGAACAGACCCGAAAATTTACGTAGGCAGGCACTATACGCAAGTAAGAAACAATATAGTATTTAACAGGTCAATGACATGGTATCGATAAACGATAAGGCATTACGCGCGGCGTTTACTATAAACTAAACAGTAATTCTTGAATCGCCCTCTGTACATGCGTCTTGTGTTATAAAAAGAGAACTCAGTAACTGTATCCTGAGGTTATCTAACATACCTACTCACCAATAAGATAAAGTCTATTTTAGTTGGAAAATCTTATCAGAATACGTCAAACAATGGCGTGATATTTATTATTATTCTTACACTAACATATTGTAATGATGAAATAACCAGTGAAACGTAAACATACTCTGTAAAACAATGTTGATGAAATGAATCGATAACACGCAAGCATTTGTAAACAATTTCTCTGTTTCCATTTATTTTTTAAATTGTGAAAAAAATCTGATGGCATTTTAACAAATAACAAACATAACTCAAGCCTAGTTATTTCCGAAGGGTAATTTTGACGATAATTATGTTAGTTCCCATATTATAATTGGCGAGCCTATTGCTTTCTATCGGGCACGGAAATCGCAGTATCTTGCTAGACGGTAGAAGAGAAACGCTGATGTCCATTACTCATCCCTGTCTTAACCCCTAAGTCGCATTATACGACACCCACGGGATAGATGGGGTGGCGACAATTGTATTCTGCTCTACCATCGCCACATGGAACCACCAATGTATAATAATTGAATGTTTTAGTTTATTTGTTTTGTTTGCATTGCTGTTTAAAAGTATATATGTACCATCATAGAAAGGTAGGGTGGATTATGTTACGAATTGGAACTATACCTGGTTTAGTAAAGGATTGATTTTTGTGCTGAGAATGTTATAAGAGGTTTTCGATTTGATTTATTCATTATAGACTAAATCAAATTTAAATGTCCGTTCACATTTTTTTTTATAAATAGTAAAGGAAAATATATTTTGTGTCTATTTTTGCTTATAAGTTTTTGACACAATATTTGGGCTTTTTCAAATTTTAACAATGTGGCTAACAATCATCATCACCAGCCCTTTAATGTCCCAACTACTGAGGCACGGGCCTTCCCTATGGATGGAAGAACATAGGAAGTGGCTAACAAAAGACAAGATAATTTAAAAAAAAATTAACCGCAACATACGATACACTTGTATTTATTTTAGACAAAAATTTCCTGTTCCCGTACAGATATGTTGTGTGGGTTTTAACGTTTACCTTCGGGAACTCGGTTTTGTACCGAGATTGCTAATGTTTACTTGGTTCTCTTACATCACTCGATCAATATAGAGTAACTAACGGCTATGGCGGAACGGAAAACTAACGGTTCCTGGGAATCCGTATTATATGACGTTGTTAAAATATTAACAAGAACTTTGTACGAAACGTATGCTGTTGATGAATTTTGGAGAGACATTGAGGAGGAAACCTTATTAAAATAAGTAAGTGTATAATAGTTTTGTGATATTTGCATGAATCAAGTTTCATGTTTGCACAGTTAAAATAATTGTATTAGACGAGAGACATTCACTGACGAAACTTACAATACTCTTTAATGAAACCTATAAATTTTCAAGACTTAGAATAATCGTGGTAGTTATGTTATCTAACTGATTGTTTGGTTAAATTTAGAATTCTCTAATAGATGTAAATTATTATAAAATATATGTCCCTACTTATTGACGGACCATCAACCAAACAAAATCTTAACAACTAAGAATAATCAGACGTTATTCAATTTACAACTCTTACAAATGCAATGGACATGCTTTTTAAAACGTGAATATTTCAAACCACCAAAGTCTAAAATTGAACCCAATTCGTTCAATTGACCCCATTCTATTTACTACTTGCTTTTTTTCTATATCATGTTAATTGAAAGAAATATCTTAACGAGCATGATTATGTAGTATATGATATAAGAAACAGTTTAGACATTCTTTCTTGTTTCTTCACAATAAAGAATTTTTAACTCCTTTATTTTCTAGCAATTGATTTTTTTTAAATATGCATAATGTATTTAGATTTTCTTTATTTTAATGACAAAACATAATAAGTTTGGGAGACGAACGCACTTTCAATATAATAATTTAAGTTTAAGTTTAAAATAAATAAAAAAATCTTTAAAACTGCTCTAACGAGTTGAAAAACATATTAGGTAAGTACAATAAGTAAGTACCTACAAAACATAAAGATTCAAGTATAAAAATGGTTGACGTTAAATTGTATGCAAAAAGTAATGCACTATTTCATTAGAAAAGTCATAATATTACTTTATAAAAACGTTGCATAAATGTTTGTAAAGAACATCATGTTACACCAAACAAATTGGCATAACTTTGGTACATTTACAATTGTAAATTAATACGTCGACGACTCATATTCTTTTAGAACAAAGAGTTGTATGCAGGAACTGACTTCAGCCGGTGAAAGTAGAACGAATGCTAATCCCTTTGTATTTTAAGCCGGGACATTACAAAGGAATCAGTATTTTAATAATTTGGCTGGTGAGTGAGTTGCAACAAAATGGTTCAGTCACTTTTCCTACACATAGCCACGAACTGATTCTGAACTAAACGATAGTGAACTTTATTTAAAATATTAATAGGCTTTAAATTGTTTAACTGATAAAAATAAATAAAATAGAATTTTCTATGCATCCCCAAATTTTAGTCTCGGTGTTGTGGTTGATGGAACCCTTTTATATTATCAATGTCATGACAGCGCAAAGATTTTGCTAATGGGTTTATTATAACTCCCCTGTAGTCTTCTATTCACAGGTAAGGTCTGTGGCCTAGCAGGGTGGTATAAAAAAACTACGTAGGGCAAATTCGGGCAAAAGGAACCCTACTAAGTCAAATCGAAATGCCTTTAAGCTGATATGATCTACAAAATTTCCAGAAAAATATGGTAATTGAATCACGCCCGGCAATATTATTTAAATATAATAAAAGTTTTTAAATTCATTTATTTAATACGTTGGAAACAAACTTCAATATAGTTACGTAAACTCTCTCATATATCACAAAGAACTGTTGATTTCCAAACACAGTAGACATACTCTCAGTAACTCTAGTAAAAAATTTCATAACAAAACCACTTTCACTTTAGTTGGAACCGAGATGGATGATGGAAATATTTGAATTATGAGCTCCCCAGAAGACGCGTCAACAGTAGATCCCTAGTAAAGTAATCGCTTCTACTTTCTATTGTGGCAATCTTGGTGACTTATTATTATTATATAACTTTGTGAGTCACCAATATTTACGAAGAAAAGGAATTGGTATGACACTCAGTTCAAATCTGATCGGTATTCATTCATCACAGCAGTAATTATTACACAGAGCTCATAGATACACCACTGGTAGCAATAATTCATAAAAAAAAACTAACTATTGTGAGTGTTGAAATATATATAATAATATATCGCATCACATGGTACAAAGATTTTGGGGCTAGAAAAAGAATTTCGAAAAATTATGATCTTGAGGCGGGAATCGAACCCGCGTCCGCTGCTATTCCTGCGATTCCCGCCTCAAGATCATAATTTTTCGAAATTATTTTTCTAACCCCAAAATCTTTGTACTAATTTTTCTAACATTTATATAATGTTAAAATTAAAATCGAACAGCATCACATGGTCCTAGATAGAGTTTCAAAGTAATCAACGTTATTATTTTTTTACATCATACATACATACATAAATCACGCCTATATCCCCGACGGGGTAGGCAGAGGTGGACTAGCTAGCACCCACGTTTCGCCAATTATGTCAGGTCTCATGTAATAGGTGGCGAGCCTATTGCCATTTATCGGGCACAAAAGTCGCAGCACTATTGCTAGATGGTATAAGAGGAACGCTGCTGTCTATTCCTCATCACTGATTTATCCTTAGTCGCCTTGTACGATACCCGCGGGAGAGATTAGGGTAACAATTGTATTCTACTCCGCCGTCACCACACGGCGTTTTTGATATCAATTATTATTAATCTAAGAGACAAATAATTATGATAGATTTATACACCAAAAGTCTGAATCAACTACCTGAAACGCATTAGATTACTGTTGTTTTTGGAAAAAAAAATGGCAAAAAGCAATCGAAAAACGTAATTTCCGAATTTTCCGTCTCCGAATTTAACAACAGGACTTAGTTACTGTTGCTTGTTCTAAACAACCCATGAGAACTACGATAGTAGGTACATCACGTAAAGGATTAAATAGTTGGTATTAGCTCATAGTACCGACCCCGCCTAGAGCGGGATAAGGGCAGGAAGAAAAAGAAGTAGCTCATAGTAAGAATTACTGCGTATTTTATTCTCGCCACTCCTATATAATTCATACTCTTATTATTGTATCAATACAAAATATTTCTGTCAAGAAAATCTAATTAATTGTATCTTGAGTGGATTAAAATACAAAACGTTCAAACTGAATTACAAATAAGACGTCTCTACACGACCAACAATTTCTATTATTGTGATTAACAGATTAATTAATTCAGCAAGGGCGTGACTTCCTCCCGCATCAAAAGTAGCACAGGATATGACGTCAATTATCTGTTATTTACAATACGTAGCGTGTGTGAGCTAAGTGATATCAATTATATAGTAATAACTACATATTTTAGTTTATTAACGTTATTACAGTGCATTAATAACAGCTACGTTGGCAACACGAGCATACAGATGGCGATTTATCTGTTGTATGCACAGACAATTTTTCTGTTAATATCTTTGTTCTCGGTTCTATAGCATGAATGATAAAAATGTTTATTGCGGTATGTACTTTCTGCTCACCTTTCGATAAGCTTGTATATTACATAATATCACAGTTTGTTAATCATTGCTCTCAACATACTCAAATAGAATACTTTAATAATACTATAAAACTTATCTCTCACTCACAACTATTATCTTGACCAAAGTAAGCAACTTAATCACTTGAAATAATGCTACTAGATAACGCATGAAACTTTTATAATATTTATATAAGAATCTAAAAATATCGATATACAACCACCATTGTATTCTATTGAACAAAATAAATGTATGTTGCATACATTATTTGTCCTATCATCAGGGTTCGAGTGTAGGACGTTTTTTGATCATCTGCAGACCTCTACGCCAAGCCTGCCTATGAACTTCTAAATTACTTTGATGCCCATCGATAAATTGACATCGGTGATCAGTCTTCATGTTCTATATACTCGTATATAATTTTATCTATAGTCGGTATTTGGTTACAATTACATACATACATACATAATTCACGCCTATATCCCCGAAAGGGGTAGGCAGAGGTGAACTAGCACCCACGCTTCGCCAATTATGCTAGGTCCCATGTAATAGGTGGCGAGCCTATTGCCATTTATCGGGCACAAAAGTCGCAGTAGGTACATAGCTAGATGGTATAAGAGGAACGCTGCTGCCCATTCCTCATCACTGATTTATCCTTAGTCGCCTTGTACGACACCCACGGGAGAGATTTGGGGTGGTGACAATTGTATTCTACTCTGCCGTCACCACACGGCTGTTTGGTTACAATTATTGTCCTTATATAAGAAATAAATACTACCAGTGCACATTAGTGTTGACGACATGCTATGTATGTTATAAATATAGCATGTCGTAACACTAATGATCTGCCTCCCAACCTCAAACTTCCAAAAACAATTTGTATTTTATACGAAGTCCACCATCAACAATTTGCTCTAATAGAGGAAATGACTTGTCAGATTTTGATATGAGCAAAAATTCTGACAAAATTATAGTCCAAATTCGTTTGCAGTAGGCGTGACGAGAGACCATTTGATAACAGGCAGCACGATTATCATGATAACAAAAACTGGTCATGGGAAAATCCTACATCTATGGCAAACATAGAGATAATTAGTTCAGTGTTTTAATTAACCGTTTCTACACTGACTGCGTTTAGAAAGGACTAAGTTGATGAACAGATATCACGCACATTTATCCTCAAAGGGGTACGCAGAGGTGAATTAACACCCACGTTTCACCAAATATTTTAGGTCCCATGTAATAGGGGGCGAGCGTTATTGCTAGATGGAATAAGAGGAACACTGCCCATTTCTCGTCGCTGTTTATACCCTTGTACGACACTCGCGGGTTGAAGGTTGTGACAGTGTATTCTGCGCTGCCATCACTACACAAATAATTAGTAACATTATTATTTTATTTCTTGTATTTAAAATATTTAATTCCATGATTAGAAACCAATTCAAACTTGTACATAGATAATTATTTGAATACAAAATCCTTGACGAATTCTGATACGACACGTTTCAAATTATATTAATTATATTTTTGTTATTTTTGTAAATTCATTATTAAAAGTATGTGCATGTGCGTAAACTTACACGATATAAAGTAAAGAAAAAAATACCTAAGACTAATTTAAAATTTTAACTTAATTGAGTGTTTTTTGTAAAACTTTTTATTTAATTGTATAAACTGCGGTTTGGAACAAACAACCCGTTTAGTGATCTTTCTGGTCGACCTTGTTAATTAATTGAACAGCTGAATGAGACCCGCCATGACACTTGCAAATTACGTACGAAAACATGTGATCTATTGGACTCCATTCAATAAAAGAAATACTATTACAGTTTTGTCAATCGCATTTGCAATGGACAAGTGCGGTGACAGTGGAGAGGGCCGTTTCACATGTTATTGCGAAAACTAAGAAACACTTATAATGGCTAAACACCGGATTGGTGGCCTAAGATGCACTATCTCGAGTTAAAATTAATCATCAGATAGCAAATATCATAAAAAATTTTAAAAGAATATCGTTTATTTGGTGCCAAATTTAAAAGTCAATGATTTCAAGTTAAAAGTAGCAAATACACCAAAACAGAGTTAAAAATAAAGAACAAAAAAACAAAATCAAAGTGACAGTAGGTAATAACTGTCACGACCGCGACGCTGCTATTATAATACATACATACATACATAAATCACGCCCATATCCCCGAAGGGGTAGGCAGAGGTGAATTCTCACCCGCGTTTCGCCAATTATGTTAAGTCCCATGTAATAGGTGGCGAGCCTATTGCCATTTATCGGGCACAAAAGTCGCAGTACATTGTCAGGACGGTAGTATAAGAGGAACGCTGCTGCCCATTCCTCATCACTGATTTATCCTTAGTCGCCTTGTACGACACCCACGGGAGAGATTTGGGATGGTGACAATTGTATTCTACTCTGCCGTCACCACACGGCTAATTAAATAGAGCTATTATAATAGGGCTATTATAATAGAGAGTGCATTAAATAAATACAGTGTTAAAAACTCTTTGATACATATTTTATACTTCTTGGTAAATTTTTGATGACGTACCTACGTAGTAAGTGAAATACTTTATACGTGCCTACGCAATGAAGACAACGCTATAGTTTTGAGCATACAGCTAAGCAATATTCTTGATAATTAAAACAATTGTGAAAACGCTGTAATAGTAACCTTGGCATGGTAGGCTGTACTATATTTAATTAATGCAAAAAATATTAATGCATTATAAATAAGCACGTATTCGTTAGTATTTTTAAGAGAAAAATATTAGGCGCTGGATCGGCGTGTGCACAAATTAAGCTATATTTGATAAGGTCAGTCATTAGATGGGTGACCCAAATATATGTATATTGCCGCTGCAGGTGCAGTATGGTGGTTTATGGCTCATTCTTTCTATATTTTCCTTTATATAGGGATGCTCTACACCCACATAAATCACGTTTATTCCTACAGATAGGCAGGGGTGTATTAACACTCAAATCACCTTGTGCAACACCCTCTGTAGAGATTGAGGACAGTGACAGTGTATACTGCTGTTAGTAATACCGTTAAATAGATTAATGATTACTATGATGGGAAGATTTTGTAAATACCCCGCGGTATGGAAATAATGAAATAGGTATACAGTTTTCACCGCCCTTTTTCGTATTAAATGCACTCTTATACCTTTTCGGATAATAACAATCCTATATAAAGAAACTTTGCAACCTTATAATAACCATGCTATATTCGTTTATCAATGCTTCAGTAAGTAATTAAGGAAATAATGTCATAAATTCTCGGTCATCTCAAAATAAACTTTATATTTAAACCAAACACGCTTGTTCTGTTCTAGAAACGTCGGCACGGCGTCGCAATTGAATTAAATAAGTGCAATTCATTGGAATGGTCTATTTACGCATTGGCTACACGCGGAAGTGTCTAATCCAGCTGAGGTTGTTAGCGGGGAGCGACAGGAAGTGGCAGCAACGCGGAAAGTGGTCTCGTGCGATGATCGACATTCAATTCGATTCGATTCATATTGATCTAATATCGATAAACGAACCGGCCGCGGCCGCACGGTTGGTGTCTCGCCCCGCTCTCCAATCGGGCCTTGAGAAGCCGAATAGGTGAGCCAAAGGTGGACGTGATTTGTGCATACGACCACAGGAAGTGGCTAAACAATATTTTATATAGAGGTGTGTCCGTTTAAAATTTAACCGTTTGTCCTTTTCTTATTCACACTGATTGTGGAGGAGGCCCTGAACTTCAACATTTATTAGATAGATGTCAAGAATCCTACCTACTATACTATGCCTGAAAATAACTAAGGCTCGAGTTCACCAACACGAAAAACAAGTTAAACAAGCGATTAAGGCTGTTGGTGAACTCCCGCTATTACTAACTAAAAAAAGAAATATAATTCCAAAGAAGTTTTTAACAACACAATGCTTGTGCGCATGGCATTTGCGTCATTATTTTTCATTCTATTTATTTTCCGTTTTTTAAAGACACTTTTTTATTATTTTATTTTTCCTTAGGTTGGCTGTGTAACTCCAAATAATCTCAATTGAAATTAGTGCTATTGTAAGTTGCTGTTGCGATTTGTATTTACTATGTAACAGTTGCTTTATTTACGTCATTATTATTTACTACAGGCGGCTATCACATAATCTTACCAAATATGGCTAGGCAGGGAGAGAGGTCGGGGTTGCGAAGGTGAGTGTTGACATTTTGTGAAGGGTATACACTTGGCTCACGAGTCCCAAGCGCTGCTCCTGACCTCCCTCTCTTCCATTCTATGGAATCGGCACTCGCCAAGTGAATCCATGGATACTAAGAGTTTTTGTGCAGTGAGTTCGATATACTAAGCGTTTTTGTGCAGTGAGTTCGTACAGCAAACATTGTTTCTTCCTGATTTTTGCTGACACTGAGTTTGGACGCTGGGAATTCAACGAATTAAAGTACAAACAATCTTAATATAATAAACATTATTAGTTTTTAAATCGTCCTCACCAGTCCTTTAATAATCCAATTAATTTTATAATTACATTCTCTTGTTTCTTATAAGCAAGCTTAGTTAGAAACGTTTTAAGCAAGGTGTATTTACCTATAAGTGTTTGTTACGCCTAGATTCCCATGCTGACCTGGTAGCGAAAAAATAACACAGAATGTGCCTGCCCCGACTCATCATCAGATTGCTCCAGGTAGACCAATGCATTGAGGCACCCGAATGGTGGAGGTTGATGGAAGATATTAATCAAAAGGGAGTGAATGACTTGATGACGTCTGACCGATATGAATGGAAGAGGAAACATACTGCGCCGACCCCAGCTAGACTGAGAACAGAGCAAGGTGGAAAAGAAGTTTGTTACGACTAGATTTAGCTTTCGATGCATTTCTTTTTGTACTTGTGTCAACAGACGGTTGGTGACAGTTGGTGAAGCAATAAATATACATCTGGTCACCCATCCAACGCCGAGGCCGCGTGATTGAGCCATCTAGCTCCTCGCTTCCGTTTTTAAATTCATGTTTATATTAAAAGTACTTTTTATCCTGTGTTAAATTACGCTGATGACGTCCACACTGATGCATATGTATTTTCCTATTTAAAATAATTACACTTCAAGGATATGTGCCTTCCTGCTGGTATGAACGAACTCTAGTTTCATTAAAACACTGGATAATATTTCATGTTAAATTTTTCTTAATCAGTTAAACGGTCCCTAAATACTTTAATTGATATTAGTCGATATTAATATAAATAATATATATAAATCTCGTGTAACAGTGTTTCTTAAGAAACTCCTCCGAAACGGCTGGTCCGATTGTAATGTAACTTTTTGTGTGCATTTTGTACGTCTGAGAATAGGCTATGTTTTATGCCTCTAGGCCTAGGTGATAAGCACAAACCAACGTGCCGGGTCAGCTATATATAAATTGAAATATCGATAGTAATAATAATGATTTATGTGGTATATCATACCACATACCACGTGGTATGTATTAACCAAGAAATGTAAGTACAATATTGTATACCTAGTTTATTTAAAAAATAAGTAGAAAATAATTAACTTAGGAGTCGTTAGTAAGCTGTGCATTAGTGAACCATTACACAATTACGCATTACTATGATTGCTCAACACTACAACAACGTATATTTTTTTACGTGTTCACGATGATATTTATTGTGTTTGGTATGTATAGGTACCATTCGCTAACCTTTATTTTAAAAGTAACCGTCATTTAAATATCGTACTGCTATTTAGAAATTTTCAGGTCAATCTGTTATAATATTATGCTTAATTAGGTCGATTGCAAACAGCTCGTCCTGGTTGGTTGAATGAGAGGTATAGCACCCATTTTTCTTTGTACTAATATTATATAAAGTTCAAATAACAAATAAATAAGAATAATTTAAGACATTTTATTCGCTAGAGCATTCATATTATTTAGTAATATTCTCAAAAGAATATCGTTGCCCTTCGTGCTTCTTTATTATAATGTTTTTTTTTTATATAGCTTTGCACGATCACGCTGTACCTTTGTAATAAAACAACTTTACGGATTTAACTTGCCAGTAGTTTTGAAGTTAACATATTGCTTTTATTCCGACGTTTTCGTCACTTAACAGCCGCTATGGTAACGAAGAGACTGTCGGGATTAAATCAATATGTCAACATAAAAATACACGCGAGTTAAATCCGTGAAGTTATTTTATTTCAATAGCTATTTGTTTTTTGAATGAGTTGGATGCAGTCAAGATCTGAAAACGCAACGTTACCAATATGTATATGCATTAGTTACTGTTTTATTACTGTTTCATATACTGTGGTTCCGTTCTGCTATATTACGTCCACTTCGACCTACGTAAAAAAAGTAACTATTTACTCATATACATATACTATACCTACACGGTCGTGAAGTTGACAGATTGTTTTAATCGAGAATATATTTTTAAAACTTCAGATTATAGTAATAAATAATACACGACTCGGCTGGTGTGAACTTTATCATGGTTGAAGCTACCTATTAGACGTGATAAAAAATAAATGATGATGATGACGAATTGCCCTCGTTTGGCACTTCGGTTTTAGCCTGAATTCCCCAACAGTAGAATTTATATCATAAAAACTTACTTATTGAAGAAACTTAATAACGATTATATTATTATTATATCGATATCTCATTTGTCAATGCCCACAACACTAAAATGTTTGTTTTGGAATCATTATTAATTAACATATCTAAGCGGATTTTTACCGATATGTTTGTTTTATGTTCTGCATTTAAGTTATGAAGAGGAAATAGAACTAAAAGGGTTAAAATTTCAAACTTAACTTCTGTATAAATTCTGATCCTTTTACATACTGGAATAACAATGAATGTTTGGAGTTACAAATTTAAATTCTCCGCCGCCTCCCATTATGCAAATGGCCGTACTTAATAATTTTAATAAACACACAGCAAGCAAGCGAATATTTGTATTTACGTAAGACGTACGTGCCGAGCACAAAAACACAGCTTAAAAGCTACGGGAACAATGTTTAGAGGTCGTTGAACTACGTCATACATGAAGTGGTAAAGCACGAGTGCGCAACACAACCATTCTACAGATGATCGCCAAGGATGTCGCTTACTTTGTCTTTAGTTGCCAGTCGCCTCAGGTCGAGTAGTTTTTGGTACTGTCGCAACGCTCTCATGTAGAGCCTGACAGGGAGGTCGGCGGGTAGGGACACGGGTTCCGCGGTCCGGGACGCCACTCCAGCGCCACTCATGGTCCACACCACACCAGTTCACAGCACAACACGACGAGGCCACAACACACCGCCAATCGCGCGTCCGAAGTGAACGTAGCTACCTCGCAACACTGACGCAGAGCGCGGCCCGCGCATGCGAACTTGCCGCGATTGCAAAAAGAAACTCGTAGTTGACTTAGCCAGCTGACTTTCCCTGAGTGCGGCTCTGGCCACCGACCCGCTTTTACTAAGTACGCGGACTGTGCCCACGCGTGTCCTTGTTCGGAATAATTGGAGCTTCCAAGAAAGTATTTCGCCTTCGAAAAAATACTACGATTCGAAAGTGAACTTGGCAGTGAGCCGCGAATGTGGGACAACGACCTGCAGCGTAATTGTCTTCATTCATTGGATCGATGGCAATTTTATATCTCAACGGATCACTGATCGACAACAATAAATTATTTATACAAGAGAGAGTGGATACAAACTTGGGATTTTTTTGTTAATATAAAGAATATAATTTCCGAAATAAAAATAAACATTGCACACAAATCGAATTCTAATGAAATTCAAATTTATCAATTGTACAATATAGAATATTAACCTAGTGTTCGTTGAAACCTTTTCCTGTAAAAGTCGCCATTTTCATATATGTATCAATGTAATTTTAAGTATAAATAAAAAGTTTTACTAACGTAGCTAACCTTTTTTCTACGAAACAGGTTTCCACAGATTAAACATTTAACGACCACTTTGACAGTTTATTATTCGCCTAACTATTTTGATAATCTAATCGGTATAATTAATTCATTACGTAATTACGTGATTGATGTACCTTTAGGTATCACAAAACAATAAACGAACCACAGAATACAGAACAAAAACTACTCCTACGCTGTGTCCAGCACGCCGCGAGGTGACGACAGAGTAGAATACAATTGTCACCACCTCAAATCTCTCCCGTGGGTGTCGTACAAGGCGACTAAGGATAAATCTCTTATACCACCTAGCAATAATACTGCGACTTTTGTGCCCGATAAATGGCAATAGGCTCGCCACCTATTACATGAGATCTAACATAATTGGCGAAATGTAGGTGCTAGTTCACCTCTGCCTACCCCTTCGGGGATATAGGCGTGATTTATGTATGTATGCATGTGTCCAGCATTAGGTGTCTGGTACCACACCCTGCTATATTTTCCCAAACGTTTTTTGCACTTAATGTCCAATATAAGTGCAAAAACGTTTGAAAAATTATACATTTGAAAATCGATGGTATAAACTAAAGGTAGCCAAGTGACATGTACCACTTATTTTAAAATCAATCAATATTGGTACTAATTAAATTTGAATAAGCCCTTTGTGTCTCTTGGCATATTCGTCTTAGTTGACGCCATAGCACATATGAATGCAGTATGTCGTTAATTTACAAAATAAAAATAAAAACATTATATTTTTATCGTAACATTAAAAAAATATCAAGTCGCGCGATTTTTACATTCCGTCTCTTTGGATCGTCCTATCTGAATAACGTACTACCTGCGTGATAGTGTGGATGCCACCGGTGCATAAACCTTCTCTGCGGAGCCACAAAGAGGAACGACCCGAAATATGTTATCACGGAGTCACTGTGTGGAATGGTCAGTGATAATGACTGCATGCACAGCCGGTTTTTTAAGATAAGTACCTATTTCTGACACACCTATCATTATTCAGGGTTTCATAAACGACCACTTTAACAATTTAATTTAATTTATGGTTATTTCCACGGACCCACCCTGTCAAAAAGTGTCACTACACACTTTCCTAGTAAAAATGTTTACAGACCCGTAATACACATGCTATGACTTCAAGGAACCATGATAGACAGTTCAGTTACATTCTAACTGAACTGTCGACTGCATCCAACGGATCCCTGCGACCCTAACCGTGTTGTTATTGTCAGCTCAGCCAACCTGCCAGCACTAATGTGTGTTCTACGTAGTCCCTACTCGAAATGTTTTCTACCGCAATTACGTGTACCGGCTTGGCTTGGCAATTACCATTTCAACCTACCAATCCTTTTGTATGTATTTGCAGTTATTAAAACCCACCGACCCGCACCACGTGGACCCACCCACGCGGTGTATCGTCCTCTCTATATATATTTTTACAGCCATAGGGGTCAATGGATGTAAAATTAAAGAGATGAAAGGATGCGTCACCAGTGGGGATAATAATTATTACCAGCCCTTTAATAGTCCCACTGTTGGGGCAGAGAATTCCTTCCATAGGGAAGGCCCTATGGAAGGAATTCTTCCTTAAGAATTCCTTCCATAGGGCGAGAATGGGCCATAATCTACCATGCTGGCCCAGTGCAGATTGGTGGGTGTGGAAACATTAATACGTTGATAGGTAATGATTATTCTAACTCTCTTGTATTGTATTGAATCATTTGTTGCGGAACATAAAGAATTTCACCCTATCAGTTATTTTCTTTGATCTTATTAATCAAGTCACATTGCAGGTTGCTGTTATTAGTGAATTAATCAGCAATGAGGATGCTGGCGGCATGTGTGCATCTATAATGAATTGATTATGTATTGTAATTAATACGACGATGCGCGACATGGAAATTGACGCCGCGTGACGTAAATAGGTACGTGCGTGTGGTGTGATGTTACAGGTGTAACCTAGTAACACCTGGATGCTTCTATTAAGAAGAACAACTTGACCTGTTTTTAATTTATAGTAATATTTACATGTATGTATATCTTCATCTTAATATTTACATTAAATTTATGTCCATTTCAAAGAAAAATGGCGATAGGTAAATTATGTACAGGCGGTCTACCCTGAAACTTCGAACGATTAACTTACATCTATCCGTCTTTCTCACGCCAATGCGTGTTAAAATAAGAGCGACAAAGACGCAAAGACTCGATCGAACGAAATAAACTTCCAGAGTAACGCCTCTGATGCGAGACATACCTACGTATAAGTAAGTTACATATTATAATTTGTAATTTTCGTCCTAAACGGTCAATAGGCCTTGCTACATGGGAAAGACACACAGTCATGCGAATAGGTTGAAAATTTATAACAAGCGTAAGCTCCGAGCCACATATAGGTAGGTCATGCATGTATATTTTTGAAATGTGAAAAAGTGTTAAGTTTACTGTGTTTACTAATTAAAAAAGTATTGTTTGTTTTGAGTCAGAATGTAATAATATATTCGACGATTCCTTTGCCTTCCTCCGGGCACAACGAATTCAGTATTGTTAGATGTCCCACGAGCCCATGCGGCCATTGTCAATAATTTAATATAAATAAACCATCATTAACCTCGTACGAGACCCTCATAAAAAGTCGAGGTAGTGGTAGTCCTATTGAAGGACAGCGTTTTATTTTTTTTGCACTTGGATTTTTAATGATTTTTTATCTATACCACAATTCTTATCAATTTATCACTCATTTAGCAATAGTCACGGAATTGTACTACATTGTGTGCACAATTACGTGAATAATAAACATTTACAAGACAAATAATTATGGTTTATGCGAATTTTATGTTTTAAATTATGAATTAAATTGTTTTTTTAGCAATTTTCACGTTTTCATAGTTCTATTTTTTTTTGTATAAATTTATTTAACAATATTACAAGTAAATATTTAATTATTACAAGTAAAATTTACAAACGCCTGTTTGTGTAAAAAAAAATTAAAAAGTACATTCAAACTAAAATAAGATTTTTAAGTATTTTCAAACGCTGCAAATAAGTAGAAAAATGTCTTAAGCATAAACTTTTCCGTATAATTAAATACCTTGTTATAAATTAAAGAACTTAAAGACTTAACAATATTTTGCTGAAATTGAATCATAAAGAGTAGGTATAATAATTAATTTAATGTATAAATACTATATAATGTAATTTGATGTTAGGAAGAAGGAAACACCTATTCCACGTGTTAGTTATAGGACGGACAAAGGCTACAAAATTCACTTAAGTAAGTGTGATGGATTACCTAATGAAAAATATTATGGCAAATTAAAAATCAGTCCGAGCTGAATATGATACGTCATTATTATGTTTACGACGCTAAGCAAAGATGGATTCTTGCTTATCTTAAGAAATAATTCATTCTATTTAACAAGTTTAGCGCGTAACCCACTAAATTGTGAGTCGTTTTGTCATTTAATTTATCATTATTTTGTCTTCACTTTATCACTTGATGTCAAAACAAAGAATTGACGTCACTAGATGTCAAGCTTATTCTAGGAATACTGGATTTGCATAAAATGCAAAATTTATTGCTCTACAATCTACAATTATAACGATGCCTTTCTGTGGAAGCGATAATCTGTTATATTAACATAAAGTTTACTACACTGAATACGCTAAAATACTCACTTGCGTCCAAAATCCTTTTGTCAACATAACCTCTATTCGGAATTAACAATCAAAAGATATAAATGAAAGTGTCACTTCCGTTCACTATTAAACACTAAATCGTTATCGGTACACTAAAACTGTGTGATATCACTTAAGTAATCGGATTTGAATTAATCTTTATGGTGAATAACTTCAAAATTTGAGTCGTCTAACCCGTCTCTACTCTCCACAACCCAGAAGCGTCCCATAAAGCCGTTATTCTTATTATAGCCCGGCACCGATCGGCTGTGCGCGTGCTGGTGCATTGCAAATTAGTCATTACGGTGTTTGTAATTATGTTCTCTTTCCAAAAGCTCACCGTTCTAGTTCATCCCGTGGGGCTGGAACGCCGCGCCGGCCATCGGTATAGGTAAAATGGACGGTTTGGGAGCTAGAATAAATTTAATCCACGTGTAGTAAAGTTACGTAGCCACCGAATATGCGATTGACAAACCGAAAATTAGTAACCAAGGCCTATTTTCAATAAGGCCAAATCTTAAAATTTTCAATAAGTATTGCATTTTTTATAACGTAATATTATGTTAATTTTCTTGACCATATTTCTACAAAAATTGTGTGTAAAGTTATTAGAATTTTAATTTTGATTCACTTACAGCGTGTTTTTGTATCTCTTCTTCTATTTGAAGTCTCGTTGTGTACACTGGTTTGCATTGTCTACACGTATCGTAGACCAAATCATGGGTTACCTACTACGTGCATCTAGAATACGTTAGCTGAACCACTTATATCAACAGACTACACATTTGTGGCCATTGCCAACGCAAATTATTACTTTATTAGTAAGCAAACCTGTCGTAAAAATAGTAAAAGAGCTATGTATCGTGGGTTCCGTATTTAAAAGCAAATTAGTAAAACCTCAGAATGATACTGTGTGTTATGTCATAATTGAATGTTACTCATTCGATTATGATAATTTTGACATACCTAATACACAAAATCACACACAAGTCTTACCTACATAATGATTAAAAATATTAACTATTAACAGCTTCAAAACTACTGCAAAAGCAGCAAAATTGTGTAATTATGTAATGAAAATAAAACCCAATTTTAATAGGCACCTATTGTAAAGTTTGATCTAGTTACCTTATAATGTTAGGACCTCTTCAGATGACGAATTAATGCAAGAAGCTATATAAATATAACACTATTTAGCTCATAGTCATTTCTAATCTCCATTCTTAGCCTTTGACGGTTAATGAGTTCCCACTTCTACTTTCATTAAAGGCAGTTTATCTTAATGATCACTTTCTCCTAATGGTCGCCAACCATGACCTATATTAACGCCACTTACAAAAACGATGACTCGTTTACAATTTATCTTCTTTTGTGTTACGTGACTACTCAACTTAACCTGGTGTGTGGCACTGCTATTGTATTATTATTAATTACCTACAACACATTTTATAAATTCTGACACTCGGTAGTGTACTATGGATGCATGAAAGAATAAAAGATGGAAATATGACGGTTCGTAGCTCCTTTGCAGGGATAATGTGAGACAAAGTTCAAAATTAATATTCCACAATGTCTTTGTCTCTTCCAGTCTTAAGTGCGTGCTTTTAGTAAAGTATACACACAGTTTTAAAAATAAATGGATTTAAATTCGGTGGTGTAGATGCAGGTAAAAAGAAATGTGTTATCTTTTAAAGATTTAATTTAAAAGATAACACATTACTCCATCAAAGGATGTTCTCAAAATAAAAGAGCTAAAAGTGGCCACAGTCAGCTAAACAATCACCATGTATGACTATAACACTGGCACACGAGATGTATCATCCCTAAATAGGTTTTTTATATAAAACCTTTTGAATTAATTGTAATTAATAAAAAAAAAACAAAAAGGAGCTACTAAATTGCGTGCTTCTAAATAAGCGAATAACATCGATCTATGATGGTTAAGTGACAACCCTATTTGCAATGAATTTTGTAATCAATATTCCGCGGGTCATTTTACTTATTCTAGTATAATAAAGTCAGGAGTTGGAGGGTTTACCCACACGACTAATTCAGGGTTAATAGACCGAAATATTATAAGATAGGTAGACAAAACTTTTACGTTTTTATATTGCATCATCTACCCTTTTATCTGGGGTCGGCGCAGTTAATTTTATACTTCCATACCTCGCGGTCAGCTGTCGCAATATTTCATCAGTATTTCATCTGTCTCTCTACATAGTCCTTTCTATCACTCTACTAATACACCCATCCAATAGCATCGTTCATATTACGCCGGGGTCACCACTACAGGTTGTTGTGGCCCTATGTAGGACTCGGTAAATGAAATCGAGTGGATCACCGATTTTAGTTTTATAGTAATGCAACACTTTTACTGAAATACAATTTATAACCAGTAAGGTACGCAGTACGCTACATGGTGTATTGGATGATATGAATTAAAAGGCAGATTTAAATAGAAAAGAAAATGCAATTGCCCCGACCCCACGTACCCTGGGAATAGGACACGAATATGATAATGACACCCAAATAATAACCATTATCTACCTGGTCGTAATCGCGAATACCTATATCTACATACATACATAAATCTCGCCTATATCCCCGAAGGGGTAGGCAGAGGTGAACTAGCACCCACGCTTCGTCAGCCTATTGCCATTTATCGGGCACAAAAGTCGCAGTACTATTGCTAGATGGTATAAGAGACTTTTATGAACAGCCAAAGCGTGTCCAGAAAGGCTCGTATGGCTGTTCATAACGGAGTGCTGGTGCGACATTAATGTATGGAAGTGAAAGTTGGGTATGGGAGAAGAAGCATGAAAGTAGAATAAATGCAGTAGAAATGAGAGCGTTGAGGAGCATGGCTGGAGTAAAGCTGAGCGACCGATTGCATAACAATGTGATAAGAGAAAGGTGTGGTTTGAAAGAAGATGTAATGATAAGGACTGAGAAAGGGATGCTCGCATGGTTTGGTCACGTCGAAAGAATGGATGAAAGGAGAATTACAAAAAGGATTTACATGGCGAAAGTGAATGGAGAAAAGGGAAGGGGAAGGCCTAGGCGGATCTTTCATAATCAAATTAAGTCTTTTGAAAAAGGGCCAGGTCAAGAGTACCCGAAACCGATGGGCATGCATGAAGAGATTGATGAGATTGGATGAAGCGAAAGAAGTATGTAAGGATCGTAGCAAGTGGATTTTATCCTTAGTCGCCTTGTACGACACCCACAGGAGAGACTTGGGGTGGTGACAATTGTATTCTAATCTGCCGTCACCACACGGCTTACCTATATCTACTTGGTCATAATCGCGAATACAACCTAAAAACAACAAGAGACAAGAGGAGGTTTATCAGAAGCTGAGGTCACAAAACGTCAATTTTATATAACTATTCTATTGAGTATTTTGTACATTTTATTTCCCCTGTAGGTACCTATATTTATTCCATATTGTAAAAGTCATATTATTTTTCCTACAAAACTCTATCATTACTCACACACAAACACACACACACGCTATAATGTATCACAGCCTCTGTAGTTCAATTGCAGTATAATTAGTGGTTATAAATTTCGAACAATTATATTCTTGACAGGAATGCTCCTAAAAACCTACCTAGGCGGTATTTTGTTTTGTCTATTTGTTTATTTAGCTAGTTGTGTTGTAAAAACATGATTAATTAATAAATATCGCGACATTACATCCGATAAGCGCGCGCGTGGGCAAAAAATACTAGTATTTAACCTGGGCAACCTGTGTTATGACGCGGACTGTAACAACAATAATTAAATAAATGAAAATAAATTTTTACATGTGATTGCTTACAACAAATCTAATTCGGACACATGTTGATTAACAAAAAACACTAGAGTTTTTCTGGTCCAATGTCAGTGAATGCCATAGTCGTGACTCGGTAGAGCCGATCGGTGCGGCTATCTGTACCGTTCAGATCAGACCTCGTCACACCTTCACGTTTTCATTCATTTGTCCATTGTTAAGCTGATTATGTTGCCGACACTGATGCAAAACGACTAAATTTAGCGATTGTGCATTAAGTTAATAATTATAGACAACTCAAAGAGCGCATGTAGGAAATTAAATGTTACTCGTACATACACACATGCGTACTATTGTGATTATATTTGAGGAACTACACCTTATCCTTCCTGGGGGCCTACCGCCTAACTCGATTGCTGATGATAGCTATAGCAGCCATCCTGAATTTTTAGGCGGCACGGATTTTGTGCCAAATTCGTACAAAATCATTCGGTGATCATTCGTTCAAAGCTATCGCTAATAGTTTAGGTACATTTGGTGCGAAATGACAGCATGACGTCATAAACTATAGCTTTTGCTTTAGCAATCGAGTTAGGTGGTAGGCCCCCTGGTCCCTTTTAGCACAGAATACAATTGTCACCATCCCTACCTCTTATTTGAGAGTCGAACAAGGCGACTGAGACTCATAATACATACATACACAAATCACACCTATATAATCCCGAGAAGGGGATTCATTCTATTGTGTAAAACATTTCTACTGCGCTAGGATATCAGCAGCATTTCCTATTTTTGGCAAAACTGATTTACGTATGATGCGTTACGTTAAGCGTTCTAAAATCATGAGCCGGCAACCGTCTTAATATCTCAACAGGGTGGGTCAAAGTCGTGTGTTGAAAAGTGCTATTAAAGAATGTCCTTAAAAACGAGATAAAATATCATAAAAAAATATCAAAAAATTGGTGCACTAACTACCTACTCCCAAACTATGCAAATTATACATAATGTTATTATCGCTGGTGCGGTATTTAGTGACTCATTTTTCTATCGCACGCCTATAACTCCCTACCTGATTCCGTTTGCCCGTCTTCCTATAACCCTGGGATCTTTCAAACGAAGAAGTAATTTCCAGTTCGGTAAGGTAAAAGCTAGTGCGGTATGCCCTGCTCTCGGATCTGCCCGGCTAGCATGACCACCTAAACACGATATGATATATCCATTTATCGCTTTGAACTGGCAAAAATAGAAAGATTTTTAATAGTCCAAAGCGATAAATGGCTATATCATAGCGTGTTTCGGTGGTCATGCTAGCCGGGCTGGATTTACCTAGTATCCACTGAGCACAGTTGGGTCGGGGTTATTTGTTGACCTTGAATAAAAAAAACAGTAATTTCGCTTGTCCAATAGGGAGCCACGTTATCTAATCTATCGGCCGCGTTATCAATATATTGCAATAACAGCGAACAAGGGGTTACTGTTCATTCCTTGTTAAGCCAATAGACCTTCAACCACCTTCATGATATTAAAAAATGTTTTCAAATTATGCCGTACGTAATAAAATACAGTACAGTCAGATTAAACGCTCAGTAGCTACGTATATTGGCTTCGTTCGTTTAGCGAGCGTAGCCAATAAAATGTGGGTAATCATTATTTTCTATGAATGTCAGAAGTAATTAAATTATTGTGCCGTTATACAAGTAACAAATAATTGATAGGGTACATACCTACATGATTTCACTGATTTTTAAGTTGTGTTGAGGTCCTCTAGGAGGCGCCTCGCGGGAGTCTGGATGGGGCATTACAATATCTTACCAAATATGACTGGGCAGAGGGAGAAATCAAGTCAATCAAAGGAGAGGTGCCAAAAACAAATGTTGACATGTTGTGAAGGGACGCCGTAAATCTACACTACACGCCGATCACAAGTCCCAAGCGATGTTCCAGACTTCCTGGCACCCGCACAGTGAATCCGTGGAATGCTAACAATTTTCGTGTCACATTTCAATACTGAGGATATTTTCCGAAGAAGGTTATTAACCTTATTGTATTGCTAGCCACATATTTTATGATCGCTTGATTTAAACCTCTTCTGCAGTAGAGGAGCGCGGGGTTCACTGAAGGTCTGAAGCCCTATAACTCACGTGACCAACAATGTAACCATGCCAGTAACGGTCCGGAAAGTCTGCATTAGTCTGAAAAGACTGTAAACTTTTTGGGATGATCTGGGTTATTTGGTGTTGGAAGATGAAAGGAGACACGCACAATGGCCCAATCAGGAGGCTAAAGGACCACGTTTCCAGTGCTTAACGTTATTTCTTTGACGATTCATGAGTATATGTAATGATACCTTATATGAATAAACCATATTTTCAATGCCCAGCTTAAAGCCCAGCTTAACTAAACTAAATCAACACCGCACGTAGCAACAGCTGCCCGTGAGCCACGCTGTATCGTAAAACACATTCCATGATCTCTATGCCTTTAATACTGGAATCCTGGAATGTGAACTGACATCACCATACAAAGCGCTTTGATCAATCAAAGCATTAGGTTCTCCGTCACAGTTTTTTTAAAGGTGCGACCCACGTAGTCATTCGGTTAATTTTTTTTTTACTTTTATGGTTATATTACAGACACACTAACCTTCCCAGAAAATTTAAGAGACGTAAGATTTTAACCATAATTATAAGTCTCCGTCGATAATTTTTCAGATATTGTAATTGCTAGTAGTAGAAAGAAGTCCGGAAATACGCCGGAAGTGGAAAATTTATTTATAAATTAGTTAAATTATGTTTTATTTTAAATCGAATACTTTTAGAGTAAGTAGTTATATACCAAAGGCGATGAAATGCGTTTAAAATGCGATCTGAGGCTTCTTTTTTTTATCGCTCGAGGTAAGATCATAGTTTTATGTCACCCCCTGACCAGGAAGTGGGATTTTTTGTACGCGTCGCGGGCGAAAAAATCCACTTTAAGGTCAGGTGTGACATAAAATAATTATTAATTTTATTAAAACCGTGAAAATTTCAGAACACATTTTAAATCTAATTATTCAATACCTTGAATGTGATACAAACATAATATGAGGCACCTTTCTTGTTACTGACCCCTAAAAACTTGTCGAATGTCATTTACGTAGCTACTATGTCCATCTTGTTTGAGAATCTAAAAATAGCAATAGCAGTTATTTATTGTATTATTTTATAATGAAATACGTCATTGTATTCTTAAATTTAAATTCTCAGTGTATAAATTATGTAATACTAAATTTGATGTTTGGTTAAATTACGCCAAATCTGTCGTGTAGTGACGGCAGAGCAGTATACAATTGTTACCACCCCCCATCCCTCCTGCGGATGTCGTATAAGAATGGTAAAGTAATGGGCAGCTGCGTTAGTCTTATACCACCTAGCAATATATTGTAATTTACGTGCTCGACAGAAGGCAATAGGCTCGCCCCTTGTTACATGGGACCTAATAATTGTGGTGAAATATAGGTGTTAATTCACCGCTGCCTACCCCTTCAGAGATAAATAGGCGTGATTGATGTAATGTATGTATGTATGTAAATCCTCGTGATTAGGTTAGGATCGGATGTAGACGCGGGAGCAGCAGTATTTAAACTAATATTATAAAGCTGAAGAGTTTGTTTGTTTGGTTAGTTGGTTAAACGAGCTAATCTCACAAACTAAGGGCTCAGATTGAAATATTATAATTTTTGTGGATAGTACATTTATTGAGGAAGGCTATATAACAACCGACATTCAATCGAGCGAAGCCGCGGGCGACTACTAGTAATCACATAATGGTATTGTGGCAATAGCCGCTCGCTTATTTTTCACAGTACTTTTATACTCATTCATCATTACCAGCCCTTTGATGTCCCCACTGCTGGAACATAAACTTTTCCTATGAATGGAAGAATATAAGGAGAATGGGCCATATATCCCACCACGCTGGTCCAGTGCGGAATGGTAGGTATTAACTACTCCAGATGCAGCCGGGACCAACCGCTTAACATGCCTTCCGAAGCATGAAGAAATTCGAGATAATATATTTTTGGTCATCTAATGATAGGCCTTAGCGAACATTCCTTATTTTATGCAATCGCAGGTTGAGCGCGCTAAGCTATTGCGCTGTCGAGATAAGTGAGAATGTTAACAGCATTATTGTACTCCAACAATTGTTCTAAGATAGCCAGCCCCTCTGTGGTTTAGGGTTCCAGGTGAATCTCGATTCCAGCAAGAGCTTCCCTGTATAGCATAAAAAATAACTCCGAATTGATGTGGGTGGTGGGTGGTACTTCCATTCTTCTCAAACAAAGCGTCCACATATTGCTGCAAAACAGTTCCCCAATACCTGCTCACTTAACAGACATATTTATTACAACTTTCTTTTGTTAGTATGCACTTAATATAATACTTTTTATGAATTTGGCAATAATCCTAATGACTGCGTTATTGGCGACACTTGCTAATGGCACATGAGCAAATAAACGGAACAGAGTAAAAGCTAGTCAACTGGCTGTGCGAGCGAAACCGGTTTTTTCCAGTATCGCTTAGCGGCCAGTTGACAAGCTTATTCTCTGTTCCGTTTATTTACTCATGTGCTAATGGTACGCTAAAATCGAAGGTAGGTGTTAGAATGAAGTGTCGAATACAGAGTCAATAGAAAGTAGACATTGTTAAAGCTTGCGGATTTCGGAATATTATTCTGACCGATATGAATGGAAGAGGAAACATACTGCGCCGACCCCAGATATACTGGGAACAGGGCAGGGAGAAGAAGAAGAAGAATAATGGTGGGGGAACAGCATCGTCTAGACAGGAAATAGCATCGACTTCGAGTTGTGAGATAAATGACATATTATCATATATAATTATGAACCTTAAGATAACTTAGCCGTGTGGTGACGGCAGAGTAGAATACAAGTGTCACCACCCCAAATCTCTCCCGTGGGTGTCGTACAAGGCGACTAAGGATAAATCAGTGATGAGGAATGGGCAGCAGCGTTCCTCTTATACCATCTAGCAATAGTACTGCGCCTTTTGTGCCCAATAAATGGCAATAGGCTCGCCACCTATTACATGGGACCTAACCTCGGAGTAAATAGAACTGGAGTAGCCTTTGCCTAACATTCCCCTCTGCCAAACGCACAAGCATCGGATGCCTGTGCGTTATATAAAACTAGTTGAGCCGCCATTTTAAAACCACAATAATCAGAACGTCTTGCCGTGCAGAGCTCCCACTAAAATGCCTGCCTGTGCTGTTTTTTAGCGTTAAAAAAATTCGAAAACATCTAGTATTCAAAAAGATGGCGTCACATTTAATTTTTAAGTATTATTTTTAAGATTTGATATTTATTTACTTCATAATTTCATGTTTTAGCATACTACAATTTCAAATTTCGAGCCATAGTCTCGTGGGGAGTCGGCCGTGACGTCATCAAACGATCTTCCAGCGCACTCCCCACGAGACTACCTAGGGTTGAACATTATCGCATTTCAATTAATTAGACAATAATTTAAAAAAGTTTGTTGTTAATAAATAATTGTAATTTTGTCATTTCGTATTAATTAATTACCAATTATAATTTCGTTTTAACAATATACGTTGCGTGTTTATATTTAGTTTAGTATTAAGTACATACCTACCTACACTTTTGCGACCGCTTGAAGCTTATTTTTTGCCACACTACATGGAAATATAAAATCATTAGTGAATTAATAAAATAAAATAAGAATAAGACTATTTTGCCCTTTATTCATGCTGGGCGGCGCTCATAAACATTAAGAGTACCTATGCTGTAGCATATACAGCGTCCCTGACTTTATAAAATAAGCAAGGGTAAAAAGGTACCAGCACAGCCGATTATTTCTAAGAAACCTAAATTTTTTTTCGAGCCACAGCACAAATTGTTTTTTTTGTTGTAATCAGCAACCCTAATTGAATTGCACTTCATTAATAGTGATGTCACGTCATCGATATTGCGATTTTACGAGGGAGTAATGAATGAATGAATGAATGAAAGTAACATTAAATTTAAAATATGTATTATGATTTAAATCTATACATTGTGTTCCTGAGGTTATACATTAACTTCGGCATTTTATTCAGACTATTAAATTGATCATTTTTTAATATGGATTAAATTTATGATACTTTTATGAATTGAAGTTCCTTTAATTTTGAAATCCTAGAATAAAACTATAGAGATATAGAATAAAACAGGTCAAGTCGACCTTAAGCCAAATGGCATATATGATGTTAGTAATTGCCGTGTGGTCACGGCAGAGCAGAATATAATTGTCACCACCTCAAATCTCTCCCGTGGGTGTCGTACAAGGCGACTACGGATAAATCAGTGATGAGGAATAGGAAGCAGCGTTCCTCTTATACCACCTAGCAATGTACTGCGACTTTTGTGCCCGATAAATGGCAATAGGCTCGCCACATTTTACATGGGACCTAACATAATTGGCAAAACGTGAGTGTTAGTTCACCTCTGCCTACTCCTTCGGGGATATAGGCGTGATTTATTTATGTATGTATGTATGAGAGAAGAGGAAGTAAAATCTCCAATTTTTTAACATTTTGTCTGTATGTATGTTTGTGCACGCATCATGCATAAACTACGAGACGGATTTTGATCCCATTTGGTATGATGATAGCTAAATGTCATTGTCAACATTTAAGTTAAATTTATTTTTTATTAATATTTTAAAGCTCCTTTAAAAAACCCGGTGGTCCAAGTGCAATACTTCGATTTACTAGGAGTTAGGTATGTGGCACCAAAGTCTTCCGTACATAAATGAAGCTTTTGGAAAATATTATTGTAGTATTAAAATCAGAAATGATCGGTATGTGTAGTTCAAGCAAAAATACCTCTGCCCCTAGCCGGTATCCTAATTGCTAGTATTTATACTGTAAGCTTTCACATTCCCGAAACAGCTAATTTTTAATTATAATTTTCAGTTTTCCTAAAGAACACGAAAAAAATGGGTTGATGCTTGTAATAGGCACGTCTCTTGGGCATCTACAAGAACAAGTACTACTTGTTCCATAAATTTTGAGCCGTCTCAGTTTCAGAAATTATCTAACAATAGAAGAAGATTTTATAGAATACAAGTTTGTTTTTTCCTCGCAATTGTGTTGAAAAACGTCGTATGCAACTCATATGCATTGGTCATTACACATTCAGTTTCCTTACCGCGTTCGCTTGCGGCTCGCGCTTGCAATAATGCCTCGTATATAATGACCAACAAAGCATACTCGTAACATAATGTACTATTTTAACTTTTAAGATCCACACATTTTGATTTTTGATTCCCCTTAAAATTTAACAATTCCCAGTATCATACGAGAAATCTAACTATATTCACTATCGCTTTGTTAAAAATAATGTTTAAGGGTTTCTCCTTTCCATTATGATTATACGCGAAAGGGTCCACACAGTGATTTCTGAAAGTGAAAATATATAATAACACCTATTGTAAATACTTTTTAAATGCAATAAGCTATAAGTATAAATTAGTATTTGATTGATATAGCTTTCGAAATCTGTCAAAGTTTTAGATAGATTTCATATATGAGTGTCTTTGCAAAATCGAAAGAAGGCTGATTGTAAAGTAAGCGTGTAAATCATCATTTAATTTTTAATAATGTAAGAATACTAACGCAAAATTAATGCATTCATTCATTGAACGAAACTGATTTATCGATATTGATATTCTCGTGCTATGTCATGTCACTACTCACACAATGACATTCGTGTGTTTGAATAGAACGTTAACACACTATTTTAAGTATGTTTGCGTGAATTTTAAATATGTGTGTCGTTTTATGCATGTGTGTGTTTGTAAATACGCAAAAAGTTTTTGTATCTGTGTGCAGCCTTTCAGTGTAGTAGTAACCTCACCCCCCGCAAAAAATGGCAGAAAAATATGTACGAGAAATTGACTAATGGCTACTCCAGTCCTATTTACTCTGAGGACCTAACATAATTGGCGAAACGTGGGTGCTAGTTCACCTCTGCCTACCCCTTCGGGGATATGTGAATTATGTTATGATAACTAGTAAGCAAATTTAGATCGCGACTGTACTTTATAAACGCAGTCACAGGGATTGACACCTGTGGAAAAGTTCAAGAGTTTTTCAATATTATATAATTATTATTTTATACAGATATCAAGTAATTGGCTTACATTGGTCCTGACAAAAATATATACATTCATATGTGAAATATAAATGTAGTAATAAAATCATTATTTTTTTTAGATAAATACAAGTAATACGATCAGGAGACATACTACATGGATGGAACTGGAGGGTTATAATACATGGGTGGGGTAAATAATACATAATAAGTTATATTATTGCCCGCTCAGAATTATTTTATCACTACTTCACGGGTTTGCTGAAAGAGATCTGTATTACAAATAAGTCGTCCCTTGGTAACATAAATGTATATTAACTCTTAATACCTAATACAATTAAAAGTGCAATAAAGAGTACCCCTATAATAATAATATCGTAACCTTATAGGGAGGATAGACCTGCCTACTAAGTATTAATTAGTAGACAGGTCTATCCATATTTCGTTTATTAACCTAATCGCAATAACCGCTTATTAAAGGCATTTTATCCGCTGATTTGATTAATTCCTCTAAACGTGTTACCCTATTTTGATTTATTGTGCGACTCCCCTAATCATATAAGCTTGATTTATTTGACCAATGATAATTATGTAAAATATTATTAATATCACGACAGCAATATTTTACACTTATCTAAAAGCTGACGACAGTTTCCCCTTTGCAGGAAGACAGATTTACTATTTTTATTTTGCAGGTAAACTATAAATTTTAAATAATCGGGTATAAGAAAATCTGTCAAAATTTGACATTTAATTATAAATTCCTCATTTTGTATGATTTTTGTGAATACTCATTTTTTACTTATAGCCGGATATTATGTTATGATTTTATATTTTTGACTACTTCAATAGTTTGAATTTTTTCTTCTTTTAGGTACACTTTTTTTAAAAATACCAATTTGAACAAGAAATATGAACGCTGTATCTTTAAACAATTATGGTTAACATAGCGTTTCGTCGGTATTTTTCAATGTCACTTTAAAGATAAATATGTAGTATTTAAAAGTTTATAAAGTACCTAAAACCGCTTTAAGCTTAAAAAAGCTTTACGCTTTATCGACCTTTACGTCGCGGTTAGCTGGTACAAGCATTAAATAAAATAATGCAAATAACTTGTACAAAAAGATGTCTCGTATGCATAGGTATTGACTATTTTTAGCTTTATAGCTTGATATCGAAATAAAGCGTGGTCAATTCACTTGCTGGTGCGATTCTGCATCCGCTGACGTCAATCGCACGATCCGACGGACGCGCGTACACAACTTAAAAGCTTCTCACAATACAAATAAAACGCATTGTTGCCCAGCCTTTAACAGTTAAATATAGGCTAGGTATACCAATGTATATAGCATGGGATTGGTAAGGCCTATTTATTAAAGCTCGTAGTTATATAATACCTAGATATTGGACGGTCCTTTTAAGGGTTTTCACTGAAATGTCAACTAAATACAATAAAAATCTACACCACCTACATGAAAATAACTAAACAATTAATATTTCATACACTAACCTCTGTTCAGCTCGAAGTAAACAAAATAAATCGATCGTGTTAAAGGTGCCATATGCGGATAAAATATAATAAATAATAATAAACAACTTATACATATACCAATAAACAGCGCGTGTTCACCACACAACCCCTTCCCCTTACCAGGATTCGAACCTTCTTGACATATTGCTCTGCCGTCACCACACAGTCGTATGGGTTCGGCTGTGTGGTGACGGCATAGGTAATCTGTCATGTCAATGCACCGAACAAAATAAGCAATATTCAAATTACGTCATAAGCGACGAAAATAATATGTGAGCGGAAGGGTCTATTCATCTGACATTGCAATTCAAATTTTAGTACGGCAATTTTATGTACGGCATTAATTTTTTATTAAATTAAAATTTTTAATGCTCTCGTGGGGCATTATTATGTTTTTTTATTAAACCGATTTTGTTATAATCTTATTAGCAGGTACAAACGCCATGAGACTGATATTTGGACCTGGGACCGTAAGAACTGATTTACCAAAAAAGTATAGGTATCGTAACTAATAATATCCTCTCAAATATACAGTGTGGAAAGAAAGCATGGGCCCTGGAGGAAAAGTACCTTAATCCTTTAAAACAACTCAATTTACTGAAAGTAACCATTCCTTTATTTTTAAAAAGGAAAATAACTGCATTCACGGTATTTTAAAAAAGCTTACCCGAACCGGGAATTGAACCAAGTAAAAAATCAAAAAATTAACACGCCTTTTTTTTACTAATCGATGCAGTCGATGTTAACGATCGTTTTTTTCTCAAAAACATAGGGTCTAAAAAAAAGAAAACATGAAATCTAACACTTATTTTACTTTTATTCTCGAATACTCTCAATCCTTAAGAGAATCTTATTTTATTAAAATGGAAAGACACATAAACTAATATTGAAGAAAAATATCACCTACAAAGAGGCTAATAATTTAACTAATAAATTGAATATTGATAAAGTGCAGATTACGATATTCTTGTGACCTACCTTCGTAATAAATGTTTTTTAAACCTCCAACATTTACCTACTAAGTTTTTTACCGTTAGCGCCAAAACTTTTTTCGACGATATTTGTGTCAGTGTTATTTTGAATTCGGATACCTTTTACCATACCACTAAAGGGCTTTTGTAATCGTTGCAGTTTAAAATGTATGGTTCTATTAGATTGAATTGCACTTAATCTTGATACGCCATTATTTTAATAATTTATATCAATATACTTAATATACTTATTACGAAATGGTGGCAAAACAGAACAAAATCGATCGATATAAATTATCAAGATGTTTATTCAAATTTCAAAATTTCCTTAAAATGCTATACTACCGTACAAAACTACACTACCATAAAAAAATTTAACGTTCGATTTTCAAACTTTCATTTTTTTAATTGCATATACCAACAAAAATCACGAGCAACAATAATAAAATAAAGGTTTGATTTGATTCGAGAGTAAAATAAATGTTAGATTTAATTGCATTTTGTTTCTAAAACCGTATGTTTCTGAGTGAAAAATTATCGTTAACATCGACTGCATCGATTAGTAAAATAAAATTGCGAGTGTTCATTTTTTTTATTTTTTACTTGGTTCGATTCCCGGTTCGGGTAAGTTTTTTGAGAATTCTGTGAAAACAGTTATGTTTCTTTTTAAAAATAAAGGAATGTTTCCTTTCTGTAAATTGAGCTATTATAAAGATTTAAGGTACTTTCCCTCCAGGGCCCATGCTTTCTTTCCACACTGTATATTATACCAGTATACTGGATTTCAATGAAAACGAGTTATTACAAAAAAGTGTTTATTAAGACATATTTTTTTAAGAAGTGTTTAAATCAGATGCTTTCACTGTCGCAGACCCATGCCAAAAAAGGGACAACATCAGATTTAACCACGTCTTAAACACTTTATTGTAATAACGAACGAACGAGTTTATAGTTTTTATTTCTGGTCTGTTTTCTTTGCAATCTCATGTATTTATTGATATTAACGACATCAATTAGTGCTAATTCACCTCTGCCTACGCTTTCGGGGATAAAGGCGTGATTTATCTATGTATGTAATTAGCGTTTTCGTACTTACGCATACGTTATAGAACCTACAATAACTACGGTTACAGTTAACTGTATTTGCTACCGCTCCGATTTGTAGCGAAGCTCTCTACGGCTATCGGTAGCGAAACGGTAGAAGGGAAAACCTTGTGTGAGTGCTCTAATATAAGGCTTCTAAGGTTTTGCCTGCCACAAAAAATCCGATAGATGCTGTAAGGCCCCTCGGTCAACAGACTGGATTTTTCTATAAAAAGTATTTACCCAATCACATTTTTTTGTAAGTTATAGTGTTATGATATTGCTTATAAACTAAGGAGCGGGGAGAAAAAAAAAGTGTCATAAAAAATAAAGCACGCAACGTTTTCCAAAACAGGGATTTTTTGTTTGTTCGAAAAACCAATAGGAGTACATACATACAAGCATACGTCACGCCTTTCTCCCACAGGGGTAGGCAGAGATCACTTCTTTCCACTTGCTACGATCCTTACACACTTCTTTCGCTTCATCCAATCTCATCAATCTCTTCATGCATGCCCGTTGGTTTCGAGTACTCTTTACCTGACCCTTTTTTAATAGACTTTCAATTTGATTATGAAAGATCCGACTAGGCGTTCCCCTTCCCATTTCTCCATTCACTTTCGCCATGTATATCCTTTTTGTAATTCTCCTTTCATCCATTCTTGCGACGTGACCAAACCATGCGAGCATCCCTTTCTCAATCCTTGTCATTACATCTTCTTTCAAACCATCTTTCAATAGGAGTGACATCTTTATTGATAATAGTATGCCCTGTATTTTCTGAGATATAAGTGGACATTTTAGTCTCTGACCATATTACTCCCAGGTATCTTAGTGTTATAAGTACACTCAATGATGTCCCGAGTAACCTCGGTGGATGCAAGTTAAAATGTTTTCACACTTTGAATACCAGTGTCAGACACGGAATCCTTTTTGATACGGTTCATTGACCCATTTTTCCATTGGGCATGAGATAAATATATAGCTGATTACGAAATACATTACAAGAGCAAGCAAGAAATATATTAGTTATCGATTGCGTCTTTTGACACAGTTCTAAGTTCACCAGCAGTCTGCGATCCAGGGTCACCAGACATCGGCGCGTCGGCGCCTCGGTCACTCTAAACTAGATCCGACTGCATTTTATAGATAAACAATCATTAATGGACGTAATTACAATTATTGCTTATAGATTTATTTACAGCAACATAAAATCAGCTTTCAATTAAACTGGTTACTTCCTTTGACCATTTTGCCTTGTGATTCTATGAAATGAGTGCCGTGTGGTAACGGCGGAGCAGAATACAATTGCCACCCTATCTCTCCCGTCGGTGTCGTACAAGGCGACTAAGGGTAGATACAGGAAATATACTGCGATAAAAAAAAATGAAAAGTGGGTGTCAGTCAATTCACCTCTGCCTACCCCTTAGGGGATATAGGCGTGATTTATGTATTATTTACAGCAACTTCATGTTGCTGTAAATAATCGGCTTTCGATTGAACTAGTTACTTCCTATAACTATTTTGCCTTGTGATTCTATGAACTGACCGAAGTGCTACAGTAATATTATAATAGTGCTACAGGATATTACATTTACTGCATAAGTGCAATTAAATCACTTATTAAATCATTTCTCCCGATTCTCTTAACAATTTAATAACATTAACATCCTAACCTAACTTCATAAACATATACGATAATCTGTACGTATATGAATGCTTAAATACATTTGCCAATATCTACTTATTAGAGAAATGTATAACTCCCATGGTCGCATGTAATAGGTGGCGAGCCTATTGCCATATATCGGGCATGTTAATCGCAGTTTATTGCTAGGTGGTATAAGAGTGGAACGCTACTGCCCATTACTCATCGTTGTCTTTACACAGTCGCCTTGTACGACACCCGCGGGAGAGAAGGGGGTGGTGACAACAATTGTATTCTGCTCTGCCATTAGCACACGGCAACAGGAAATAGATGTCCGACCGAGAATGACTAACCAATAAATAAATTCAGAAATGTAATAATCAATGGATATTTTGTATGCCTTTTACTGCCAAGTAAATAATGGATGCTTACTAAATATAACCTCTTTGTATCAAAATCAAAGGACTCTGAATCATAATGTGAATTACGTTAGTAAAAAAATTATAATACAAATAGACTTGCATTTACATATTTTTATCACCATTTATGATAGTTATATATATTAAAATATGATGATCGTATCTATTAATAGATGCTTTTATTGTCTTCGAAAAGACGTAAATATAACTTTTTCGTGAGATCGGTCGTCAAGATAACAACTTCACGAATGCGCTGTGGTGATTTTATCTGTTTTGTTTCAAAAAATATGGAATTTACGACCATTCTATTATTATTCTTCATTTTGTTCGGTTTATAGTCATTGCAAACAATAGGAGCTCGATAGATAGATTATTTTATACTAAGCAATGTTCGCTAAAGCCGGTCAATGGATGGGGGACCAAAACAATTTATTTTCGAGTTACCCCGTGCTTCGGAAGGCACGTTAAGCGGCCAATCCACACTTAGCCAGCCTGGTCCTATAGATATATAGATATATAGTCCCTTAGATATATCCCTTCATAGCAAAGGTCTGTGCCCCAGCAGTGGGCACATACATTAAAGTGATGGTGTTGAAACTGCAGAGTAGTAGTATCTACAGAGTACAAAGCCCATCATGGGACACGATGGGCTTATAATTGAGCCTCGACTAAAAATTATCGTCTTAATGCAGTACAAGCTTCATGAAAGCCCGGCACTGTGTACCTACTGCTGTACTGTATTCCTTTTTGGTTCTTTGGTAAAATAACTCTCTTCTGTTTTATAACTAACAGTATTTCTAAAGCAGCAAGTAAAGCAGTTCAGCATTGCTAAAGCTAGCGTCGCTAAGCTTTTGCCTAAACGTATCCCTAACTAAATGTAGGTATTTAATAATCGAATCTAATGCCTACACAATTTCAAAAACCAGTTGAAAAGCTTATTTTTAAAATTTCGCACGATTATTTAGCGTCGTAAATTCTTCACATTTGTATTCTAAATTAGCAGATCTATAAATACGGACTGGAAGCGTTGAACTTCTGTATTATATTTTTTAATAGTGTTTTTTTTCTTTAATTGTGGTATTGTTTGCGTGCGTTACTTCGTGCCGAAAAATGGAAACTAGAAACCGTTGAGGTAGCAGTCAAACAACTTTAATAGAATTTTTTTGTTTGAATTATCTTATTCTCTTACAAAAGAGACAAAACTAAACAATAAAGAGAAAAAATCTGAAATCTAATCATCATAATCACCAGCACTTTAATGTCCCCACTGCTGCAGCACGGGCCTTCTCTATGGATGGAAGAATATAGGGGAGATTGGGAGAAAACCACCACGCCGATGGCCCAGTCCGGGTAGGTGGGTATTAAAAACTGCAGATGCAGCCGGGACCAACGGTTAACGTCCCTTCTGAAGCACGGAGGAACTCGAGATGATACATTTTTGGTCACCCATCCAATGATCAGCCTCAGCAAAGAATGCTTAGTTTACGCAATCGCAGGGCAAGCGCGCTATGCCACTGCGCTAGCGAGATCCTCTGAAAATCTAATGAAAGTCTTAAAATGTTGGATGTGATTTTGTGACATATTATATGCAAAGGTAGCTAGGTAAAGAAGAGTGGTGACGGCAGAGCAGAATACAATCGTCACTACCCAAAGATGCGTCATCTCTCCCGCGGGTCGTACAAGGCGACTAAGGGCTAAAACAGGGTTCATTTTCATTAGTTCCAATGCTTTGCCATAAGAATGACATGAAAGTTTTACACTCAATTCATTCACACAAAAATCAATCAATGTTCAATGATTTTATTTACTACCACAAACATAAAGTCATCTAGACACACTAAACTAAAATTTGAAATGAAATCTTTTAAAACCGAGCAGTTTATTTATGCACATTCGAAAATAAATAATCGTGTCTATAAATAAAAGCAATTGACTTCCACTATCGCCGAATATGAGGTTAAATAGCATTGCATACGTGCGTGAAGCGAGATGTGACACGCCTGTCATTTTTGCATAATCTTCGACCCGACACTAATTATTTGCCATCATTGTTTTTATTGCTCTATTCCAATTAACAAAGGTGTTTCGAAACATTCAAATCCTAATTAATAATTATTACTTACTATTATTATTACAACATTATAACAAATGGTTTGTAAAATTACGGTTAAAGTAGTTTGTACCTATGATATTTTACTTTATTAGCTAATACTTAAGTTATTATATTATTAAGAACATAAGGTCTTCAATATGTAAGAGAATATGATGCCTATTTTTAAATACAAAACACTAAAGATAGTCATGCTAATTTAGTAGCGAAAAAATACGACCTGTAAAAAATCACTTATTGGGACATTGTCTGGTGTATAATAAACATGTTGGGGCACCCAACTCGTGAAGGTTTAAACACCAAGAACAACATACCTAAAGAGGGTTGGTGCCAAGCCACGAAAAAAAATTTGGTACGAACAATTCAATTTTATACTTCCAACTTTGACTAATGATTAAGCTATTTTAGTTTAATTCTTTAATAGATAATTTTAATTACATGATTGACATAAACATAATGGCTACATGAATGAAACCGTTCAAATTATCTTTTGAAATTACACGAAACAAACACCCTATAGAAGTTCAACATAATTTGTTTTCTGAATCGCCAGGCATTGAATACGTGCTCACGCGAACAGAACATTCTTTGTGGGTTATCGCATGGCCGTTTCCACTATGCTACCGCACTGCTATGATCCACTTTAACTAACAGATAATTCATAAAACACATCACATGGGTCACCTGCGTAACTAGAAATATCTATAAAAATCATATCATTGATACAGAAGAATAAACAGATATTTGGTAAGTAATCTGGGACATATCAATATTGGTAATGTTATTGGAAAATATATATACATTCATTCATCACTAACACCATTACGGTGGGATGGATGGTATGAATCAAAATGGATTGGATGGCTTGATGACGTCTGACATATTAATGGAAGAGGAAACATACTGCGCCGACCCCAGATAGACTGGGAACAGGGCAGGAAGAAGAAGATTGGAAAATAAACAAGTGGCAGTGTGAAACAACATTAGGAATTAAAATTTATTTCAGATGAAGCCTCAGATAATGTATAGAATACCTACCTAGGTATTGGAGGAAATGCGTTTTAATAGTTGGGTTATTTTTAGGACCATTTCCCCAATACCAGGAGACTTTATGCAATTTTTTTTGAAATTCGTTCAGACCATCAAACTGAACAAATTTCACTATGGGAGCAACTCCAAATTCACGAAAAAAATATCAGCGGTTTCATACAAAATAATTATACCTACTCGACCCAAATGTATGAAACAGCTGTTATTTTTTTCGTGAATTTGGTGTTGCACCCATAGTGAAATTTGTTCAGTTTGATGGTCTGAATGAATTCCAAAAATTTTTGCAGTGACCAAAAAGTCTCCTGGTATATTTAACTAGTGGTCGCCCGCGGATTCGCTCGCGTTAATGTCGGTTATTAAATAGCCTTTAGCCTTCCTCGATAAATGGACTATCCAACACAAAAATATTTTTTCAATTTCATTCAGTAGTTCCTGAGATTAGCGCGTAAAAAACAATTTGTTCAACTTTATAATATTAGTATAGATTTACTAGTAACAGCGTTGACGTAAAGCACAATAGTATATTATGCTACGAGTATGCTACGTTGGTCATTACATACGAGGCATTATTGCAAGCGCGAGCCGCAGGCGAGCGCGGTAAGGAAGCTGAGTGTGTAATGATCAATGCATACGAGTTTTGCATACGACGTTTTTCAACACAATTGCGAGGAAAAAACAAACTTGTATTCTTATTAACTTTACCAAATAATTACGGAAAATGGCGCCTACAAGTTTGGATTTTGTTATTTTTTAATACTGCTTAATACTAGGGAAGGCAAGGGAACCAGCACATACAGCCTCATCTGATGTAGTCTACTTTCTTCAGTATTAATCGCATTAAAACGCGGATGTATGTTTTAATGCATTTTGGGAAAGTTTGGAGTCAAATTTATAATAACAGCCTATTGATGGAGACTGACGAGGTAGATCGACCACGAAAATGCTCATCGCTTTTCTCATCAAATGCACTTTTGTTTCACTAAATCTTTATATTGTTCATCGCCGTAGACACTTATTACACAAAACTACACATTTTTTAACAGTAAACATCACTTAGACACAATATTAATTTAATAAAACAAATATGGCAACTTTTAAAAGGCACGGAAAAACCGGCTGTGCATCCGAAAAATAAAAAAATAAAATAAATAGTGTTTCTAAGTACGATAGTTAATTTCTGTTTATAAACATGGAATAAAATGTCTATTTATCTTCTAAACTCTAAAATAATTTCGTATTCGTAAAAATATTCATTGTCCATAGACAAATTCAATAAGCATTAACTTTGTAGTGTTTGGCGCGTTTCAATGGTGACAGTCAGATTTTTTTCATTAATTCAAAAATTGTTTCAGAGTGGATTTTGTGCAATTTTGATGCTTAAGGATCTGTGTTGACGTTCAATTATGAGGAATTATTGAGAATAATCCCTCTTTTAACGTAAAATTAATTTCATTTTTATTAATTTCACACACATGAATACAGACTAAATATACTAAAGACTAGGCTGTATGGGCTAGACCCTATGCTTTCCTAAAAATATAGGGAGAATTAAACATAAAAAAAAGAATTAAAAAATTTACGATTACGCACTAGTACGTAATATATTGTGAACGAGTGCATAATATGCTGCATTATGGACCTTAAAACGGTGTAATAAGAGTCAATTTACGAGCAATTGTGTTGAAAAATTAATTACAACATAATTGTGGACCGACGATCCTGTAAATGTCGCGGGAATCCGCTAGATTCGGGAAGTGCAGGACCGGCTTGGAGATAAGTGACGTCTCTCGGCTGAAATGGTGATGAAGACCATTTGTGGTTATAGTATAGCATAATCCAACAACATTATGACATTGTATCGTGTCGCAATCTCATTAAAGTCCTCATGCATGCCCGTCGGTTTCGGGTACTGTTGATCTGGCCCTTTTTAGTTATATAATACATTCAATTTGATTTTAAAAGATCCGCCTAGCTTGGCCTTTCGCTTTCGAAACATAAATCATTTTTGTCAATCTAGCTTAACTTCGTCAATGCTCGTGTCTTTATGCACGCGTACTAATTTATCGTAGCTTCATAATTAAGGACTATACACATTCCTGACAACTTTGCGTATTCACACTTATTACGAAGGAGACACGCATAACTTCATCACATGTTCGCGCCATATCTTGGCCATTAACATTTTAAGCACTGGTTTCTAGAATACCGCCACTTAATTTTAGATTATTAATTAAATAACTGGGTTGTTGTCGCGAGCATCCGACAAAGAAAGAAATCGCAAGGTGCAATAAAAACTTATATTAAAACGTGCTTTGCAAAATTTGATACGAGTAAAAAGATACAAACGCAGAAGTAGAGCGTTACGTTCCAGTATTATCTTTTCTCTCTCTCAGAGATCTTCAAGCCATCCATTCACTTTAGATTCATCATCATCAATCACACCGGAAAGGTACCTAGGGGTGCTACCTAGGGGTGAATAATGAAAGAAGATGAAAGTTATAAAATAATCTGAGAGATAGATGAACAGAACGATTGACAGATATGACAATGTTCCAATTCATAGTGCTCAAGGGTTTGGATTAGGTTTTTAAGCCGGTCGCCTGCTGACACCGACCCTCTTTGGGTAAATGGTATCTTGACATAATCTTCGTGTGTGTGTGAAATAAAAATAGTCCAAAGTATACTTCAAACTGCTATCTAGCACCCTCAACGTAACGAAACATAGTTATCGCTAGTATCACTAAACGTAGTGTATTATATATACTCTTTGAGTGTCACGTCGGAAGCCAAACTATGCTACTTATATTGTTCTTTGGCCATCCACAAACGCCGCTACGTGACTTTTCGCATCTAAAACAAATCGGATGTTCAGAATTAAATTAATATGCTATTAACAAAATACCAGTGAAAACATTATAAAGTCATTACAGTTTTTTTTTGTAGTTGCTGATATTTTCTTGTTTACTATTCGATTTTAATTTTAACATTAAATGAATGTTAGAAAAATTAGTACAAAGATTTTGGTGGTTAGAAATTTAAATATTTTTTCGGAATTCTTTTTCTAACCACCAAAATCTTTGTATTTTCTTGTTTTTCCTGTTAATTTAGAACAGCAGCATGGTGACGGCAGGCAGAGCAGAATTCCAATTATCACCAACCCTCTCCCTCTCTCCCGCGGGTGTCGTACAAGACGACTAAGGGTTAGGTTAGGACAGCAATCAGTATAATGGATACTGCGAATTTCTGATAAATGGCAGTACGCTCGCCACCTATTGCATGCCGCCCACAACCGCCAAAAAATGATCAAAAGTTATACTCGAGTGAAATCAATAAGAGTGCTTCATGTTGATATTATTTTTCCAACCTATAAGGCTGCTATATTTTTTATTGGAAACATTCATGATGGTCGACACGTTGATCTCCTCATAGTCACGGCCATTGTATATGTTTATGAGTGCGTCAGCAGACGTTACATTTCATTCGCTATGTTTTAATTTAAATATTTGATTGTTCGATTGAAACGCTATGTATTGTTATTTTAGGATATGTTACACCGGTTGCGAGGTGTGTCTTGACGTCACTCAGTTCATCTATTGTTTACAAATTTTGGAATTTCCTTCAGTTGTATTTGTTGTTGTTTTATGCCAGTCGCTGTAGAAACTTTATTTACTTAGTAGGTTATGTTATAGCTACTTAATGTATTGCTTTCACAAAGAATATCCAAATAAATCTTACAAAATAAAGTTGAATATTACATTTTGCATTATTCAGAAGTTATCTAGATTATAAGCTGAACTGTTTATAGGCATCCCCTTTGTCATTCTCACTGCTGGGGCACAGGTAATCGATCTCAAGTTTATCAAATATGCGTTAGACCAGTAATACAGAATATGCCAGCCCTATGTCACCCTAAGGATAATAATGTCATAGAAGTCGAATAGTAAGAATAATAATAGGTAACCTTGGGGCACCCGAAGGTTGAATGGAAAAACACCAAGCAGCATACCCAAAGATGGTTGGCGTCAGGCAAGCAGTCGGCTGTAAAACCTAACTCTAAACCTTGAGTAGTTGGAGTCGGATGTTAGATTGGATTTTGATTGGAATGTTGCCATACTAATTTATTATAACAGGCAAACACATTATAGTGAAAGAGAAGAATAAATGGTCATAATAATATTGAATAGTGCAAACTAGTTTCCGAAAATATTTTATTCTATTGCTTGTATTTTAATATATTGCCGTTTGTTTAGCATAACAAAGTTGTTCAGCTAGTAAGCGCATGTTTCGAGTTCCAACCTAGTTTTATGTGTTCTAATTCTTGATTTTATTATTATTTTAGTGGCTGTATTCATCACATCACTAACATCTTTCTGGGGTCGTCTCAATGATGGCATTCGGCGCCGACCCCAGATAATCTGAGAACAGGGCAGAAAGATGATGAAACTTAAGCACGAGTTTAGTGTTCTACCATTCCTGTTTATTTTTCTCCTCTAAGCTACTTCAAACAAAGTTTAAAATAATTACAATTGATTAAAGAAAAGTTGTAGATTTGACCAACTCAAAAGAAACGGGTGCTATGTAACAAACCTAATGTAATAAAACTTTTAAGCAATGCCATAGTTTATAATGTCATGCGTCGAAAAATAATGCTTAATTTATCTGTGTGAACCGGTAATATCTACTATTTTCTGGATAATAGACTCCGAAATAAAACAATATCAATTATAGAAAAGACATTGAAAGGCGTCAAGGGCGAGCGAGCGGGCGCGGGTCCTGATAAGGGAAGGGACTATGCCCCGTCTAAGGACTAAGTACTCCGAAATGTGTCGAACAGATACGCCGAGAGCACAGATTACACACAATGTTTACAAATAAAACATCACGTACGTAACAGGAAACGGAATAAAACAAGTCAATATTAGATTATATTACAAATATTTGGAATAAGATATGAAATAAAAACCCTGTTATGGGATTTACGTTGGTTTGTTTTTTACGTGATACGAAATTGAGGAAATGCAAACGGTATACAGTCAGCAGCAAATGACAATTAACCCAAGTTTCCAAATTATTATAGCCTTTATTGAGTTGTGGATTGTTCGCATAAATAATACAGTTTTCAATAGCTTGAAATGCAGTTATATTTAATATGGCCATGTTAATATCTGTCTTTTCGAAGGTCAATGTTGCGATTATTTTTGGTGGCCTACATAGGATAGATGATAATTATATATTAATAATTATTGGTACCGCTCATATCTCATACGAATACGTACCACACAACATCAAATTTTTATAATCGATCGATACACTAAGATATTTTTGAAAATACTTAAAATTACACATAGCTACATTTTAACCATCCACCCGATGACAGAGTCCCGTACATATTACCGAAAACCATTTTCTCCATTAACAGATCCCACATTTTGCACTTTTACACTTCTCACCGAATGAACGTTTGACCAACGCACATTTGACCAACGCATCGTTTGCCTTTCCTGCAGTTCACCGAATGAATATTAGACCAAAAAACCGTCGCCATTATGTACTACAATTTCCTACTCCGCTATTGAGCGCAGAGATGTTTGATCAAAGAAAATTACAATGATAATTATTTGTTGTGCGTGAGTGCAAAGTTGTTTTTTAACCGCGTGCTCAATTATGATGACCGAGCTAGCGAAGATAGAAGAGAAAAATTAGAATCTTGAGCGATAGCGAGTGAATCAAAAGAGCTCAAGGTGAAAAATCTTTGCACTCGAGTGCAACACGCATAACAAACAAACACCCACCCATCCACCCAGAAACACCTACAACATGCACACCCGCAATACACACCCATCCACTCAGACACACCCAAAAATCACCCATTCACCCAGAAACACCCACAAAACACCCATTCACCCAGAAACACCCAATCACCCAGAAACACCCACAAAACACACATTCACCCAGAAACACCCACAAAATACCTATTCACCCAGACACACCCACAACATCCATTCAGACACCCACAACATCCACCCAGTCACACCCACAATACTCACCCATCCATTCAGACACACCCACAAAACACCCATTCACCCAGACACACCCACAAAACACCCATTCACTTAGACACACCCACAAAACACCCATTCACCCAGACACACCTCCAACACCACAGATATATCAATTTAAGGAGATCGGCCGAAACGCTTCGTTTAAAGGGAGGTTCGAGTGGAGGACCTTAAACGTTTTATTATGGATAACTAGTTACTATAATAAAACGTTTAAGTCTATATTATACTATTTACTATTTATATCGATAACTAGTTCGTACTTTGATTTCGAAAGTTGAGCAATTTCTTCAAAGGTTAAAACCATTTTCTCCCGGCCTACAATGACTATGTTTGGCCGAGTAGTATAAACAGTCGCCCAGATTGTAATAGACGCGGGTATGGAATCCGCATCAAGAGATAATTTAGCGAAATTTTTTTGACCGAATGTGCTATACCTAGTCTAACATTTATATGATATTCAAATACATATAAATAAACTAATAATTTTAAATTGCCGAGCCTATTGCCATTTATCGGGCACAAAAGTCGCAGTTCTATTGCTAGGTGGTATAAGCGGAACGCTGCTGCCCATTCCTCATCACTGATTTATCCTTAGTCGCCTTGTACGACACCCACGGGAGAGATTTGGGGTGGTGACAATTGTATTCTACTCTGCCGTCACCACACGGCCATTATTTATACATCCCCCGTTGTTTATTGCAAATTTAACTAACGTTACAACGTGGAGTTAAAAGGTTAGTTAAATTTCAGCAAGCTAATAACGTCGCCAAGTCGTAAGTGCCGCGGGGTGACGGCAGAGTAGAATACAATTGTCACTATCCCAAATCTTGGAATGGGCAGCAGCGTTCCTCTTATACCACCTAGGCTAGCAATGTAATGCGACTTTTGTGCCCGATAAATGGCAATAGGCTCGCCACGTATTACATGGGACTTGACATATTTGGCGAAACGTGGGTAATAGTAATAGTAACGTATGTAATAACGTGGCGGCTGACCGAGTGCTATATATCGCAAAAGACGCTTTAAATCCTGAATCCGGTAATAATTTTTCGAAATTTTCTGAACTCAATTTTTAAATTACCTACAGGGAATATTCAAACTTCAAAGTGGAAACAGGGACATACTATTGAAAATCGTAAATTCTCTGAATATAATTACTTTCTTTGTGACAGTTTATTCATCTCTGACTACCATAGGCGACAGGAAAATAGTCGATAAGCATATTCCAAATTATTCAGCATCGTACAATAAAGCAACGACACCCGAAAAAAAGTGTGCAAATTATATGGAAAAATCGGAATAGAATTTCAAAATACCAATGACGTATGCTTGAGGAAACGCGCCGCGTCATTCTTTGGCGAATTTGTGAAATAGTTCCATACTGCGGTTTACCTTGCATTGTTCACTGTTTCGTATGAGAGCGAGCTAAGCCGTCGGGATGCTTAATAAAAGAGCTGTGTGTGTGTTTTAATATAGCCGTTATAATTTTCGTCAGTCTTATAGTGACGGCAGAGAAGACTACATTTGTCGCTATCCTGCCTCCTTCGCAGATGTCGTACAAGGCGACTAAAGCACGTTTTCACCAACAATCCCTAAAGTATTACTTAGATAGGGAACACCTATCTTAAGTAAGTCCATAAACAGTCCTCTTACCTAAATTCGTTTTCACTAGGGAGCTAGGGATCACTTTTTTAGGGGTTGCCTAACTAAGTGACTAACTAGTGATGCCAAACACCGTACTTTCTATTAAAAAACGATTTATAAAGTAAATTAAATCTATAAATGATTTATTCCGTCTATTTTATATATTTTATATCATATTTATAAAGCTGTATAGCATGTTCCTTGGTCTCATAGTAGGTAAATAATGAATAATGTCAGTTCTTGTAATAATACGATAAAACTGTCACTTAATTATTAGGGACACCACTTTAGGGACACCCTTAGACGTTAAGAGTTACCTATGTGTTGTGTTGGTGAAACGAAAAATTTCATTTAGGGCCACCTAAGACAAGTTAGAGGGCCCTTAAAATTTAGGGATTGATGGTGAAAACCGGCATAAGAGTTATAATATAACCCAGAAAAGGGCAGCAGCGTTCCTTGTGTACCTTTTAGCAAATCACTACGATTACATTTCCCGGTAAAATTGAATTAGCAAAACCGAAAATATTAATAAAATGGGATGTTCGTAAATTAAATTATACACAAGGCAGAGCAGAATACAATCGGTAGCACCATCTTTCTTTCCCGAGAGTCGTCAAAGGCGACTAAGGTCTAAATAGAATGAGGAATAGGTAGGAGTGTTCACAGAACACCGTCACACCTAGCAATTAACGAGTTAGGGGGATGGATAGGGGGGGGGGGGACGGAAGTGATTTATGTATGCAATAATATTGTTAAATTTATTAAGGAATTAGTTGATCCCACCGTATGCACTTTTCTGTTCCAACAAAATTGTCAATCCCATAATAAAGAACAAGATTTAATACTTCTTTTCATTTGTTTTCTATACCATAAATTAGGCCAGGCGGATTTCCAAAGCGGACTTCGTCATTGAAATAGACTTTTAAGACGTGTTAATGCAATTAAAGTAATTAATGATTCTGAGAAATAGTCAATTACACTCAATGAAAATGACTGCAATCGAATATGACGTATAAAGAGAAACAACTCTAAAGAAAAAGGGAGCAAATTTATAAAGCGGTGCCAATGTCTGCACGATGGGTACCCATAAAATATTGATGGCTGCCTCCATGATGGCCCCTGCATAAAAAGCTCGCGAGCGGACCACGCGAAACCAAATCGCTACCATCAAAATATACATTGATCAGGTAAATTTTTTAATCCGCATAACACTGCATATTTATTCAAATACGTACCTGCCACCGGGACCTCTATATTTTAGTGTCTATCCAATAATTACATTTATGAGCACATCAGCGGCCGTGGACGGGAAATGGATTGACGTCAATGGCCTCTGAGGAGTACACGTACCTACAATGTGCGCAGGCGCACCCCGGGATCAACGGCCGTTTACGTTTTGACCACGAACTTCTAGAGCGTTCCCCGAATCATCGTCCTCCCCCTAATATCGTATGCATTAATATAAATGTATTATTAAAGGAGTCGGCTCTAAACGGATCTTCAAGGAGCGTAGACTAGAAAAATACTGCGCGCCGACCGAATATTTCCCCATAGAAAACAGCTCGTGAGCAATTCTAATTTGGGAGACATTTTAAAAATGCTTTTCAAAGTATAAACATCTCTTAAATATTTTAATTGTATACGGGAATTACTGGAAAGTCCTCTAAACTTTTCATTAGATGCAAGAATCTAGCTTAGTGACTGCGGCGCGGGCGCACGAATGGTTTTTGTGTTGGGGGATATTTACGTCAGGGCAGCACATTAAAACTGTTTAATATTTAATCGTTATTTTAGTAAGAAGTTCGATTTCTATTAGCAGACATCCTTAAATATAGTTCTCAAATCAGTAGTCCAAAAAATATTAAAAGATTATTTTATATATTTTATTTGTTTTTCGAGCAGATTATAATTATCACCTGAGGGTGGTTGTTTTATCGCCCACAGATCCTACAGCCGTGTGGTGACGGCAGAGTAGAATACAATTGTCACCACCCCAAATCTCTCCCGTGGGTGTCGTACAAGGCGACTAAGGTTAAATCAGTGATGAGGAATGGGCAGCAGCGTTCCTCTTGTATCATCTATTACCTACTATTACCTACTGCGACTTTTTTGCCCGATAAATGGCAATAGGCTCGCCATACATGGGAACTAACATAACTGGCGAAACGTGGGTGCTAGTTCGCCTCTGCCTGCCCCTTCGGGGATATAGGCGTGATTTATGTATGTATGTAGATCCTACAAGATGACTAATAGCTTAATCATGATGAGGAATTCAGCAGCTTTCTTGGTACCCAGTGTGTCGTAGATAGCGAAATGTGGGTTTTAATAAACCTCTTCTGCCTTATTAGGGACAAGCGGACACGATTTATGTGTGTATCAGGAATTGTTCTTTAAGTTTTTATTTTATTGGAAGAGAACACCATAAATAAAAAAATATCGCAAATAATGCAAGGCCAAGAATACAGAATACATAAATTATATAAATCATAAACCCAATATCGTTTTAAAGTTAAACGTACCTGCTAAAAATGTCAAAAGCTTCCTTCAATGTATAATGTAATACGGACCAAGTAGATGGTTTATATCGCAACATTGTCAGTGAGGGGCACGATCTGCCATTGAGTAAACTAAGCAATCTTCGCTAGGGCCAGACTTTGGATAGGTGACCAAAAAATCTATATTTTTTTCTGTGCTTTTGAAGGCACGTTTGACTATTGGTCCCGGCTCCATCTGCAATCGTTAATTCCTACCAATTCGCATTAGAGCAACGTGGTAAAGCCGTGTGGTGACGGCAGAGCAGCATACAATTGTCACCACTCCCATCTCTCCCGCGGGTGTCGTACAAGGCAACTAAGGACAGCAATAAGTAATGGGCAGCAGCGTTCCTCTTATACCACCCAGCAATATACCGATAGATGGCAATAGGCTCGCCAGATAATACATGGGACTTCACCGTAATGGGTTGGAAACGTGGGTGTAAACTATGGGATATAGACGTTATTTATGATCATGATAATGATGGTTGATAGTTAAGGGCCATTGTAATATCAACGGAAATTACGGCTTGAAATGACTTCTGTAGTTCTACTTTAGAATGACAGGGTTGATTGTATTTTTCTTGGTTATCAAAAGCAATACCTCTCTACATTAAATTTGAAGCATAGCTCTGCATATTAGGTATCTCCGTTACCTTCCCAAAAGTCATCGGAAGTGTATCAAAGTCCTTTTCGAGGAAGTACTAGTCGCTAGCCGCAACTAGTTTCACTGATAATTTAATAAAACAATTGCTAATACATACAAACATTGTTGACACATTGTTAAGGCACTCACCAATAACATTATAAAACAATTTTGCTATGGAAAAAGAAAGTGGTTAATTCGATTTTAATTACAAAATAATTTAACTGTAAATATAAATACCAACATTAATTTAACCGATAGTAACTAATCGATTATTATTATCAAGAGATGTTGCGACTCGTATTGACATTTTTAACTGAATCCTTTTCAGTTTCATTTACCCCGTGTGGGAAAGTCGTTGGCCTCTAGATTTATTAAATGCATTATGCAACACCGAAGAGGTGAATAACCTTATCGTAGACGAATTTTTGTTCGTTAACCTGTTCGGCTTACGCGGTGAACTTTAAGCAATTTTGTAACCGAATTTGCAAGACGAAATGGACGCTTCCACTTTTTGCCGTCATAGAACAAATGAAACCGATAAATCGCGCAAGCTGCAATAAATGGATAAAAAGGATTTTATTACGGCCACTAAACATTTTACGCACTGAAATAGGAAGATTAAATTGCCTGGTTGTTGCTCTTTGCAAAACCAAGCCATCTTATTAGCAGTTAGAAGATAACAGTACTTCTTTCCAATTAATGTCGAATCTGCATATAATATACCATTAATAATCAATGCCGTGTGGCGACGGCAGAGTAGAATACGATTGTCACCACCCCAAATCTCTCCCATGGGTGTCGTACAAGGCGACTAAGGATAAATCAGTGATGAGGAATGGGCAGCAGCGTTCCTCTTATACCACCTAGCAAATTAGCAATAGTACTGCTACTTTTGTGCCCGATAAACGGCAATAGGCTCGCCACCTATTACATGGGACTTGTCATAGTTGGCGAAACGTGGATGCTAGTTCACCTCTGCCTACCCCTTCGGGGATATAGGCGTGATTTATGTATGTATGTATAATCAATCTCCCAGGCCACTGAGGCTCCCAGGCCACAACCTCCTATTCGTGTTTGCTACTCGAAGATCGCACTTTATTTAATTGTCAGAATGCATAGATTTTGCAAGGAACGTACAGTATAGTAATATTAAAAACTGTACTGCTGTTTATTATCTGGTATATTATACAGGTACTGACAAAATCATTGATCGTCACTTTTCTTTTTCAAGCTGCGATGTGTCTCGGAGAATATTAACGTAAACTAACGCTATTTCTAATTTGCAATATTGTCTATTTTTTTTCTCTGCAGGCTTGGTAGATTATATTAAGATTAAAAGAAATCTTCAAACGAAAATGAGTTATTAAATTCTGATAAATTATGTCCAAATACCTGAAATACTATTTTTTTATTAGTCTGATAGATCCCACCGCTGGGCAAAGGCCTCCCCCGGAGCCCTCCATGTCGGGCTCGCTCACCGATCCAAATCCGTCCGTGTTTTACAGCATGTCTCCAGATCGTCTATATTTAACTTACAAATAAATAATAATTAACTTAAGACACTTCCTGAATACATACGTTAGAGACGCAATAAAAACACCAAATTAATTTGGTGTGTTAAACCTAAATAAGAGCACACGATGAATAGAATAAGAAAACGTATCGTTATCCTATTATAAAAAGCGAAATGTTCAACCTATCAATACTACTGCGTACGACTGCGTACCTACGTCATTAATAAAAAATAAACTGTTGACGATATCGTTTACGTGCATGGTCATTCATCTTCCCACCAAGCAAGCAGTATTGCTTTGAGAACCGAACGATGAATCCCAATGAGGTTTTTTAAGAAAATCAACATTAGGTATACTTCGTAAACAAAGAAACAACATGGGACTCTCAAAACAATCCCTTTGTTTGAGCGCAGCCGGATGCAAATGGTTGTCGGCGTGTAAGCATCGTATTATGGTAAATAATGTAATTCCAATTACCTATTGCAATTCCAATTACATACATACTTTCACATGAATCACGCCTATTTATTCCCAAAGGGGTAGACAGGAGGTGGATTTACACCTACGTTTCGCCAATAAAGATCCTACATTTATATACATATACTGGCAGGGGTAGACAGAGGTGAATTTACACCCACGTTTCGCCAATAAAGGTCCTGTATTTATATACCTAGGTATGCTGGCACAATTCTTAAATGGACAGTTCCAATCGAACACATTTTGTGTCTTGAACACATGACACCCTGGGGGCGAGGAGAGCCTAACTAAGTATTATGAGTTTCGCATCTTAAATCACCCCTATTCATCTAAAAAGAGGTAGACAGAAGTGAATTAACATCCGCGTTTCACCTATTATCATCACATTATAATCATCCGGGTCCAACGGCTTAACGTGCCATCCCAAGCACGATGAAACTAGAGATAATAAATTATTGGTCACCCATACGGCCTTAGCGATCGTTGCTTAGTCTACGCAATTTCAGGCCAAGCGCGCCAAACCGCAGTGGTTTAGCTAGCGAGCTCATCGTTTCACCACTTATGTTAGGTCCTACTAGAGGGCGAGTCTATTGCCATCTAATGGGCAGGTATATGTTGTATTTTGCTAGGTGGTATAAGAGGAACGCTGCTGCCCATTACTCATCGTTGTCTTCGCCTCAATCGCCTTGTACGAAACCAGCCGGAGTCATGGGCTGGTGTTTCTTTAGTTTAGTTTAAGTATTCTCCACTGCACTGCCATCGCCACACGGCACTGTTGCAATTGATGTTTTTATTCTCGTAGGTAAGTTTACCTGCCGTTGTTCAATTTTGATGAATCTTTTCTATAGGCAATGTACTAATTATTCTAATGTAATAAAATAAATAAATTACCTATCAATCTCACCCACTATGAGCAACTCTGCCTTATGCATGTCCACAAAAGTTCACATAACCATTACTCAGAATTAAAAGCCAATGTGATTTAGTTCGTCATTGTTAAAATGGAAATTTTAAGGTAATTTAAAGAAGTAAAATAATGACTACCTAATACTATTTCCTTTCCTTTAAGGTAAAGTTCTGAATCAATAACATTTTCTGCAAGCTTATTTTTGGGCTGGCATTGAATAAAAAGAAACATTGAGTTTTGAAATAACTTAAGTCAGTTTTCTATAATCATTCAATAATATTGAGTGATATGTATACAGATATAATATACCTACCTTAAAATGCGTACATACGTCATTGCTATCCTTGAATTAACATCAAAACGTATTTATACTTTTCTTGCAAGGCTCACACAATAATATTTAATTTGCTTTATCAAATAAGGAAGACTACAATGTTATTGTTGCAATTAAGACCACATTTTAAGGTAAATTTTATTTCGCAAGTGGTCCATAATCCAGACTATCCTAAAAAACTTGAAACCAATATGTTTCGCTTTATAAAACTCAGAAATCAGTTCACAAAGAGATAGAGTTTCGCATAAATTATTTTCTTTATTTTTAAACACGTGTCAATGGCGGCTTTATATAAAAAATATAAGAAATACAACCTTCTATCTTAATAAATTCAGTGCTAAAAGAATCTAATAATTACCTACTTTTATACGCCAATAACATATTTTATGTTTTTGACACACTATAAACAAACTAATCTTCTTCTTGCAATGCATTTAAAATTAATCAAAATTGGCTCTTTTCCAAATATTATTAGTAAAAAATTATACTTAGAACAAAATATTACTATTATTAAATTAAACTATTATTGATTCTTAGATCACAAGATTTAAAAGGCAGCATGAAACGATGTGATTTGATAAATGGCTTTATGCGACAGACATATTATTCCTTCGGTAAAACCAATATTCATTGGATACAGACCTTCAAGGTATATTTTTTTAGGAGGTAACGGAATGATTAGCCATTGACGTCACAAATGCATTGCCGCCGCTAGTTGTTCCCGAGTTGATATGCGCCAGCGCAGCAATGAGCTGACGTGACCCGCTTGCAGATTGGACCTCTTGCGTAAGCGCAACATTACGCAACGAGTGCAGAGGATTTAGCGACTCGCTATATCGCCAAGCAGGAAGCGGTCCAGTTAATATTTGAATCAAATTGTATGTGACTAGATTCTAATTAAGGAGATATGTGTAGGGATGGTACCCAAAAGCGGGTATAACGCCTAAAAAGTGCGATCTCGTGTATTACTACGTCATTACTACGTCATTTTTTAAATTGATATTTTGTAGTGCCGTGTGGTGAAGGCAGAGCAGAATACAATTGTCACCACCCCAAATCTCTCCCGCATGTGTCGGACAAAACGACTAAGGGTTAAAACCGTGATGAGCCTTATGCCACCTAGCAATGTACTGCGTTTTTCGTGCCCGACAAATGGCAAAAGGCTCGCCACCTATTTATTAGATGGGACCTAATAAAATTGTTGAAACGTGGTGTTAATTCACCTCTGTCTACCCCTTCGAGGATATAAGCGTGATTTATGTATGTATGTATTAATATTGTGAACAAATTAATATTTTTGTTTTAAAATGTTTTTAATAAACCAAATAACATTTTGCCGGTTGAACTTATGTAATAAATTTTATCAAAGAGGTGATTTAACTATTGTTCTTCTAAGAAAAAACAGCTTAAAGCCCCGTTGAAATTAAGATACTTATTTTCTTGTAATATCCAGAATACTCACGTATGTTGATCAATTTCAATTTAAAAAATTACCTAAGACCATGATCAATTTAATTGATTAGTATGGTTTTGATAGCTAATCTTCTCTGCATAAAGACATTTATTACAATCACGACACTTACGTCAGCCCGAAGAGAAATTGTGAAAAAGAACGTGTAGCGGGCGTCACAACCGTAAGCATTATGAAACCCAACACTGATTGACGTCAATGCGACTGCCATTGCCATCCTGCACTTTCTCCCAGTGCGGCATCAATCGTTGAGACCCAGTGGTTTCTCCATAATTATATAATCCTTTTAGGGCCTTTACGGTGTCAACACAATTTTGTAGTTTCTTATTTTTTTACCGACGAAATAACGGAGCAGGTTGGTCAATTCGTACCCGTATGTTTTTTTTTCACCATGACTTTTGTCTATATAATTTAATGATTATCAGTTTTCCCCTATTTTCACTAGATGAATGAACCACAATTGTATACAATAAAGCCCTTGACAGACGGCGCTATAATTTGCACTGGAGCTAGATGATGGGTGTGAGTGAGTGTAAGAAATATTTCTTCATTTACCATCTCACTATGATCTAATTTTGTATCTGTATAGAAAATGCACCAAGGCGCGTTTACAAGCACCCAACCCACTCCCGCGCCAAGCGCTGGCACAGGGCAGTATGAGAATCGTCTTAATTTTGAGAATCGTTTTAGTTGGTTAATTGGTTTACATCATCTATCGGGTTTTTTTGGGTAGCCGAAAGGTTTGTCTACGACAAGCATTATATCCCGAAGGAGACCCGCTACCGTAGATAGCCTAGCCTCGCAGGAGTTTACGAATTGGAGCGGGGAGCGACAGGCCTAATGGTGATAATAAATATATATTTATTTTACACTTACACTTATCATCTAGCCCAAAGTAAGTAGCCTAAGCACTTGTGTTATTTATACTAGATGACGGACATATTTTTAATATAATTATGTATATAAATGTTGAAAACATACTACATACACATATACACAGCCATGACTCGGAAACAAACATTTGTGGTCATCACAAAGTTTGCCCCTACCAGGATTCGAACCCGGGATCTCTTGGCCAGTACCGATACCATTCGACCAAGGCGGCCGTCCCTCCGATAATAAAGCCGCGAACGTCGGCTGAGGCATGCCGCGCCATGTGGAGGAGTTTGAAGTGACCACAAACTTAGCTATAATATTCATCTATATTATTATGTCAACCAAATATGGGCGCGGATACCTATAGCGTGTATATACATAAAATAATAGTAAAATTTAATATAGAAGCCCGCAGAGCTATTAATTTAAATATACAGTATAGCGGTATGCGGTGGCTAGCTATAATATAAAATATAGCACATAATATTTATATGTACCGTAGATACGTTTATGACGAACCTCAATCTTACGGGTTAATTTGCAGTGTAAGTACTTAACTGCAATCAGAATGTTTTATTGCCACCTCTAAAAATAAGCATATATCGCAAACACCTACTATGGTAACTGTTCCACGCTATCTGGATTGAACTTGCTTTTGACGTCATTGGAGCTGGTTTTATTATAGTCGCTTAGATTATGCAAGTTTTTATTACGATGCCATCTATCTCTTCCAAGTGTCACCAGTAGAGGAACTTTGGGACATCTATCCCCAATATTCGTATTCGAGGCCTATGGGATTTTTTTAAGTGAAAATTACCTTTCACGATTGATGTGACTTGTTGGGATTTTTTCTGCAAAGTATTATTTTTTACGTTTGTATTAATAAATAGGACATGAAAAATACTATGAAGTATCAAATTATTATTAGCTAATCCGGCTAACATTGTTATGCCCTTATAACCTATATAGGGGTGTAAAAAATTGCCTACAACCTACTCTCAGACCTACCAACAATACGCAAAAAAAAATCTATCCCACTTCACCATCTGCCTGTTCTTGCACTATGACACAAGAACGCTTCACGTGTGCTTTTATTATTCGTTATTGGAATAATAATGGAAAACATTCTTTAAAAGAACACCTCTCCCGTTCCTGGTCGACTTTTACGCACCGACACGTTTAAAATCACTACCCGACAGTGGTTCGCTAACATCGACATGTAATTATAAAGCTCCTACTAGTTTATTGACTAGCACGTTCCCACTTTGTCGTGACGACAGATAGTCGTTTAGTTTTAAGTGTCGTTGCTTATATGTTTAAATGCAGGTGTTCACATATAGAACGACACGATTTACTGTCGTCTACAACCTTTTTTGCAGTGGCGACAGATTGTCATGACCATCGTTATAATGGGAACAGTAGAGACAACAGCCAGACGATAAATTATCCGTCAGGACGTAGTGGGAACGCGCCTTTATTTGTCACTTCCAAGCTCCACGTGGTTCGGTTAACACGTCGTTAGTCGTCGTAGGTAGCCAGGTGGATTTGAAAAACGTCCTACCACCATGAATCCGAGTACAAATTTTTACTTCCCTGGGGATCGAACCCGGGACTGGGACCAGAATAGTTACTGCTTTTTAATCTTTATCAGCTGTTCGCAGTGGATACTGAAATCAATGAAATGAGATTAAATGAGATTAAATGAGATGAAATGAGATGAAATGAGATGAAATGAGATGAAATGAGATGAAATGAGATGAAATGAGATGAAATGAGATGAAATGAGATGAAATGAGATGAAATGAGATGAAATGAGATGAAATGAGATGAAATGAGATGAAATGAGATGAAATGAGATGAAATGAGATGAAATGAGATGAAATGAGATGAAATGAGATGAGATGAGATGAAATGAGATGAGATGAGATGAAATGAGATGAAATGAGATGAAATGAGATGTAATGAGATGAAATGAAATCGTTTATTTTGCACATGAACAAGGTACACAGAAGATGGTCATGTAACATAAAGCTCAATTTATCCAGTACATAAAGCTCAATTTATCCAGTACCAGTACAGTACAATTACAAGTATTCGTGAAGTTTATAATATTATCCAGATCCCAATAAAATAACAGAATGTTAAAATAATAATGGGTACATACAATTGCATTATAAAATATTCATCAGATTATAGATTATGACAAACTTATTACAATAATTCATGAAGGAGTCAGAGTACCTAATAATTTAATTATAACAATTGACTATTCGATTTTAATTTTAACATTATATAAATGTTAGAAAAGTTGATTGTACATTGCGAGGGTACTCGTTAGCTTACAACGTGAAGTATAAAGGTTAGAAGAATTTCGGCAAGTTAATTAGTGTCTTGGGTGGCCGAGCGGTCAGGCACCTGCCCGGATAGCAGCGGACGCGGGTTCGATTCCCGCCTCAAGATCATAATTTTTCGAAATTATTTTTCTTATCACCAAAATCTTTGTATACCAATTGAAATAAAACAACCTTAATTATAACAATCTTAACAATAATAATTTAAAATTTTGTTAATAGAATAAAAGCAATTTTCAGTTAGCCAGTTGTACAGTGCTCGTTTGAATCTATTGAAAGGCAAGTTTTTTAGTGTCCGGAATTTTATTATATATTTTTATGCACATGCAATAACTGTTGTAATACTGTGTCAATAACTTTGTTCAGCGGCAAAAGCTCCTAATGAACAACACCACTCCAATCCACCTTATTGGGTGTTCGCCACAGTCTGAGGAGCTAGGATGACCTTACACTTACATGTAGAAAAACTTAACTAAGTAACAGCAACTATAAAAATATTCTTCTTTAGAGTGTTCTTTTGCGACATCCATAAAACATAAAGACAATGGTAAAAACTGTATTCTACTCTCCAATCACAGCGCGCTCTCTTTCAAAACTAATATTTCGATTTAATAAAAAGCTTTCGGTGCTTTTAACCTCGTGAACCGAGCGCGCTACATTTATTTGTTCCTTGTGAACAGAACAGTCTACTCAATTCTCCAAAATAAACAGAGCCAAATTAAACACCAAACTAGGAAAACTAAAAAAAGGCCTGATTAAAAGTGGCACGCATAAATTTTCTAATATTAACTCAATGGTCTCTCGTGTTTACGTCGCGTATACAGCTGCATAACCTTTTACTGATAAGCGTTTTATAAATGGTGTTTCAACACTTCCTCAAACTTCTGTTTCAATTAGGTACACCATAATCAGGTTGATAAAAACGGTTGGAATTTTTAATTTCCTACTTCACTACTAGTCTTATTTTTATATCCTGCTGATTATTATGTACTTCAGTCACTATGTAGAATTTACAGCATTCAACAATAAAGAAAGAGTCAATATTATTTTCCGGCAAATTTTATCTTCAGGCCAGCACGGAAAGCGATTTAAAACCAATAGCGATTTACTGTGCCAGTTATATTAACTTTAGCATGACTATTTTAAGGTGGTCAAGGGCTGTTTTTGTTGGAATAGATTCGAATGCTGGTAGGGGCAAATGCTTGTGTGATCAAGACAGACGTTTGTTCGTTGTTAAATGTTAAATTATAGTGCAGTTTCAATATTTATATAGAATAAAATTTGTCCGTCATCTAGTATCCATAACACAAGTGCTTATTCTACTTACTTTGGCTAGATGATAGGTGTGAATGTAATTTTTTTTTCATTACATTAACTTGGTGTGCACTCAAATTTTTAGATCAGATACATAGATAGAACAAGATAGATAGATAAACGAGGAGCTCGCTAGCCCAGTGGCATAGCGCGCTTGGCCTGCGATTGCGTAAACTAAGCAATGTCGGGGTTCGATTCCCGCCTCAAGATCATAATTTTTCGAAATTCTTTTTCTAACCCCAAAATCTTTGTACTAAGCAATGTCGCTAAGGCCGGTCATTGGATACGTGACCAAAAATTTATTATGTCGAGTTCCTCCGTGCTTCGGAAGGCACGTCAAGCCGTTGGTCCTGGATGCATCTGCAGTCGTTAATACCCGCCAACCCGCACTGGGCGAACCTTCCATAGGGAAAGCTCGTGCCCCAGCAGTGGGGAAATCAAAAGGGCTGGTGATGATGATGATGAGATACATAAACAATAACAATTAACTAATTTCGCATTACTAATTGGGGTTCTCCGAATTGCCACGTCATCACTTTAGAGAACAATGAAGTCTATGATAAAACAAATATTTTCTGCTACTGGGTGGGCTGCCTTATCTGTACAGAGAGAGGGAGATAGCGAGTTATCTCTATGCATGTCACGTAGCACTTGAAGTTGCACACCATTTACGGAGGAACTGCACTTAGATGTTATAATACTTTATTGCGTGTCGTTTTTTACCAGTATGTTCTGTGAGAATAATACACTTTTAGCATTCTCGTTCTTATCCCTGCCTTTATTCCATTTTAAGTCTTCCTCTTCTATTCTGTTCTATCAGAAGTGAGCTCAGCATGAATTACTTTCTTTCTCATAGTTATCATCTTTCACACAATCTATCCATCGCTTCTTCTGACCGAAGAAGACCTTTCTCTCATCCTGGGGTCGGCGCAGTATGTTTCCTCTGCCATTCATATCGATCAGATGTCATCAAGCCATCCACTCCCTTTTGATTCATATCATCCATCACTCCGTAAAGGTGCTAGTGATGAATGAATGTCGAGAGAACGATGAACGGAGAAAGTGATTATGTTTTTATGCCTTATATTAGATACTTAGGTTTTTATGCCGGCCGCCTGCCTGACAGTAACCCTCGTTGGGTATGCTGTTGTTGGTGGTTTGCCCTCCACCATTCGGGTGCCCTAAGGTGGTTATTGGTCTACACCGGGCAATCTCCCTTAGTCGATTTTTACGACACCCATGGGATGAGTTGGGGCGTGCATATTCTACGTTATTTGTTCGCTACCAGGCCAGCATAGAAGATTTTTTTTGAAAATAAACTAAATTGTCATATTTTAGTGCCCCTTCTTTTCAGGAGAGGACGGAAAATGGTCGGGCTAATTATTTAGTATATTGAATCGGTTAAATTAGTAAGTAGTTACAGGTAGGTCAAATACGTCCGTTTCCATAATGTGTGTGACATTCTTAATAAATCATGGGCCCAATAACAAACCTGATTAGGTACATATATCACGCCAAATTTAAATCCAATAAAATCAATATATTAAATATTTGATCACTGTTGACGTCATGACCATTATAATTATGGGGTGACCCTGTGACCCTAAGAAGAATTTTTAGTCGATGACTGAGGCTCTGTAGCTCAGGGTCCAATAATTGAATTGCGATTTTTTCTAAATAATAGGTTGGGGAAAAAGTTTCTTCGCATTTTTTAAGAAAATTCAAAAAAATTTTTAATATAGTTTATTTACATTTAACTAAAGTATGTAGGTACCATTTTGTTCGATAACTTTTTGCCATCTTGTAGGTAGGGACATGATCCCATTGCTATAGAAATTTTGGGACTTCTGGTCAAAATACCGCGACAAGTGGTTTTGGCAGTCCTCTCGTGATGTTAACCTGACACTGCCTAAAGAATTCTGAAGAGACCGAAACAGGTGGAAATCTGAAGGTGCAAGGTCAGGACCATCCGGCGGATGCATTAACCTCCCAGCCAAACTCTCTTAATTTTTGCTGAGTGGCTAAAGATGTGTGAGGTCTAGCGTTATCATGATGAAAAACCACACCCCTTCTGTTGATTAATTCCGGCCGCTTTCTCTCAACTTCTTGCTTTAATCTCATCAGTTGTTCGCAGTAGAGTTCAGAATCAATGGTCCTGCCTGGTGGTAACAGCTCATAATGAATAATGCCCTTCCAATCCCACCACACACACAGCATCACCTTGTTGCGAGTTAACCCGGGTTTAGCCACAGTCTGTGAAGCCTGACCGGCCTTTGACCTCGACCTTTTTCGCACGTTCTTGTCGTACGTGATCCACTTTTCATCACCAGTTATCAGCTTCTTCAAAAATGGTTCGGTTTCATTACGTCGTAATAAAGAATCACAAATGAGTACACGGTTCATTAGGTTTCTTTCAGTGAGCTCGTGAGGTACCCAAATGTCGAGCTTTTTTGTGTACCCAGTTTTTTTCAAATGCGCCAAAACTGTTTTGTGGTCAATTCCCAGTTCTTCAGCTTCGTCGTAACTACTGACATGCCGATCTTACTCCACTTTTTCAAAAATGGCATCCATTTTATCTGTAATAGGGCGACCAGAGCGACGTGCATCTTTGACATCAAAATTTCCGGATTGAAAACGCTTAAACCAAATTTGTGCTACTCTCACAGACACTGCACTAGGTCCATAAACATCGCAAATTTTTTTCGCGGCTTGCGTTGCATTTTTACCTTTTTTGTAGTAAAATTTTAAAACGTATCGAATTTCTTCTTTAGATTCACTCATCTTGGCGGTACGAAAAAGAAATGAAAATCACACATTTTCCTAATTTGAATTTGGAATTATGTTCTTAAAAATTTAAACTTTCAATGATACCAAAACCAGCCAGATACAAATAGTATAGCCGAAGAGATTTTATTACAAGTTTATACATACTATAATGCGAAAAGACTTTTTTCCCAACCTAACAATTTCATGACCATAAAAGCCGGTTGATGCAACATAGTAGAAACAAAGATACATAACCAAGTGGTGTTCTTTAGGATTACAAAACAGTCTTGGGAAAATTTTAATACCTATATAGTTATTGCGTTAAATAGGAGTTTATAAGTATTAATATGGCATCCACATGGCATCCTTTCTGAGGCGTTAATCTCGATATAAACTCGATTAATATTTCTATCCAGAAAAAAAAAAACTCCTGATACAATTCCACTTAGAAATTGATGATAATCATTCAAACTTTCGCATTGACACTGACACATTGAAATAATTGACTGCAAAATGATTTCGCAGACACTATTTATATGGCAGAAAAAGTTCAAGTGAAGTTTTACGATTTTCAAGGGTTAAAAAAAACGTATAATACAGATAATACATATCTATACTATATAATTGCAGATAAATAATACCTATACACAATACATACATTGCTTTGACCATGGGTGATGTGAAAATCATGGCGGCGACCGGTTAGATAGATAGAAGTCGGTCGAACCCGCCGCCGCAATGAATATACACCACAAAACTTATCTCACTATTTAATATTAAATACCTGCTTAACTCCCAATCTCTCAAGCCTTTGCCGAATTAATGCAATATAAACGTTGGGCGCGTTTGACCTGCGCCTCACCATTAAAGGTGCCTTTACAAAGGTAAAGGTGAGTTTGAACTGGTATGACGATTGCAATTATTTGCTAAATGTCCCACGCCTAAATAAAAGGTAACACAACTCAAAATAACCCAGAAACGATTAGACAATGGGGCCCCAAAACGGGCACCAATATACAAGAATACTTTGACTTGGTCTAACGCATCATGCCTAAGTATTTATTACTAATTTGTAATCATGCAACTCCTATATAGTCACCCCAAAGGACCATTTAAACAATTATAACAATCTCTGTTTTTATACACACAAATTATAACAATTGCCAGTGTAGATTTGTCTTTGATCCGTCGCTTTTGTTGAACAATTGTCTGGTCTCATGTAGGATATCGTACGGAAGCTCTTGATGGGTTGGACATGACTCATGTCACGTGTTAGGCGTGCTCTCGCGTAAAATCTTTTGCATTCGATTTTATCCGGCTTACTAAATGAGATTTATTCTTCGACAGCTTAAACAGACTATAATTATATTTTCTTCTTATCCAAATGCGTTGAACTACGTCCAAACATACCTACTAAAAATATCAATATGCCACGAATTATTTAGTACTTTAACACTTGTCTTAATAAGACAATATTTTGCGGACCAAAATCCTAATCTCATTTAATATTTACATTTTCAGATGAGGTTTGAATGATTGCCACTTAAAATCGCTGTTAGAAAAATGCCTTTGTGGTGCACAAATCCTATCAGCATCTATGAATTTCTATGAGGTGATATTTAAAATAGTTGATGTGAATATGTTATAATGATCAATGTTTGCGCTTTGAATCGCAGTAAAAAATGTCTCTTCTTCCATAATGTAAACCAAGACGGTATTGAAGCGTCTTTTATTTGAAAATATAATATTAGTGTAAATTGAGTGTCTTGGGTGGCCAAGCGGTCAGGCACCTGCCCGGATAGCAGCGGACGCGGGTTCGATTCCCGCCTCAAGATCATAATTTTTCGAAATTCTTTTTCTAACCATTAAAATCTTTGTAATATAATATTATTAAAATAAAGCCGTTTGGTGACGGAATGACACAGGATACAATTTGTCACCACCCCTTTTTCTTTGGTAGCATCTAGCAACCTGCCAGGTGTTCGTATAACTTACATATTTTATATCTTAGTCTGGCTGACACCGCTTCGGTTGCCAGAGATTAAGACGAAAGCTCAAAAATAGCAGTCAATAGAAATAAACATTCTAAATTAATGGTTGTGATTGCGAATTCGTGGAATTCGCAGCACACTTGGAATTTCAAATAAGCAAAACCCAGAGTTCAATGAAACAACTGAAATTTTAAAAATACGTATAAAAAAGTTGCGCTTCGGCCGTATACATAGGCGGATAAGAATTGCAAAGTAAAAGGCCACTTATTAAAATATGCTACTTATATTTAAAATATAGATTATTTCGAACCCGCTTCGTGGATTCAATTATGCGGCTGCTTTGGCGACATGTTGATAACGAAACGCTCAAAGATTTTCATTTCAGGACCTAAATCCTGAACGGCAATGTTCTACCTCTATCTAAAATTTTAAATCAGGTGTTTGTATATTGCAAAAATATACAGTGACGTACGCGATTTGAATTATGAATGTTTTATGTAGCTTCAAACAACCTGTATTATCACTCCTAATTTCCACCACTGAAGCCACTGGGGTTAGTCCTGTCTACACAAAACATAGCTATATTAGTAATATAGTATAACAAGTTTAAACTTACTATTTTCCCTGGTGTGTAAGTTGATTTGTGAGACCTGAGACATTACATATTATTTCAGAGTGTATCTATATAAATATCTTTAAAAATTTCAATATATTATGTACTATTCATGAATTTGCGAAGGTCTGTCAGAGCTCACACTCAAAGAGTGGGTAATTAGGCATATCTTTTATCCAGACTAAATATTAAATTAAATAATTTCATATAAATATTTCAAACATATAAATATAACTCGAGGACCAGCGTCCCGAGTAAATGACACAAACATTTGTCCCTGTCATGATTCATCTTAGCCGACAGCTACATCTAAAAAAAGTCAAAGTTGAGAATTTTTTTACGTAATAAATTCTTTTATATTACTGAATAAATTTTGTTCACTAAACATTTGTTGGTATCTCCTATCCAGCTTGGGAGAGGAGAAATTTAGTTTATGACAATCACTATAGTAATATAGTATTTACAAACAATTTATTTAACTTGTTCTAACTAACACCTTCCTTTTGTGACATATAACAATACGACCATGTTTCATAATTTAAATATGTTGCTATTTTTAAAATGAACTTGGTGTCGGGTTGTGATGGACGGTCTGTTATTGTAGTGGACGAAGCAATCAGCCTAATTGAACGGAGTGCGATCATGCTGCGCGGGCGCACCGCCTACGCTGTGATTGAATGGTTTTATCCGCTCAGCGGACACTAGCAAACATTTTTGGAGCATCTTAAAAAATTACTTCGCAGTCCATAACTAGATTGTATAAGAGGAACGCTGCTGCCCATTCCTCATCACTGATTTATCCTTAGTCGCCTTGTACGACACACACGGGAGAGATTTGGGGTGGTGACAATTGTATTCTGCTCTGCCGTTACCACACGGCTACAAAGAAAAAGAGTGCAAAAAAAATTAAATTTAAATATATTTCCATGATTTTGAATAATATATAAAAGGTGAAAACAATTAAGAAAAATGGAGTACATAATCCTATCCTAATCCATAGTTAGATACAATACATTGCGTCTAATACGACACCATTACCGTTCTTGAGTGTTGATGTATTATAGTGTTAATGCATCATTATTTAATCACGCATGACACCAACAAAGTTTTACGATACATTTATGGCTACAGTCAGAAATCACCACACGCGACTCCTCACGTGTACAAAAAGAACGTGATAACAAAATAAGGTCATTTAAAATATAATTAAACATATTAATTTCATGTTACCTGTTGTCGAATGACGGAACAAAAAAAGAATACTAGTGAACTACGTAAGGATGTCTTTTTTATATATTTTATCCTCAGTATATAAATATTCATCGATTTTATTCGTGACAATCTGAGACGAACTTTTTTTATTAGTTCATTACTTACAACGTCCATCGAAAAAAACATTATTCAACGGTCAATCGTCTGACATATCTCCTACGTAATACTATTCTTCTCTATAGTAGTCCGGATGCTATTTTGCATTTAAAAAAGAATTCAGAATGATCTTACAATTTTTTGAATACAATCAGTCTTCGAAACAATGTATGCTTGCAATGAATAAAGATATAATAGTCTTTGTTTCCCAATAGAACGCTTGCTTACGTTCGTAGTCACGAGTAGCTACTGACTGATATCACGAATAGCTACATAGAGATGTTTTTCAAAATCTGAATAAATATTATAGGTCTACATTTAAGAGAGTGCGATGTCATGTTGTATGGCGGGTGATATTAACTTTTAAAAAGTTGGAAGTTGGAAAGAATTAAAAATGTAAATAAATAAACATTTTTTAGACCCAAATCATCTAGCCCAGAGGAAGCGACTTATGCGCGTATGTTATGGATGGGGTGGTTTAACACGCATTATATGAGAGTCCATGGCGGCAGGTTTGGTTGTTCGGAACTTTTGTTATCGACCTTGGTTTATATTAATGGTATATTATGTTTCTGTCTGCCATCTAGTTTCTAAATCACAAGCGGTTTAATGATGCATATTTTGGGCTCAGATAACACAATGATAAAGAATTGTAATAGTGGTAAATGTAAACAATGTTATACATATTTAATTCCTTTTGCCCCGTAAGTTTCAGTTGGGTCACAGTGTTCGCAGTAGAAGATAACATAATTTTCCCGTAAGGCAGACTTGATGATTAAATAAAAATTTAATTGTTATGTTAGATAAATTCATCTATAACGATATAATGCTAATAAAAAAGTTACTGTAAGTAGAGTAATTAATAATTCACTCAAAAAGTATTCATAAAAAGTCTTCATAAAAAGTCTTCATAAAAAAGAAATCAATTTTAAAACACTATTTTCGTTTATTGGCGAAACGTGGGTGCTAGTTCACCTCTGCCTACCCCTTCGGGGATATAGGCGTGATTTATGTATGTATGTATTTTCGTTAAAGCGTAAACACATTTTGAAAGAATGATGAAAGAGTTCTTAACTCTAAACGGTGCTATAAAACTGATATAGATTTTGTGCATAAGGGATTGTGTGTAGTAGATCAAATCTAAACAATATACCCTAAACTGAAAATAACCATCATTCGCTTGTCTTGTTCACGGGTTATCTAAGGTCAGCGCAGTAAGTTTTATCCTTCCATTCAATTGGACCTGCAGTCATAAAATCATATTCTCTCTTGTAGTCGACATTATTTAACATTCTCTTTTAAATGCACGAGCACTATTCATAAAAAAAAACAACTTAACGGAAGTAACGCGTGTATTTCTAACGTTAACACGTTTGTTTTTATGTCACCCCGTGACCACTGTTACACTGTTACTAAGGGCCGGTTTTTTGATGCATAATTGCTAAATCAGTCTGATATGTTACCATTAGTAACAATTTTAGTTACTAATGTTACTAATGGATAAATATCAGTCTGATATTATTACTAATTGTTAAATATCAGTGATATTTAAAGATAAGTAACAATTAATTAGGCCGTGTGGTGACGGCAGAGTAGAATACAATTGTCAACACCCCAAATCTCTCCCGTGGGTGTCGTACAAGGCGACTAAGGATAAATCAGTGATGAGGAATGGGCAGCAGCGTTCCTCTAATACCTACCACCTAGCAAAGAACTGCGACTTTTGTGCCCGATAAATGGCAATAGGCTCGCCACCTATTACATGGGACCTAGCATAATTGGCGAAGCGTGGGTGCTAGTACACCTCTGCCTACCCCTTCGGGGATACAGGCATGAATTATGTATGTATGTATGTAAGTAACAATTTTTAACAATTGGTTTACAGTTAACTCAACCAATTGTTAAAAATTGTTACTAATTGTTTAATATCAGACTGATATTTAACCATTGGTAACAATTTCAATTAAGTAAAAATCTTTAACAATTGGCTGAGTTAACTATGCATCAAAAAACCGGCCCTAAGTTGTTGCAGTGTCTGTCTCCATTTCATCCAACCACGAGTTGATTCGACACCTCACGTACTCTGACCACCACATAACGTCATAAATAGTTCAACAAATAATTTATGTTCCGGTAAAAAGCACTTCGTTCTGACGTTGTTACGGATTTGAAAACATTCTGTACTTCTTAATATTTAGCACACGTATGCTATTTGAGTAAAGGTGGTAATTTTCTATTTGCAGCGTAACTGTCATGTGTCTTCGCACAAAAATAATGTACTACACATAGCTTACATAACAATACAACTTAGGTTACGATCAAAAAATAATAAAACCATGATTCAATTATTTTTTCTTAAAAGACTTTATAGGAAGATATTTGATTTTTTTTATCAGGATCAGTAAAAAACCCAGTTAATTCATTTATCGTGATAGTTTTATAAGTCGTTACGTTAATTAAACATAACTAGATAAGATTTATTCCACTTTTTTACTACATAAATCCCGCCCGTTAATCCCCGAAGGGATAAGTGGAGATATATTATTATTAACACCCACATTCCACCATCTGCGTTAGGTCACATGTAATATTTTTTTCATCCCACCATCTCGGAAAAAGCGTTTTTGCTCTTCGATATCTGAGTGCAAAAGCCGTTTTTATCCTCTAGAGGTTAAAGTAAATTTGAATTTAGAACATCGTGTGCAATGAGTTTGTGAATTCAAAACATCATTATACATATTTATTTCTACCTCCATGGTGCCGAAATAGTCATGCAACCTATTTTAATTTGTTAAAAACTCAGACTCGGAACCTTCTTGGTGTATTTTTTTTGTAATTTGCTTTGCGCGCGCCATTTTCTTTTCACGTCACAAATTTGTTAAAACCTTGGAGTTCCGTGACGGTCAATCAGCTTGGCGTCAATCTTGCTTTAAACATTTTGATCGTCTACAACGCTTGCTGGATGCTTGAGTCAAGCATTTAAAAGCTTTTTAGGTCTGTTTGATTTGTTTACGCTAGCAACGGAACAAAAACATACAGAAAATCAACGTGCTTGACTCAAGCTGATTGACCGTCTCGGAACTCCATTAGGGACGGTAATTTTTATTAGGGACTTACAGGTGTGTCTGGATGAATGTTGCGGGTGTGGCTGGGTGGATGGGTGGCTGTTGGAGGTGTGTCTGGGTGAATGGGTGTTTTGAGGGTGTGTCTAGGTGAATGGGTGTTTTGTTGGTGTGTCTGGGTGAATGGGTTTTTGTGGGTGTGTCTGAATGGATGGCTGAGTATTTTGGGTGTTTCTGGGTGATTGGGTTTTTTTGGGTGTGATTAGGTGTTTTGTGGGTGTTTCTGGGTAATTGAGTGTTTTTTGGGTGTGATTGGGTGTTTTGTGGGTGTTTCTGGGTGTTTTGTGGGTGTTTCTGGGTGAATGGGTGTTTTGTGGGTGTTTCTGGGTGAATGGGTGTTTTGTGGGTGTTTCTGGGTGAATGAGTGTTTTGTGTGTGTTTCTGGGTAAATGAGTGTTTTGTGGGCGTTTCTGGGTGAATGGGTGTTTTGTGGGTTTTTCTGGGTGAATGGGTGTTTTGTGGGTGTTTCTGGGTGAATGGGTGTTTTTTGGGTGTGTCTGAGTGGATGGGTGTGAATGTTGTGGGTGTTTCTGGGTGGGTGTTGAGAGTGTGTTTGGGTTAATGGGAGGGTGTTGTGGAAGTTTTTGGGTGAAAATAGAAACTGTTGTGATTGTATTTTCTTTTGTATTTTGCAATTTCCTCGTTGGGGGGGATGAAAAGTTACGTGTTGCACTCGAGTGCAAAGATTTTTCACCTTGTGCTCTTTTGATTCCCTCGCTATCGCTCAGGATTCTAATTTTTAAATCACTCGCTACGCTCGTGATTCAATTTTAGAATCCTTCGCTAGCTCGGTCATCAAAATTGAGCACGCGGTTAAAAAACAACTTTGCACTCACGTATAACAAATAACTATTTACGATTGTAAAAAGTGCATGAAAAAGATAAATTATTAACACGTTTTAGTGTACGACGCGCATTATGTAGCACGCGCACGCGCCGTGTAACCTGCGCACATTATATCATCTCGTGTAAAATTAAACTGGGAGGTTGTCATGCCCAATCAGCTCAACCCGCGTTTAACCCCAATTGGTTAAAGCTCATTTTCACATGATTTGTACGGTCATGAGGGCCACATAATATGTTCTAGAAAAAGACAAGTCCATTACGTTTTGCGTCACAGATGTTGTAGCTCAGAAGTTAATTGAAATTAATATACTAAGGTCCACTTGCAATCCTTCAATCAGTGTTTTATTAGACTTATCTCAAGTTAAGAATAACCTAGGATAATTCTATTAAAGTTGAATCGTTGTCAGTTTGTTTAAAATCGGCAGATTAATAAGATTTATCATAGTGAAAAAATCATCTAAAATATATAAGAATACATCTCAGAAAATATACATATAATAAATGTAACCTGCGCACATTATGTCATCTCGTGTAAAATTAAACTGGGAGGTTGTCATGCCCAATCAGCTCAACCCGCGTTTAACCCCAATTGGTTAAAGCTCATTTTCACATGATTTGTACGGTCATGAGGGCCACATAATATGTTCTAGAAAAAGACAAGTCCATTACGTTTTGCGTCACAGATGTTGTAGCTCAGAAGTTAATTGAAATTAATATACTAAGGTCCACTTGCAATCCTTCAATCAGTGTTTTATTAGACTTATCTCAAGTTAAGAATAACCTAGGATAATTCTATTAAAGTTGAATCGTTGTCAGTTTGTTTAAAATCGGCAGATTAATAAGATTTATCATAGTGAAAAAATCATCTAAAATATATAAGAATACATCTCAGAAAATATACATATAATAAAATTATAATATGTATTGAATAAGTATTTAATCAAACAAACAGTAAGTTAACTGTTTTTAAGATTTAGTTTCGAACGCTATGATTTATTTAAAATAAAAAGAGGTTTGTACGATAAACATCTTGTGCACTGCATTAAAATACATAACAATATGATTGTACCTACGCAACGGCTCCCGATTAAATTTTTCTCCAAGCAAGGATTGTGCAAATATTATCCATAATGTATGGAGACGAGTTTTTCCTTATAGAATTTTCCTGCTTTCGTCAGAACGCCTTATAATGGTGTTATGTATTTCAAAAAGCTTCGTAACCTTTTGAGTAAGTATTAAGTAATAGTTAACGTACAAATAGTCCTTTAAAATACCCCATATCTTTTGTTTAGGATTATTGCAAGTTCAAACACCTTCAAAAATCGTTAATACACCTTTACTAACTAACCCCTTCGTGTCTATTAATCATAATTTGTGTGTGTAAAATGCATATTGTGAGATTATGTAAATTCATATTATGATTTAAAGATTTTTCACATCGTTAGGGAGATACTGAATTAAGTCTTTGTAAAATTTCATTAAAACAGTCTTATCATGTTTGAGTTGAAGATCCTCAGGTTAAAGTTAAAATTAAAGTTACTCAACGTGACAATCCTGATGTGGTGGCTGGGCGGGTGCCAAATGTAATCACGGCAAAGTCACTTTTCAGGGCATTCTCCTTACGTTTTTTCCTGTATCCGTGAATTTTTCCCTTAGCCGTGCTGACGTCACAGAGAGCATGGTGCATGTTATGCATCGGTTGTTCACCCCTGTCTGGACCAGGCAAGCGCGTTGCCCTTTGACCCACAACAGCCCAAGCAACGAACCTTCGACCTATCTCAACAATTTACATAGACATGAACGAAACACTGATTCAATCAGACAAAGTAAACTTAGAAAACATGATGACAGTATCGGTTGTATTGGTGATTGGTGTGGACTATAAAATTATACGTTTGTCACAATATATTTACTTACATTTGAATCAATAGCGAGTGGGTGGTTTGATGACGTCTGACCGATAAGAATAGAAGAGGCAACATACGCAACATACTGCGCCGACCCAAGTCAGACTGGGAACAGGTCAGGGAGAAGAAGATACATAAATTGTTCAAACAAGAGTCTAATGGTAAATATTTAAGAGATTTTCTTCCTATCCTGCTCCATAAATTATTTAGTATCTCTCTTGGATATGGTTGATTATTTTTGGTACAAAAATATGCACAGTAGGCGTAGGCATTCACATACAGCAGGCGCCTATTGTATATAAATAAGTGTGGCAGACATTGTATTTGACTCTGCCGTTACAACGAGAACCGTCTCGTAATAACGGCAGAGTCAAATACAATATTTGGAAAATACCTATTTACCGATTTAAATACATAATTAGGTCAATTTTGGATCACCAGGAAAGGTGAAAATTCAATTGTTTTAGTTTCTACTGGCTCATTTAATTCCTGATTTTTAATGCTTATTTGTAATATATAAAATTGTATAATATACTAAAATTGTATAAGAACTAAATATTTTTAAATAATTTTCTCGCTTATAAAATCTTTTAAGACATTAATATAAGCAGGTAAGTTTTTTGTTTTAAATTCCTGTTAATTTTCAAAACATATGTTAATCATTTCACCGTACCTTATATGTACGCACATTTAGTCAGTTCTGGAAAACGCATCGTCAGAATACTCAACACAAACTTCAGGTGAAAAATCATGCAAATTTAGGGAAAGAAAATTTTATTCACCTTTAATCTTACGAAGCGACGTCATCAAATATTCATATGTAGTCGGTAGCGATTAATCTTATTTGGACATCATTTTTCCTTATCACATCAGTATGAACATGTAAAGATATTCATCGGCAGCAGGTAAATAATCTTTCGCCGTCTGTAGTAACTTCATCTGTTTGAGGAAAATAGATAGGTACTTCATCTATACCCTGCCTATTTCCAATATTATTTAGTATCGTCGGCCGCTTCGATTTGTCTCCATTTGTTACCTTTTCAAGTCAACAATCCTGAACCATGTCACCACCCCTTTCTCTCCTACGTCGCACAAGCCGACTTAGTACAACCAGAGATGAGTATTGGGCAGAAACGTTCCTCTTATTCCAGGTAGCAATAGATTCTACGATTTACGTGTCTGATAGAGAAAAATATACGCTCCTCCCCTCTTACATTGGACCTAACTTAATTAGCGAAACGTATTATAGTGTTCATTCTGCGATAAAAACTATCCTATATATGCCGTGTGGTGACGGCAGAGTAGAATACACCACCCGAAATCTGTCAATAGGCTCGCCACCTATTACATGGGACCTAACGTAATTGGCGAAACGCGGGTGCTAGTTCACCTCTGCCTACCCCTTTGGGGATATAGGCATGATTTATGAATGTATGTATGTATATGTAATCGAATCAATCTGTATATTCGCACATGAGCACGATGTATTCATGATCATTTTAACTTCCCAACCTATGGCTTTAAAAGGTAACACAAATGTCAATAGTTGATAATGCAAGTAACATGCCTTAATTACCAGCTACTTGGTTTTTCATCAAAAATATTTTTACTAACTACCAAAAACGTTTTAAATGATACAGCTTACTAGTTTTGGAAATTAAATCTCTACGTATCTTCCAAATAACATGCAGTGTAGGAGATGGGATCTGCAAGTTAGACAACTTTAGGGACGTCCATGCCCAACTTACTAAAAGTTAACAATAAACTCTAATCAATAATAATCTCGAGTGGGAAATAAAACCTTCGTCGTAAACCGCTATATATATTTATTGCACATGTAAATCTCCCCGGGCGATATCGATCGACTTCATTGGAAATTCTTCGGAAACACTTACACGGGTCAGCCACAGAATGCGTGACCGGCGACATGTCAGAGTTGTCAATGACCCTGTCTACAACCCCAGAGGTCACGGGTACGTCCCGAGACAGGGCAAGCGCCCGTGCATTAAATACGAATAATTACAGCCGGGTACATTGTGTAGAAGTTTTTTTTTACCTATGTTGTTGACCAACGCTAGACCGTTGACCTCCGGTAGGCTAGCACTGGCAAGGGTCGTCGGTTCCTTGTATTCAAGCGTTACCTGAAGGATGACGCCCTGTTTAGTCAGATTTCTGGATATTAACAAGTGGTATACGAATCAATTGGTCCCCTCTTGGTTCGAACACTGGTACGGGAAAATGTTTATGTGGATTAACATTTTGTTCCCAAGTCATGGTTGTTTGTGTAGTATATTTTGTATCATTTTCCGTCAACAGTCATTGACTGTGGGACCAAAAATATACTATCTCGACTTCTTCCATTCAGCTGTTAATTCCGCCTGCGTCTGCAATCTTACCCGCACTCGGCCAGCGTGGAGCGTTATGGCCTATTATCCCTATATTCTTCTTGGTGATGCCTAATTTTATAATCCCTAGATTAATATGATTCGTCGGATATTTGTTTTACTTGCTTTGAGACATTTAATTATGAATGGCTAATAATTACACGGATTGATAAGTTTCATTCAAAGTTCGATCAACTAGCCCTCTGTCGCCTTGTATGACGCACGCGAAAGACAATAATAGTGAAGAATACCAGAGTTGGATCCTAATTAGCTAGGTTAGCAGGAGTCTAAATAATACGTGTATTCTGTAAAGCCGTTTATTTCTAGACTGATCCATACAACAAAATAATACTACCTGCTTATAAACTATATTAATTATTTTACCGATACCCGACATTACACCTCCACCCTTAATCTTATGTATACATAAATAATCACTTTATAATGCTATATTTACAATACTATACAAATATCTATACCAAAAAATCTTATGTTCTAAAACTAAATTTAACTAGGACATCACTAACTAATCAAACTCAAAACCAAATCTCTTAGGCGGTTTGCGTATACGTTTCTCACAAGCTTGAGGCGGTGCCGGTGGCGGTGAAAGTGTTGGCGGACGCGGGATCGGTTCCAACACGGAAGAACTTTTGTTTCCGCTAAACGGACTATCCCTATCTTCCCCGACTATACCGTTATCCCTCTCGCCCAAGCTTCCCCGATCCACCGTCTGCTGCACTACGGCATCCTCACCCTGCGACCCCTCCTTCTCGTCCGGCGATGGCGCCAAGCAGTTAGAAAGTCGGGACCTGCGCCTTAATTGATCTACGTGTCTGGCTAAATAGTTTCCATTACCGCTATCCACTGTGTACCTACGAGTGCCATCGTTCCTGACTACCGTGCCCTTGACCCATTTGCGACCGTCTCCGTAGCTTCTAGCCCAGACCGGCTGCCCTTCGGCGAGCGCGGGGCTCGTGCCCCCCGCCCCGCGCACCTGCCTCTGCTGGGCGCCGCGCACCCGCTCCTCCAGCGCCCGGTCGCTGCGCAGCAAGTCTAACCGCGATCTCAAAGGTCGTCTTTGCAACAACATAGCCGGACTCTCCCCTGTGGTGCTATGTACGGTATTCCTATAAGTTAATAAAAATGTTTGCAGAGCTGTATCTACATCTATAGATTCCCGAAACGCTTTCTTAATAACTCGCTTACATGTTTTTACTGCGTTTTCGGCTGCTCCGTTCGACGATGGATGATATGCTGGGGAAAAGGACTGTACGACGCCATTCAATTCTAAAAATTGTTTGAATTCGGTACTCGTGAATGGCGGCCCCTGATCAGAAACTAGTTCCTTTGGTAAACCAAAACGTGCGAAAATAGTCCTAAGGGTTTTAATTACTGCTGACGCATTTGTGCGTGCCATTTCCTCTATTTCTAACCATTTCGTACTAGAATCGACTAATACCAAATACGTTTTCTTTTTATAGGGCCCCAGGAAATCTATGTGTATCCTACTCCACGGGTCAATTATGTAGGGCCACGGCTGCGGGGGCGCCCGTGGTGGAGACGCCGCCTCCGCCGCGCACGTCTCGCACTGCTGACAGATCGCCTCCACATCTGAATCCACATTGGGCCACCAAACGTAACTTCGCGCTAACGATTTAGTTTTGACAATCCCCATATGACTACTATGTAATTGCTTCAAAATATTAACACGCAATGACGATGGTATCACTATTCTGTACCCCCACATGATACAGCCACGATCTAAATATAACTCATTTCGCTTTTGAAAGAAAGGTTTTAAAAAAGCGTCTTGACAAAACGACGGCCAACCTGACTGAATATAAGCCATGACCCTGCTCAGTATGATATCCGTCCCTGTCGCCTTTTTAATGTCGTTGTTAGTTATCGGCAAAAACTTTTCTACGAAATTCAGATATGTCACGTCTTTGCTTACTTTATCTAAGGGTCGGTTAGTTTTCTGGGGTAGTCTAGAAAGGGCATCTGCGCAATTCTTCGACGAAGATACGTATTCAATATCGTAAGTGTACCCCGACAATAAGATAGCCCACCGTTGCAGTCGCGAAGCTGCCATGACCGGAATACCTACCTTGTTACCAAAAATATAGGTCAAAGGTTTATGATCTGTCCTCAGTGTAAATTTACGGCCATACAAATATTGGTGAAATTTCCTAATACCGTAGATGATCGCCAACGCCTCCCTATCTATCTGTGCGTAGGCGCGCTCCGCCGCGGTGAGAGTGCGGGACGCGTAAGCCACGGGCCGCTCGCCGGCGGGCGTCACGTGCGAGATGACCACGCCCACGCCTACGCCGCTCGCGTCCGCCGTCATCACCAGCGGCAGCGAGCTCGAGTAATGCACGAGGACCTCACTCGACACTAACACCCGTTTGATATGTTCGAATGCTGTATTACAATCTGCCTCCCATTCGTACTTTACACCTGCCTTAAGTAACCTGTATAATGGTGACAGAATAGTACTAACATTCTTTACAAACTTCGCATAGTACATAACCAAGCCTAAAAACGACCTTAACTCCGAAACATTTGTAGGCGCTGGGGTGTTCTCTATGGCTTTTATTTTATCTGGACAAGTGTGGACCCCCTCTTTTGTGATTACGTGCCCTAGATAATTGACTGATTCGGCGAAAAATGAACATTTTTCCTTTTTTACACGCAGGCCTTTCGACTTCAACCTTTCAAAAACAATACTCAAGTTCTCCAAATGAGCCTTAGAATCCACCCCCGTTATAATAATATCGTCGAGAAACACCCCTACATAAGGCAAATCCGCGAATAACTGTTCTAGTCGCCTTTGGAAAATACCCGGGCTCGATGACAACCCGTAAACTAGACGTTTATACATAAACAATCCTTTGTGCGTGTTGATCACGGTGTACTTTCGAGATTCATCTAGCTCGAATTGAGCGTACGCCTGAGACAAATCGATTTTGGAGAAACGCTCTCCACCATGTAAGCGAGCCAACAAATCTTCAACCTTCGGCAGTGGATAGCGGTCTACTTCTATAACTTTATTTAAAGTTAGTTTGTAATCGGCGCAAATACGAATAGTCCCATCTTTCTTTACCACTGGCACGATCGGAGTGGCCCAGTCGGAGTGGTCGACGGGCTCGAGGATGCCGTCGCGCACCAGCTGGTCGAGCGCGCGGCCCACCGGCTCGCGCAGCGCGTACGCCAGCGGCCGCGCGCGCATGAACACGGCCCGCGCGTCCGCCCGCACCTTGATGGTCAGATAGAGTAATTAATAATTCACTCAAAAAGTATTCATAAAAAGTCTTCATAAAAAAGAAATCAATTTTAAAACACTATTTTCGTTTATTGGCGAAACGTGGGTGCTAGTTCACCTCTGCCTACCCCTTCGGGGATATAGGCGTGATTTATGTATGTATGTATGTATGTATTTTCGTTAAAGCGTAAACACATTTTGAAAGAATGATGAAAGAGTTCTTAACTCAAAACGGTGCTATAAAACTGATATAGATTTTGTGCATAAGGGATTGTGTGTAGTAGATCAAATCTAAACAATATACCCTAAACTGAAAATAACCATCATTCGCTTGTCTTGTTCACGGGTTATCTAAGGTCAGCGCAGTAAGTTTTATCCTTCCATTCAATTGGACCTGCAGTCATAAAATCATATTCTCTCTTGTAGTCGACATTATTTAACATTCTCTTTTAAATGCACGAGCACTATTCATAAAAAAAAACAACTTAACGGAAGTAACGCGTGTATTTCTAACGTTAACACGTTTGTTTTTATGTCACCCCGTGACCACTGTTACACTGTTACTAAGGGCCGGTTTTTTGATGCATAATTGCTAAATCAGTCTGATATGTTACCATTAGTAACAATTTTAGTTACTAATGTTACTAATGGATAAATATCAGTCTGATATTGTTACTAATTGTTAAATATCAGTGATATTTAAAGATAAGTAACAATTAATTAGGCCGTGTGGTGACGGCAGAGTAGAATACAATTGTCAACACCCGATAAATGGCAATAGGCTCGCCACCTATTACATGGGACCTAGCATAATTGGCGAAGCGTGGGTGCTAGTTCACCTCTACCTACCCCTTCGGGGATACAGGCATGAATTATGTATGTATGTATGTAAGTAACAAATTTTAACAATTGGTTAACAGTTAACTCAACCAATTGTTAAAAATTGTTACTAATTGTTTAATATCAGACTGATATTTAACCATTGGTAACAATTTCAATTAATTAAAAATCTTTAACAATTGGCTGAGTTAACTATGCATCAAAAAACCGGCCCTAAGTTGTTGCAGTGTCTGTCTCCATTTCATCCAACCACGAGTTGATTCGACACCTCACGTACTCTGACCACCACATAACACGTCATAAATAGTTCAATAATTTATGTTCCGGTAAAAAGCACTTCGTTCTGACGTTGTTACGGATTTGAAAACATTCTGTACTTCTTAATATTTAGCACACGTATGCTATTTGAGTAAAGGTGGTAATTTTCTATTTGCAGTGTAACTGTCATGTGTCTTCGCACAAAAATAATGTACTACACATAGCTTACATAACAATACAACTTAGGTAACGATCAAAAAATAATAAAACCATGATTCAATTATTTTTTCTTAAAAGACTATATAGGAAGATATTTGATTTTTTTATCAGGATCAGTAAAAAACCCACTTAATTCATTTATCGTGATAGTTTTATAAGTCGTTACGTTAATTAAACATAACTAGATAAGATTGATTCCACTTTTTTCCTACATAAATCCCGCCCGTTAATCCCCGAAGGTATAAGTGGAGATATATTATTATTAACACCCACATTCCACCATCTGCGTTAGGTCACATGTAATATTTTTTTACGATTGTAAAAAATGCATGAAAAAGATAAATTATTAACACGTTTTAGTGTACGACGCGCATTATGTAGCACGCGCACGCGCCGTGTAACCCGCGCACATTATATCATCTCGTGTAAAATTAAACTGGGAGGTTGTCACGCCCAATCAGCTCAACCCGCGTTTAACCCCAATTGGTTAAAGCTCATTTTCACATGATTTGTACGGTCATGAGGGCCACATAATATGTTCTAGAAAAAGACAAGTCCATTACGTTTTGCGTCACAGATGTTGTAGCTCAGAAGTTAATTGAAATTAATATACTAAGGTCCACTTGCAATCCTTTAATAAGTGTTTTATTAGACTTATCTCAAGTTAAGAATAACCTAGGATAATTCTATTAAAGTTGAATCGTTGTCAGTTTGTTTAAAATCGGCAGATTAATAAGATTTATCATAGTGAACAAATCATCTAAAATATATAAGAATACATCTCAGAAAATATATATATAATAAAATTCTAACACTTTTATAATATGTATTGAATAAGTATTTAATCAAACAAACAGTAAGTAAACTGTTTTTAAGATTCAGTTTCGAACGCTATGATTTATTTAAAATAAAAAGAGGTTTGTACGATAAACATCTTGGGCACTGCATTAAAATACATAACAATATGATTGTACCTACGCAACGGCTCCCGATTAAATTTTTCTCCAAGCAAGGATTGTGCAAATATTATCCATAATGTATGGAGACGAGTTTTTCCTTATAGAATTTTCCTGCTTTCGTCAGAACGCCTTATAATGGTGTTATGTATTTCAAAAAGCTTCGTAACCTTTTGAGTAAGTATTAAGTAATAGTTAACGTACAAATAGTCCTTTAAAATACCCCATATCTTTTGTTTAGGATTATTGCAAGTTCAAACACCTTCAAAAATCGTTAATACACCTTTACTAACTAACCCCTTCGTGTCTATTAATCATAATTTGTGTGTGTAAAATGCATATTGTGAGATTATGTAAATTCATATTATGATTTAAAGATTTTTCTCATCGTTAGGGAGATACTGAATTAAGTCTTTGTAAAATTTCATTAAAACAGTCTTATCATGTTTGAGTTGAAGATCCTCAGGTTAAAGTTAAAATTAAAGTTACTCAACGTGACAATCCTGATGTGGTGGCTGGGCGGGTGCCAAATGTAATCACGGCAAAGTCACTTTTCAGGGCATTCTCCTTACGTTTTTTCCTGTATCCGTGAATTTTTCCCTTAGCCGTGCTGACGTCACAGAGAGCATGGTGCATGTTATGCATCGGTTGTTCACCCCTGTCTGGACCAGGCAAGCGCGTTGCCCTTTGACCCACAACAGCCCAAGCAACGAACCTTCGACCTATCTCAACAATTTACATAGACATGAACGAAACACTGATTCAATCAGACAAAGTAAACTTAGAAAACATGATGACAGTATCGGTTGTATTGGTGATTGGTGTGGACTATAAAATTATACGTTTGTCACAATATATTTACTTACATTTGAATCAATAGGGAGTGGGTGGTTTGATGACGTCTGACCGATAAGAATAGAAGAGGCAACATACGCAACATACTGCGCCGACCCCAGTCAGACTGGGAACAGGTCAGGGAGAAGAAGATACATAAATTGTTCAAACAAGAGTCTAATGGTAAATATTTAAGAGATTTTCTTCCTATCCTGCTCCATAAATTATTTAGTATCTCTCTTGGATATGGTTGATTATTTTTGGTACAAAAATATGCACAGTAGGCGTAGGCATTCACATACAGTAGGCGTCTATTGTATATAAATAAGTGTGGCAGGCATTGTATTTGACTCTGCCGTTACAACGAGAACCGTCTCGTAATAACGGCAGAGTCAAATACAATATTTGGAAATTACCTATTTACCGATTTAAATACATAATTAGGTCAATTTTGGATCACCAGGAAAGGTGAAAATTCAATTGTTTTAGTTTCTACTGGCTCATTTAATTCCTGATTTTTAATGCTTATTTGTAATATATAAAATTGTATAATATACTAAAATTGTATAAGAACTGAATATTTTTAAATAATTTTCTCGCTTATAAAATCTTTTAAGACATTAATATAAGCAGGTAAGTTTTTTGTTTTAAATTCCTGTTAATTTTCAAAACATATGTTAATCATTTCACCGTACCTTATATGTACGCACATTTAGTCAGTTCTGGAAAACGCATCGTCAGAATACTCAACACAAACTTCAGGTGAAAAATCATGCAAATTTAGGGAAAGAAAATTTTATTCACCTTTAATCTTACGAAGCGACGTCATCAAATATTCATATGTAGTCGGTAGCGATTAATCTTATTTGGACATCATTTTTCCTTATCACATCAGTATGAACATGTAAAGATATTCATCGGCAGCAGGTAAATAATCTTTCGCCGTCTGTAGTAACTTCATCTGTTTGAGGAAAATAGATAGGTACTTCATCTATACCCTGCCTATTTCCAATATTATTTAGTATCGTCGGCCGCTTCGATTTGTCTCCATTTGTTACCTTTTCAAGTCAACAATCCTGAACCATGTCACCACCCCTTTCTCTCCTACGTCGCACAAGCCGACTTAGTACAACCAGAGATGAGTATTGGGCAGAAACGTTCCTCTTATTCCAGGTAGCAATAGATTCTACGATTTACGTGTCTGATAGAGAAAAATATACGCTCCTCCCCTCTTACATTGGACCTAACTTAATTAGCGAAACGTATTATAGTGTTCATTCTGCGATAAAAACTATCCTATATATGCCGTGTGGTGACGGCAGAGTAGAATACACCACCCGAAATCTGGCAATAGGCTCGCCACCTATTACATGGGACCTAACGTAATTGGCGAAACGCGGGTGCTAGTTCACCTCTGCCTACCCCTTTGGGGATATAGGCATGATTTATGAATGTATGTATGTATATGTAATCGAATCAATCTGTATATTCGCACATGAACACGATGTATTCATGATCATTTTAACTTCCCAACCTATGGCTTTAAAAGGTAACACAAATGTCAATAGTTGATAATGCAAGTAACATGCCTTAATTACCAGCTACTTGGTTTTTCATCAAAAATATTTTTACTAACTACCAAAAACGTTTTAAATGATACAGCTTACTAGTTTTGGAAATTAAATCTCTACGTATCTTCCAAATAACATGCAGTGTAGGAGATGGGATCTGCAAGTTAGACAACTTTAGGGACGTCCATGCCCAACTTACTAAAAGTTAACAATAAACTCTAATCAATAATAATCTCGAGTGGGAAATAAAACCTTCGTCGTAAACCGCTATATATATTTATTGCACATGTAAATCTCCCCGGGCGATATCGATCGACTTCATTGGAAATTCTTCGGAAACACTTACACGGGTCAGCCACAGAATGCGTGACCGGCGACATGTCAGAGTTGTCAATGACCCTGTCTACAACCCCAGAGGTCACGGGTACGTCCCGAGACAGGGCAAGCGCCCGTGCATTAAATACGAATAATTACAGCCGGGTACATTGTGTAGAAGTTTTTTTTTACCTATGTTGTTGACCAACGCTAGACCGTTGACCTCCGGTAGGCTAGCACTGGCAAGGGTCGTCGGTTCCTTGTATTCAAGCGTTACCTGAAGGATGACGCCCTGTTTAGTCAGATTTCTGGATATTAACAAGTGGTATACGAATCAATTGGTCCCCTCTTGGTTCGAACACTGGTACGGGAAAATGTTTATGTGGATTAACATTTTGTTCCCAAGTCATGGTTGTTTGTGTAGTATTTTGTATCATTTTCCGTCAACAGTCATTGACTGTGGGACCAAAAATATACTATCTCGACTTCTTCCATTCAGCTGTTAATTCCGCCTGCGTCTGCAATCTTACCCGCACTCGGCCAGCGTGGAGCGTTATGGCCTATTATCCCTATATTCTTCTTGGTGATGCCTAATTTTATAATCCCTAGATTAATATGATTCGTCGGATATTTGTTTTACTTGCTTTGAGACATTTAATTATGAATGGCTAATAATTACACGGATTGATAAGTTTCATTCAAAGTTCGATCAACTAGCCCTCTGTCGCCTTGTATGACGCACGCGAAAGACAATAATAGTGAAGAATACCAGAGTTGGATCCTAATTAGCTAGGTTAGCAGGAGTCTAAATAATACGTGTATTCTGTAAAGCCGTTTATTTCTAGACTGATCCATACAACAAAATAATACTACCTGCTTATAAACTATATTAATTATTTTACCGATACCCGACATTACACCTCCACCCTTAATCTTATGTATACATAAATAATCACTTTATAATGCTATATTTACAATACTATACAAATATCTATACCAAAAAATCTTATGTTCTAAAACTAAATTTAACTAGGACATCACTAACTAATCAAACTCAAAACCAAATCTCTTAGGCGGTTTGCGTATACGTTTCTCACAAGCTTGAGGCGGTGCCGGTGGCGGTGAAAGTGTTGGCGGACGCGGGATCGGTTCCAACACGGAAGAACTTTTGTTTCCGCTAAACGGACTATCCCTATCTTCCCCGACTATACCGTTATCCCTCTCGCCCAAGCTTCCCCGATCCACCGTCTGCTGCACTACGGCATCCTCACCCTGCGACCCCTCCTTCTCGTCCGGCGATGGCGCCAAGCAGTTAGAAAGTCGGGACCTGCGCCTTAATTGATCTACGTGTCTGGCTAAATATTTTCCATTACCGCTATCCACTGTGTACCTACGAGTGCCATCGTTCCTGACTACCGTGCCCTTGACCCATTTGCGACCGTCTCCGTAGCTTCTAGCCCAGACCGGCTGCCCTTCGGCGAGCGCGGGGCTCGTGCCCCCCGCCCCGCGCACCTGCCTCTGCTGGGCGCCGCGCACCCGCTCCTCCAGCGCCCGGTCGCTGCGCAGCAAGTCTAACCGCGATCTCAAAGGTCGTCTTTGCAACAACATAGCCGGACTCTCCCCTGTGGTGCTATGTACGGTATTCCTATAAGTTAATAAAAATGTTTGCAGAGCTGTATCTACATCTATAGATTCCCGAAACGCTTTCTTAATAACTCGCTTACATGTTTTTACTGCGTTTTCGGCTGCTCCGTTCGACGATGGATGATATGCTGGGGAAAAGGACTGTACGACGCCATTCAATTCTAAAAATTGTTTGAATTCGGTACTCGTGAATGGCGGCCCCTGATCAGAAACTAGTTCCTTTGGTAAACCAAAACGTGCGAAAATAGTCCTAAGGGTTTTAATTACTGCTGACGCATTTGTGCGTGCCATTTCCTCTATTTCTAACCATTTCGTACTAGAATCGACTAATACCAAATACGTTTTCTTTTTATAGGGCCCCAGGAAATCTATGTGTATCCTACTCCACGGGTCAATTATGTAGGGCCACGGCTGCGGGGGCGCCCGTGGTGGAGACGCCGCCTCCGCCGCGCACGTCTCGCACTGCTGACAGATCGCCTCCACATCTGAATCCACATTGGGCCACCAAACGTAACTTCGCGCTAACGATTTAGTTTTGACAATCCCCATATGACTACTATGTAATTGCTTCAAAATATTAACACGCAATGACGATGGTATCACTATTCTGTACCCCCACATGATACAGCCACGATCTAAATATAACTCATTTCGCTTTTGAAAGAAAGGTTTTAAAAAAGCGTCTTGACAAAACGACGGCCAACCTGACTGAATATAAGCCATGACCCTGCTCAGTATGATATCCGTCCCTGTCGCCTTTTTAATGTCGTTGTTAGTTATCGGCAAAAACTTTTCTACGAAATTCAGATATGTCACGTCTTTGCTTACTTTATCTAAGGGTCGGTTAGTTTTCTGGGGTAGTCTAGAAAGGGCATCTGCGCAATTCTTCGACGAAGATACGTATTCAATATCGTAAGTGTACCCCGACAATAAGATAGCCCACCGTTGCAGTCGCGAAGCTGCCATGACCGGAATACCTACCTTGTTACCAAAAATATAGGTCAAAGGTTTATGATCTGTCCTCAGTGTAAATTTACGGCCATACAAATATTGGTGAAATTTCCTAATACCGTAGATGATCGCCAACGCCTCCCTATCTATCTGTGCGTAGGCGCGCTCCGCCGCGGTGAGAGTGCGGGACGCGTAAGCCACGGGCCGCTCGCCGGCGGGCGTCACGTGCGAGATGACCACGCCCACGCCTACGCCGCTCGCGTCCGCCGTCATCACCAGCGGCAGCGAGCTCGAGTAATGCACGAGGACCTCACTCGACACTAACACCCGTTTGATATGTTCGAATGCTGTATTACAATCTGCCTCCCATTCGTACTTTACACCTGCCTTAAGTAACCTGTATAATGGTGACAGAATAGTACTAACATTCTTTACAAACTTCGCATAGTACATAACCAAGCCTAAAAACGACCTTAACTCCGAAACATTTGTAGGCGCTGGGGTGTTCTCTATGGCTTTTATTTTATCTGGACAAGTGTGGACCCCCTCTTTTGTGATTACGTGCCCTAGATAATTGACTGATTCGGCGAAAAATGAACATTTTTCCTTTTTTACACGCAGGCCTTTCGACTTCAACCTTTCAAAAACAATACTCAAGTTCTCCAAATGAGCCTTAGAATCCACCCCCGTTATAATAATATCGTCGAGAAACACCCCTACATAAGGCAAATCCGCGAATAACTGTTCTAGTCGCCTTTGGAAAATACCCGGGCTCGATGACAACCCGTAAACTAGACGTTTATACATAAACAATCCTTTGTGCGTGTTGATCACGGTGTACTTTCGAGATTCATCTAGCTCGAATTGAGCGTACGCCTGAGACAAATCGATTTTGGAGAAACGCTCTCCACCATGTAAGCGAGCCAACAAATCTTCAACCTTCGGCAGTGGATAGCGGTCTACTTCTATAACTTTATTTAAAGTTAGTTTGTAATCGGCGCAAATACGAATAGTCCCATCTTTCTTTACCACTGGCACGATCGGAGTGGCCCAGTCGGAGTGGTCGACGGGCTCGAGGATGCCGTCGCGCACCAGCTGGTCGAGCGCGCGGCCCACCGGCTCGCGCAGCGCGTACGCCAGCGGCCGCGCGCGCATGAACACGGCCCGCGCGTCCGCCCGCACCTTGATGGTCACCGGCCCCCCGGTGAACCGCCCCAAGCCCGAGGCAAACACGTTACAAAATCTGGAACTGAATTCCTCAAGGTCAAACTCACTCACCGAGTTGCAACTCGTCAACCTTACTGAGTTATCTAGATTAGGTAAAGGTACTAATTTCAGTGCATACAACCACTGTCGTCCCATTAAGGCAGTTTTAGCGTCTCGAATAACGTATAAATCTAAATATTTACTGATATTATTATGAGTAATTAAGGGTCTAATCACCCCCAAAGGGCGCACTAATTCTCCTGTATAGTACCTTAATATTAAATCACTTTTTTTTAATTCTAAATTTTTATAATGAGTATCGTAAATTTTCTCGCTTATACACGAAACTGCGCTTCCGGTATCACATTCCATACTAATTTGTCTACCTTGAATAGTTACACTCACTAATATCGGTTTGTAATTAGACAGAGCTAACTGGTTAAAATTCACTATCTTTACCTCGTCACTATCTTGCGAATCCGAATCGTCCTCGTCCTTCCGATCTGTCACGTCCACACTGTACTGCCCGGCGAGGTTGGGGCATACCCTCCGCAAGTGCCCCCGGCGATTGCACACCCTGCACACGTACTTGGTGAACTGGCACTGGGCTTGGTCGTGCGCGCCCCCGCACGCCGTGCAGGAGGCCTGCGCCCCACGAACAGAGCGGCCGGCGGACGGCGGCGGACCGCGGGCGCCGCGCGACGTGCCAGCTCGCCCCCGTCCTTGGCGCCGTCCTGGCGGCAAAGGCCCGTCGTGCGCGCCGCCCGGCCCGCCACCGCTCGCGTTGCCTGCTCCTCTCCGCCAGGTGCCTGCCATCGCCTGACACGCCACCACACCCGGTCTGTCGCCTGTGTGACCTTCGACGGCCGCCGCATCTCTTTCGGCCGCCTCCATGCTAACCGCCAAATTGTACGCCTTCCCAAAATCTAGACCGCTTTCGGTAAAAAGTCGTTGCCGTATTGTGTCGCATGTGATACCGCACACTAGCTGGTCGCGTAGACTTTCTTCCAGCCACGCGCCGAATTCACAGGTCTTCGACATGCTTTTTAACACTGCTGCATATTGTGAAATCGTCTCGTCACTATTTTGTTTCCGATGTCGAAACTTGTATCGTTCTGCGAGAACACTCGGTTTCGGTTGTAGGTAGTGTTCCAAAATTCCGGTCAGTTCTGAAAACCTTTTTGTCGTCGGTTTGTCGGGCGTGCATAGGTTTACGAGAAGTTCATAACAGTCCGCACCAACCACTGTAATTAACGTTGGTACGTGTAAGTCACTATCAATACTGTTTACGATAAAATATTGTTCTAGCCGCTCCACGTATAACCGCCAATTGTCTGCACCAACTTTAAACTCGCCGATTTTACCGATCGACATATTGTTAATGTTACACAATATCACGCACAGGTTCTTTTTATCCTCGTCGCCACTGAAGAATACCAGAGTTGGATCCTAATTAGCTAGGTTAGCAGGAGTCTAAATAATACGTGTATTCTGTAAAGCCGTTTATTTCTAGACTGATCCATACAATAAAATAATACTACCTGCTTATAAACTATATTAATTATTTTACCGATACCCGACATTACAGTCAGCTTAAAACAATATGAAGTAAGAACTGTTTAAAGTAAGAATACTTA